>CM076582.1:1324553760-1324994403 GCA_034641835.2 Pinus albicaulis | reverse complement strand
AATAAGAAGTGCTGCATAGCAACTACACAACAATCCATGTAGGCATGCCTTTTTCATGAGCTGGAGGCTAGCTGGCTTGTGAATGAATAATGTGTAGACTTGTGACTAAGAAAAATACTCCATCCATCCTCTGACACCTGACAACCTCAAAAAATCCATAAATCTCCACCTTTTCAAATCGAAATCCAAAATTTTTATAATTCTATCAACAAACACTTTGAAAATGAGCCTAAAAGCGACACATGTAACTACCAAATGGTAGCACTTGTGTAAAATATGAGATAGGTTTTTTTGTTTTTTCCCATGCTCTACAAAAACCACTTTAAGTTCCTTCAAAATCTTCTCTGGCTTCTCAAAAACGACTCTGAAAAACAATGACTAAAACAAGAAATTACACAGTCCAAAAAATAGGCCTTGAATATTATTTAGAAACTTCCAATCTATAACACCTGTGCAAAACCTGAACGGTGATATTGTGCTTTGGTCCATACTTGAGAATTAAGTTTCCCAAAATTTTCTTCCATGTGATAAGAAACAATGTTTCAACATGATGGCTAAAACAAAGTATTTTGTGCAACACTTGGGAAGCAAGGGTAGATAAGAGTAGGGAATAAGATGTAGAATATTGACCATATCCCTTGACCATTATACCTATGACTATAATGGACTCAATTTAAACAAGTTTGATAGAAAAATGACCAAAACCCCTTTTGACTTGACTAAACAAAACACATGAGACCATAACTCCCATAACTTGACGCTCTTTCATGTTGTGGGTGGACTCTTGATGACAAGAATTTGATGATGATCAGAAAATTACCACTTGAGGCTAATGACAACAACAGTGGTCATAGACTCAATTTATTCTGAAAATGAAAATTAAAGGACATGGAAAACACATTTGAAAATGAAAACTAATGACCCCAATAGGGGGCACCTATATTTTGATCACATGAATCATGGAACTTTAATTAACAATGAGAAGATTCCATCCAATGAATTTTTTTTTTTTTATGAAAGTGACATTTTGTACCTCAAAAAAAATTCCAATAGATTCATCAATGTTCTAATAGCCTCATGCAAGCATTAACAAGTCAATCATTAGCTATAACACTCACATCATGAGCATCTCAAAAACAAAATTTTAGCCAGGGATGTAAAGCAGTATAAACAACAACAACAAAATCCTATAATACCTCCAGATTCAAGTTTATCAACAATAGGACCTCCAACAGATTATCAAATGCAGCTTCAAGTTCATCACTAGTAGCTTCAGAAGCACCAAAGACAGCTTCAATAGTCATATCAATAGCCTTAATATCACCAGCAAAAGCACATCAAGGGTATGGCTCATGAATGCAATCTTTTAAAACTTTCCTACGAACTTATTTTAGCTTGAAAATAATAGCAAGTGTATGATGTAAAAGGTTTTTTATAGAAAAAATTAGTCGCAGAGCAACCTTGACCTTACCTAGAAGTTGGCTTCAATTTTCCACGAATGCACTCACATGTCCGGGAGAGGAACAAGACAAAAGTGAAGAGGGCTTGAGAAAGTGGGTTGTAATCATTTAGTTGTGATGGAGGACAAGGAGCGTGAAGGGGTAAGTGAGGGAAAACTCAGTCAACAAAAAACACTGAGTTTATTTTGCATGCAATGAAAAAAGTGAAAAAAAAATTAAAAAAATTAAAAACAAAAATAAAAATAAAAGGTGGACCCACCACCTCTTGGCATGTAAATATTACTTTCTACAGGATTCAGGTTGTGTGCTATAGGAAGGAACACAACTACTACAGGAAGAACAAAGTTGCTACACGAAGGAACATCACTGTGTTGATGGTAAAAATGACCTCATCAGCATATGAGAGAGAGACCACCCAGTCAGAGTCCTAAATCAGACTCCTATCTATTTATGCAATGGCTCTAACTAGTTCAATTTGGTCTAGTTATCCTCCCTCTCCCTCTTCTAGCTTATAGTATGTTGATTACTTGCCAATAGAAAGAAAGAAATTAGATCTTATGTCTTTCTATGCACGTGCAATTAAATAGATCCTTAATATGACTTTATGGCTCAGCCAAGTCACAACTAAGGTCTGCCCCTATGTGCGGGGACTTCTAGACCGGTGATTAACCTAAATGCAAATTTATGCAAGTAAAACTAATCCTACCTCGAATTGAGAAAGGATAACCTTCTCTCAATTCAAGAGCAAATTAACCAACTAACTAGTGGAAAATTATTGTTTGTATGATTGAATTCATTATATAATTTTCATCTATTAAAGAAGTAGTTCATTCAATTAATGAAGAAGAAAACAAAATAGGAATGTATTTAAACAATAAATAGTTGCTTCCAAACACATTCTTATTTCAATGAATTCAGTTTAATTCGAATTCTATTATGCTCCTCAGGGATAGCTCTTAAAAAACTTCAATAGTATAAACAATCAATTCAACAATAATTCTCAATATCAGAATGAAATACACTATTTGGAACAAAAATTAAAATTAATTAGAGAAATTGCAACAATAGAAAATAGCTCATATTTCAGACAATAGTGCATTGAAATGAAAATTTATTAAAATCATACCAAAATTTCATTACAATCTTGAAATCTATGAGCAGCTTCAACTCCTTGAGAAAACTGTCTACAATAATGAAAAAGAATATGTCCAACAAGAATAATAACAAAGATTTCCCCTAACACCTCAGATCCGAAGTATTCCTCTCAATTACAACTATAATTTCTTAAACAATAGTACCATCAGAGCCTCTAGTTGCAGAGAAGTGGAACCCTTTCTAAATTCTACAAAATCCATATTTATAATTACAAAAGAAAATTAAAATGAGAGAGTTGTTGGAGAATAAATTTTATCCCACAAATTTTAACTAACCAAAATTTCTCTCTCTGTTGCTTGTAAAAAATTCTATTGTTCGAAGTCTTCTCTTCCTCATTTTCCCAACTGCTCTCTTGCAAAAAACCAATCAAAATTCAGAAATTAAAACAATTTTGGTGCACAAAATAGAAATCAAACCATTTCTCAACAAATTTTTATATTAAGAAAAAAATAAAATGCAAAGAAATATGAGTACTTCAAATAGATTAGATCAACCTTTGAGTATTGCGAAGAATAAATTATTGACAACATTTTTCCAAAGCCAATGAAATTTTTCCAAATCAAAATTTGGAGAAACTAATTGTTGTTGCAAATTCATCACTTTGTCTTCTGATGAACTTTCGAGTCATTAAATGATTGAATATACTAAAATTAACCTTCCTAATTTATTCTCCTTTATCTTAGCTTTCGAACAAACTATTATGAGCTTCATTTGACTAAATAAATGTTGAGATAAAAAATCTAATTAACTATTAATTAATTTTAATTATTTCTTTAATTAAATATACAATTTAATTGCAATTATAAAATTAAATTAATTACAAATTAATTAATTTAAAAAACAATTAAATTATATACATAAGTTAAATAAACAAAATTTAATTAAAATTAAATAATATTAAATAATTATATTAAAGTAATTTATTTAAAATATTAAATTAAACTAAAACTTATCATATAACAATACTAAACTAATATGATACACTATGTCCCTTAAAAAGAGCTTTGATGCCGAAATGTCCCGAGATTACGAGATGGGACTTGGGATACATTAATTTTTTTTTTATTTCCAATAAAAAAAAATATATTGGAGCTAGCATTTTGTGGAAGGCAAAGTTCTTATAGCTCAATTAAGAACTAACTCACATCAATTTTGGTGTGAAACGAGACGGTGGAAGGGACCTAAAGAAGCTTGCGAAGAAAGGGTATGCACTTTTTGCACTTCTGGAGAAGTGGAATCAGAAAAACATTTCATTTTGGAATGTGACGCTTTCGGAGACATCAGAGATAGTTACTGTAGTATGTTTGCATCAATTTCGTGCCATTGTCTTTTTAGTGATGGAACTGTTATAAGGTTGGGTCAGCGCATCATCAATTTGAGTAAGAAAATGATTGAATTGTAGAAAGCAAAAAACAAGGAAGTTGGTGGTCCCATAGACTATTTTTAGTCTCGTGGACATTAAAATATCATTCATTTAACAAGAAAAGCTGCAAAGGCAGCAAGTTTGTGCCAACTTATTTTAAATAATTTTTTGGATTAATAGAATTGGTTTACATGTTTACTAGTCCTTACTAACTTATTTTAAATATTTTTTTGGAATAATAGAATTGGTTTACATGTTCACTTTCATGTATAAGAGAGAGTTTACTTTCATGCCCAAGAGATTTTTTGGCCAATTTACATAGTCAAGGAATTCAGTAGTAAAAGAGTTAAAATCTTTGATGATTGACATTCATGATGAGTGGGAGTTACTAAACACTAAATATAGGTGATGTTACAAAAAGTGACGTTACAAATATCTCATGTGTGAG
This sequence comes from Pinus albicaulis, assembly GCA_034641835.2. NCBI lineage: Eukaryota > Viridiplantae > Streptophyta > Pinopsida > Pinales > Pinaceae > Pinus > Pinus albicaulis. The sequence goes on along the minus strand of CM076582.1, from coordinate 1,324,989,977 downwards.
CTAGTAATTAATGTAAGTATGAATAACAACCATTAACACAAAATTGGGTGCTCAAAATTAATGTCTTCATTGATTAGCATGATATATAGCAACACTGCTTCTACGCTGGAATCGGAGACACTAAGGAACCGGAACCATAAAGATATTTTTGATGCAGGTTGTATGACAGGGAGCTTGAAGTTACAGTGAAGGAAGTACAGTTGGCCTGTGAACTTTGCCAGCTTGTTCAGGATTGCCTCCTCAAAAATGAAAGAGTTAACTCAAAAGATGATAACTCAGGTACGATCCTTAGTTGATTTATCTGGTTTTGTTAGCAATAACTTCTTCGACATAATTAGTTTCACCTCCATTGTGATTTTTCTTCATGCCTAAAGTTTCATAGAAAGAGAGAGTTAATTAGAATTATAAGCATAAATTATGTATCTGAATTTTCCTTCTTCAAAAAGGTTGTTATTTGAAAAGTATTTAAAGAAGTTAAAAGCTCAACCCCCCAAAGATGCTAAAGATGTCGCTATCGCAGTGAAGCCAATCGCTGTGAATGAATCTGCGCTAAAGAAAGGTAGGGTTTCATGGCATTTCTTTAAATGTTTAAGGTATTTGGTGGTGTTTAAATTTATATGCATTTTTGGTCGCATTTGTGTTAATTATTCTTGTAAGTTTGCATTTTCTATGCGATTAGATTGATTTTTAACTGCACATAATTGTAGGGTGGTTTTTTTGTTAGTTGATAAAATTTGCTATGTCATTTTATCATAGAAATTACATGCTTTTCATTTGGTACTATATATCGATGGGTCTACTATTCTGGCTTATTGTATGTAAGATGTAAGATGTTGTTCGGGGAAAACATTTAATTTAAAATGTTTAAAAAGTAACATTACGAGAAAATGACTTGACAACAAAACAAAGTTTTTGGTTTTAAAAAAGAGGTCCAATAAGATCTCAAATATTTTGAAACTTATGATTTGTCAACTGAAACTTTCGTCAATGTTTAATAGGATGACGAAAAAGTGAAAAAAACATGTACAAGAAAACTTAGGCTAGTTTCAGTTTAAGCTTCTGATTTTTTTTACCTGGTACATATCCCAAAGCATTTCGATTACACGTGTCTCTCCTTTGGGCAGGGACTAATAAATCATCAGAGTTTTGTTTTTTTGGAGGTTTATTTTAAATGAAAATGAGCTCCAAGATCTATAATTCTCCAATTCACCCAATCTTATATGATCCAAATCTTTCATTTTTTTTTTTTTTATAATAATAAAACAACGACTATCAGGATTTTGAAAATTTGGAAAATCATTAAAATTGACGTTACGATATCAATTGGAGTTGTCTACCCAGGCAATGGAAGAGCCCGGATGGCGGTTTTTTGCCGGAATCTGGTCAACTAAAATTCAAAAAATCAAGTAGTTGCAGTGTTTGGAATCCATTTTTTATAGTGGAAATGGATTCAGCATTATCAAAAACCCTTAGGGCACTCAAAATACTAAATTATAACAACTGTAAACAAGATTCTGATAAAATCTTTGCCAGATTTTTTCAAAATCTTTGTCGGATTCTGGGCCATTCCATTGCCTGGATATACTATGCGAACATCAATCAGCTTCGAGGTTCCGATAAATCACATTTGCTGAGGGTAATAAATATCATGCTTTAAATGAGCCATCAAGGTTTCAAAATTTCAGAGAAGAGTTTAAAATAAGTTTCAAAATAATATGCCTCCAAAATGAGAAGGTCCGAGGTGTAGAGAAAAGGAAAGGAAGGAGAGGAGGGCCATGTGGAGTGGGTCTCCCCTCCTAAAAAGAACTACAACCACTTGTAATTAAAGACCTAATGTAAAAAAAAAAACTACAGCCACCTGCTATTTTGGGATTTCAAATGTCGTAATTTCTTTTAAATTGATATTTGAAATAAACTTCTGAAATCCGAAAACACCATAATTTTAATTGTTCTACAATTTGGCTACGATGATTTTGTAGAATAGTTAGCAAAAATGAATTGATTAATAAAAAATCAATATCTACCATTAATAACTAATTAATTTACAAAAAATAAAATAATATATATTTTGTACATGTTTAGCCCTGGCAGTCAAAATTATCAAACTTTGGATGAACATCATTTGCAAACCATGCATTGAAATGAGATGAAACAAGAACCGATGGAAAGCTAACGAAAATTTAAATGCAATGAAGCAATCAAAATGGAATTCCGAATCAAACGAAAATATGGAAAAATTGTCAGACACTTAACCAAAAGAAAACCATAAAGAGCGATTTAGCCAAAATTTATGAAAAGGGTCCCCATTATTATTATGAAATAATAAGTTAAAAATGGGGGTGTTTTGATTTCACCACAACAATGGTGACACACAGGGAAGAACCAATTATCTCTGGTAAAAAATGATGAACTTTAGTTTACCCAAAGGTTAAAACTTAGGAATTCTATTAAGTCGTCGAACCGTAAATCATTTCTCATCGGTCCCACATTAGTGAATTAAGCATTATAAGTTAAAAAATATAAATATTAAAGGTAGACTGAGTCTAAAATCATGAATCCAAATTTTGGGGAATAGTTAAGATTACCTCATATGAGAAATAGAAGAAAGTACAAATAGTATTGTTAAATAAAGCATATATACATTTATATGAATGGTATCTGACATTTCTTCGCTGCCAACGAGTTTGGTTAGTACCCTGACGAAGCTGTCCTTAATTCCATACAAGCATGCACCCGCTGCGAGTGAGCATCCAGAGCCTCGATGGGTTTACTTGTATTTCCCTTGCTTTCCCTTTTAATCGCCCTTTTGATAAGCACATTTTTAGGTTAAGTTTATTATGTACTTGAGTGAAAGAGGTGAGATGGTAAAAGAGACTAAAGAAAATGGATATAATACTTCCATAGTGTTGGCTCCAAATCTTTCCCTGCGACTATCTGATCTGGATTTATGTAGGAACGAAATAAAATACAGAAATAGACATAAACACAGAGATGCAACGGAAATAATCCTTCATTTCATTAAGATCAAATAATTGAAATATGTTTATAGACAGAATGGAAATAAACTAGCTAGGGTGATGGTAGCTTATCTCTAAGAAGAGATGTGGTGGCTACATGTATCTGAACTGTTTTACAATGAGGCTCGAAGGCCTATTTATTGTTGAGAAACAATGCAAAACCCTAAACATCCAAAAACCTAGTTGTAGGAGATGAAGCGCCAAAACTATGGGCCCCGTTTGGGTAAATTGGTGTTTCAACTTCCTGGGGACGTAACTTTGGCATATAATCTCTGTTTGATGCGCATCATACCTCGTTAGAAAGATATATACGAGGAATACAACTTTTGGTGTGAGAAACATCAATCCATGGTTCCATTTTGCTCCCGGTTTTCCAAGAAAACGTCATTTAAGGCCTCAAAACGACTTCAGAAGTTCACAACTCGAAAAAATGCTAAAAATAGTAAGCTGTGCCAAAATTGAAAAACTGAAAGAACTGATGGTGGGGTTTCAAACGAAATAGGTGGGTGGCCACTAATATTCACGTGGATCATTAGGGATTCCAAACAGCTTCGAAAGTTCAGGGACCGACAACTTGCTAAAAATAGTAAGTTGTGCTGAAAGTGAAAAACTAAAAGAACTGATGGTGCAGGTCCAAGTGGAATAGGTTGGTGGCCACCAATATCCACATGGATCATTCCTCCCTCCTTAGGAAGCAATGGTCTCCATTGCGTTAAGTTCCTCCATGAGAGGAAAATTTTGTAGAACTTGGTATTGGATTTGTCCAGGATGTCGTGGACTTGCTAGTGGACATGTTGGATGCGTTCAATAAATTTGGTTTCCTCAAACAGTACATGTGTGGATTTTGTCTGTGTAATTGCATGAGTTATGGAAATATCAGGTGGTGGTGCGCTAGGGGTCATATCAATGGAGTGCTTGTCAGGACAGTGTAGAGGAACCTCTGTGGGTGAGGAGAAAATGCCTTTGTATTCCTCCACGCATTTGTCCATCTGCTCTTGCTGTGCAGGGGAGCCCTGTTTTGAGGTTGTGGCCATAATATTCTTCTTTCCTTATGGGCGAATGGTAATGCAAATAAATTTCCTTGTTTGGGAAACAATCTTACTGCGTTGTTTTGCAGTAGTCAAAGAGATGGCAGGAGGCGGTACTACCTTCGGTATCCTGTACAAGTTATTTCCAAAAGTAATAGTGACAACACGAGGCCTATATTCATACACAACATATTGCCTCCACAAGTATGGTTGGCCCAATAATACATTAGCTACATCAAGAGGAGAAACATCACAAAATATCTCATCCATGAATGGCCTGATGCTGTACGGAAGGCGACACTGCTGGCGGACGCAGAGATCTCTCCCTGGGTGAAGCCACCCGATGGTATACGGCTATGGGTGTGCTATGGTCGGTAGACTGAGCCGCTTAACGACCTCTGCTGAAATGAGGTTCTTTTGGCTTCCGCTATCGATAAGAAATTTTAGTGGAGAACCCTTGACCCACATCTGTGAATGGAAGAGGTGCTCCCCCTCCTCTGGATCCTTGGGATCCTCCCTCTGGAGCTTGTTGGTGGCAACAATGGCACTGGGGTCGGCATCAATGATCTTACTCCCTTTGTCATCTCATTTTTCTAGTTCTGGCTCAGGATCAGAACATGCATCTGATTCAGGTGCCTTCAGTTCAGCCACCAGCGATTTTTTGGACTAACACCTATTTTTGCTGTGAGTGGGGCTATTATGAAATTCACACCACTTCCCCATGTCCTTCTTTGGATTTGTGGTGGTGTTCTGAGTCACCCTGCTTTGGATCTGCCCCTTGTTTTGTGGTTCGGGGGCACCTTTCCATGGCTTTTAATTCGAAGATCCAAAGTCTCACTTTTTCTGCTTAAATTTTTTCTCAATCTTGGCAACATAGCGATAAGCAGTGCCAAGCGAATAATGTCAAGGAACTCCAATTCCTCCTGAATGTGTATGTGCAGACAACTGCGGTACTTGAGCACCAAATGTCTCTCTGAATCTTTAATACCCAACTTTGTGCGTAGGGTATGGAACAAATTCATTAGTTTGTGCACATCTTGATCCCTTTTCTGCCGCAACGTGGTCCATTGTATGTACTTGTCCTCATAGATCCCCACCGGATAATATTTTCCTTGATGCCATCTCAGAACGAATTCCAAGTGGGTGCAACCGAGAACAGAGAGGGTTCCCCCTCGTCCTTTTTCTCACAGTAGGTTTCCCACCAATCTTTGACATGGGGGGTGACTTTGGGGAGTGAAAAAATAATATTTTCTCGGTCGAAGAAATCATGGACTTAGAAATACCCTTCTAGTAAATTCAACCATATATCTATGGCGTCTACATCTATCTGGCCTTCAAATACAAGAATGTCAAATTTTACATGTACCTTGAAGGGAGTGGCACCTCCAGAGCGATTGTTGGATGCAGACGCACCATAAGTGGGTAGCTGTTGAAGGATCTGAGCAAAGTTATCCATCATCACATTCCTTTGTTTCTCAAGGGCTCCTTGAGAAATATTTTGATAGGATCTCTTGATCCTTCGTCTTTCTTTTCTTCCGCCATGGGGGGTTGCCGGGGTTTGCAAGGTAGATCTTACAGGGGTTCAACTGGATTGAGCCCTAACTCCTTATACCCTGACCTCATTGGGGACATGCAAAGAAAAACAGAGAAATAACAGACCCGCTCTGATACCATTGATCCAGATTTATGTAGGAACACAATAAAATACATAAATAGACATAAATGTAGAGATGCAGTGGAAATAATACTTCATTTCATTAATATCAAATAACTGAAATATGTTTATAGACAGAATGGAAATAAACTAGCTAGGGCGATGGTAGCTTATCTCTGAGAAGAGATGTGGTGGCTAAATGCCTATGAATTATGTTACAATGAGGCTTGAAGGCTTATCTATTTTTTAGAAAAAATGATATGCCCTAAACATCCAAAAACCTAACCGTAGGAGATGAAGCGCCAAAACTATGGGCCTTGTTTAGGTAAATTGGTGTTTCAATTTCCCAGGGACGTAACTTTGGCATACGATCTCTGTTTGAAGCGCACCATACTTTGTTAGAAATATATATTTGAGGAGTACAGCTTTTGGTGTGAGAAACATCGGTCCAATGACTCATGTTGCTCCCAATTTTCCCAAAAAACATCGTTTAGGGCCTCAAAACGGCTCCGGAAGTTCAAGACCCGAAAAACTGCTAAAAATAGTAAGTTGTGCTGAAACTGAAAAAATGAAAGAATCGAGGATGGGGGTTCAAATGGAATAGGTGGGTGGCCACCAATATCCACGTGGCTCATTAGGGCCTTCAAACGGCTCCGAAAGTTCAGGAACCGGCAACCTGCTAAAAATAGTAAGTTGTGCTGAAAGTGAAAAAATGAAAGAACTAATGGTGCGGGTCCAAATGGATTAGGTGGGTGGCCACCAATATACAATGGATCACTATCCATTTAGAGGTTTTTATAAAATGGAGGGATGGGAATGATCCATTGAATTAAACTTAGATCAATTATTTTCCTTTGAAATAATGGACTATAATAGTTAGAAAAGATGCATATCCGCCATGAAAAATATTTAAGGTGAGAGGTCTATAGGATTCCATAAAGATATACATTAAAGGTTAATTAAACTCTTGAAATTTACGGAGTAAAATTTCCCATGTATGCCAGCCACTATGGGGTGAGAAAAGTTTCTTCCAAATAAATCTCGGTAATACCAGCACAATCAATCCAAAACCAAAAACAAAAGGAAAAAGAAATCCAAACTGAAGAAAAAAAAGAAATCAACAAAGTCCAAAAATGTCAAAATGAGGGAAGGAAAAGCTGAAAGAAAAACTCAAACTTAAAAGACAAACACCAACAAGACTAATTATAAAATTTCTCAACAAAAGAGTAAAATAAGACAAGCATATGTGTGTTCTTCTTATAAATTCTATTTTGCAGAGTTATAAGTAATTAGGATCTCAAACCATAAAGTGAATAACAATGAGGAAATAGATTTAAGCTAAAAGAGAAGTTTCTATCTTTTGCAAATTTTAGTTTCAAAGCTTGTATGAGAACATATGAAAAATTTTTATAATAAAAGAAATGCTTTGTAAAACAAATTGAAGGTTTAGGGGCTCCCCAATTTATATAATTAATAAAAATTGAAACTGTTCTTCCAAAACCCAAAAAAAAACAAGGATAATGAGTTCCAAATATGAGTTGGTAGAGGTATGAAAAATTTCGTGAAGACTTGCAAAACGGAGTTTTAAATTAGTGAAAATAAAAACAAAGCTTAAACAAAAATGTAAAGAAATGGAAAAGGATAAAAGTGAGAATATGAAACTTATCATTGAAGAATCTCATTAAAATCTTACCTGAGAAATATCAAGTTTCTCTAAAAAAAGGTAACCTCTTCTTTTAATTGGAATTTAGATTATGAAGAAGTGACCTTTTATGAATTTTTCATTGGCCCAAAATCATTACTTATTAAAGCTAAACTAAACTAAGCAGTACAATTAGAAACATGATGATTCATATTCAAGAAATATGAAGTAAATAAAGCCTGTCAGATATGAAAATGAATATGTGCTTCTCAATTAATTTCAGTGACAATTGTTTTCTTTGTCTCTTCTGATTTTATATCAACCCTGAAATATGCATACAATCTCAAAAAATAAATTCAAAGTCTGAAACAATGTAACACTATATATATATATATATATATATATATATATATATATATATATATATGAAGAGAACTCAAATTGATTAATATCATTGAAGTGGAGCGATATATCGACAAACCAACCCTCAAAATCAAAATTGACCAATTGCCCTATTAACTTTTGCATGTTCTGAATTTTCTTACCAATTGATTGCATCATCATAGTGGCTGCTTAAGAGTGCCTTGAAAAGAAAATGAAGATGCTTATTATATGATAAAATAAAAATAAATGGGCATGCAATAGTAGAATAAAGTCTGAAATATGAGTAAGCCACAAGTGATGAAATTTTCATTAGCCAAGAGGATTTCAGTGTAGAGTAAAAAGAGGCCCAACTATACATGTGAATATGTATATCCAATGAGGGCGCAACAATAAGATCCATGTGCATACACTATGAATAATGAATATCTCTAAAGTCATAAAGACATCTCGAGAAATGAATTCTTAGAAGTTTGTTGAAATTACAATTAAGAATAAATCCAAGCTCTTGAACATCAGAATAACATGGAAGTCAACGTGAGGATACAAAGGTAGGAAAAGAGGACTCCATGTGAGTATAATGATAAGTTGGACTATATAGTAATGGATGAATTGACGAGAGACCAACAAAATTATATTAGTATGATATCTCACTAGTCCGAGATGTTAAGAAGCGAAAAAAGGAATATCGTGAAGAAATTTAAATTGATTTATGATAACAGACCGATATCCCGAGGTTCCAAGGTTTCAAGATAATCAAAGAAAATTAAATGTGAATTATTTATGTTTTCGATACCTGTGAAATCACATTTAAATTCATTAAGTGAAATGATGGGAAGCCACATGAATATTTCCACATCATATTTCGGGACGAAAATATCAGAGAATAATTTAAAATTGAATTACGATATTGTGATCCTTCGATACAAAAATATCCAAAGTATGATGTGTTGAAGGTAAAAGCTACAATAAACAAAGCTTCTGAAAAAATTCCCTAACAGACAAAACTCCGATAAACAAAGCCTTTTCTATTAAAATGATTTTGGCATAATTACTTTTCGCATGTTTAATTGAATTTCACTTATGATATGAGAAGACCTGATATATAAAAGTCTTGAATATTAAAGGAAAGAAAAGAGAAGCAAGCCATTGGACAAAAGTAATTTCATAACTTTTTAAATAAAACTTACGATATCAAAAATGTCCGATAGTGAATGCATTTCTAATGTATCATGTGAAAGTATTCATTAAGGGAATTTTGAGGTCTAAAATGGGTATCCTATGGAAATTATAAAATAATAGTGGAAATAATAAAATAATATTAGATTACATCATCAAATTTTAGAGGGAAAAAAGAAAAAACTATTTTTTCATGTATTTCTCATTTTTCGTGTGGAAGGGTCCATAAAACGTATGCAATGTGGGTACTCCTTGGATGATGAATTAAATTTTGCATCCAACGAGTCCTCCCACTTGAAGTTTGAGTAAAACCATGGGGAGATAAGTTGAAAATGCAAGTTGAAAGAATAGCTTTATTATTTTATTATTTTTTAATCTTTTTACTATTTTGCCCTAAAAGTGGTGAATCATCCCCCATAGTTGACATCACTATCTTTAATCCTATTGGTTCTTATAAAATTTATTTTCGTTGTATATTTTTCTTAGGAGACCCATTTTAGACCTCAAAATTTCTCTAATGACCTTTTAAGTACATTATACATTAAAATATCAGAGATAAACAATTTAGAAATATTTTATAAAAGAGCTCTGATATAATACAAACTTGAGAGTCTAATAAATCTGCAAGTTTGAAGTCACGAAGAAAGGATCTTAGAAAAATTATCCTCTTAAAAATGAAGCAAAAATAAGAGGATTGGGGTTCCTGAGATTTACAAGATAGAGACCCCAAATAATTTTGGGGGTGGGGGTGGGGGTGGAGGGGAAACATGACTAAAGTGAATGCAAGATGAACGAGTGTAGTGAAAAGGCTCAAATCAACCTGACAAATGTAAGATTCAGAATGGGCATAGGTAAAATCATGGATGAGAGTACTTTATAATTGTTACACGATTTTTGCGTGCAATTTTCCTTTGCATATGGAAAATTTGAAAAAGAAAGAGTCCAATATTCCATTTCAACTACATCAACGAAAAGTGGAATATGATTCTTAACTAATCTCGTAAATTTTCCAAGACAAGAAATATAAACAGAATCACAAATAAAAAATACCAAAACTCTGATGAGAAAGAAAATTCTTCCCTGAACATGTTAATGGTCTTGAAAGGGCTGACTCCTTGATTTTATTATAAATCTAAGTGAATTTTCTTGTAAAAATCAAGTCTCCAAATCAAGCTAATGAAGACTTGCAAAAAGAAGAAAAACAAAAATAAGAAATAAAGGATGAAAACAAAACTTAACATCAAATGAAAATGAACATGTCAATGCATACCTGTAAGAGTATGATGATAAATTTATCTTATAGATCTCAACAATGTCCGTGCATATGTTCAAAATCATCTGCTTATTCAATTTAAATCAAATCCTAAGTAATGTACTATTAATTTAATCCACTTCATATTGAAGCATAAGAGTGGTGGAAGAGCAAGAGAAGCGATTGAGATCACTTTCACTTCTTGAGAAATTACTATTTCAAAAGTGCCTAGCTGTAATGGAGTGAAATAAACAAGTGCACCATAAGCATGAACATGATATGAAAATACTAGATAGTAAATGTGCTCTGAAACACTTTTTACAAAAAATCAAGTGAATATTAAGGTAAATGCATAGTGTTCCATTCCCTATTTATTAGAAATCAACAATATTGAAATAAATAAAACAAAAAAGAGATGTAACTACACTAATTCTATTCATAATATAATTTTATAAGGGAAAATATAACTAAGTATAGTCATACTTCCAATGAAGCCACTCTCTCGGTTTTATTTTATGCACTAATGAAAATATCAAAAATCAACAAAAATAAAATTGTAGCGAACTTATTAAAAGATAAATTCAACTTACTATGTACATCTAAACTTGGAAAAATAAATTTATTTACAAAAATCATACCTTGAAATTCTTCCAAACATATGTTTACAGGATCATAAAAATAAAGATGTATTTTAGTGAATGATTGGAAGATGTTAAAAGGAAGAGGAAACATTAGACCGTGATTGAATGCTATATTTTAAAAAATTGAAGCCTGCTGAAAACTGACAAAGTTAGAAATCTTCTCCAGAACTAGAACTTCCAGACATTTTCCATACGAATCAATAAAGTATGAATGGAAATTTATAATATTTCTAGAAGTGTTACATTTCTCGCTAGAATGTAAGGATGCACTGTCAAGTACCAAATTTTTTGATAAAATTATTTGAAAATAATACATGAATTGACCAAACATGAACAAATAAAATTTCAAAATAAGAAATAGTCGTTGTTCATGCTTGAAATTTTGGAATTTATTTTCATACAAGCTTATTAATGTGCTTGATGAGTGTCAAGAGTTTGAATGCTCAAAGTGCCAGTACAATATGCTCAGAAATTCAAAAATTAAATTTCAAAGAGACAAATTCAAACCGAGAAAAATGAAACAAATCGAATTCAAATTTACATTAATGTTACAAATAATAGTACAATATAACTGGGATATATTGGAAAAATTTTCCTTTCCACAAGTGTCAACATAAATTATGAAATTAAAATAATTATTTGCATTCACTTGCAGAGATGGAAAGATTTTAAGTTCATGATCCAAAAAGGCTATTTCATTGTTATATGAATCATAAATTGGATGGGATTCATGACTATTGAAATCATTAAGATGATTTTGAGAATGAGAATAGACTGAAATTATTTATTGATTAATGTTCTTTGATATTCAAAAATAGATTTTCTTAAGTAATTGGGAAAATGGGAGTTATAAAAAACCATTTCTAAAGGGAGAAGAGACTCAAAATTCACAATCTTTAATTCTTATTTATAAATTACTTCATTAGTGTTCTTTTCCTTTGAATAAAATAAATCAGAACCAGACAGATAATTAAATGCCAGATTAAGAGAATCTTCAGGATAATTGAAATATTGTTAGTTAAATTTTCTCTATTCAAATTAGAAGTAAACAATAATTCATCATTAAGGACAACTCCTCTATTTTCTAAAATTAAACTAGTGTTCAAAGGGACTGCTAGTTGATTTTGAATGATATTATTATTTCTAAAAATATCGGGATATAGACAAAAATAAGAGGTCGAAGATAAATACTTGATAATTTCTCTATGTAGAAATGGTTGATCATTTTCCAAAATAGACTCTTCCCCATTTGTTCCATTGCATAATTCAAGTTGCTAATCAACTTCTTCATAAAAATCAGATTTACCCTATGTTTGATTGATATGAAAATTATTGGTAGGTTTCTCTCAAGATTAAGATTTATTACCTGCAGGAGAAGATTCTAAATTAAGTGCAACAATTTATAATTTGCTGACGTTATTTAGATAATCTGCTTGTTGTTGAATTACTTGCCACCGATTGTTGTTAGTGTATTATACATATTTTTGATTTTAAATTTAATCATATATAACAACATTATTTAAATTCGAAACATATATGAAATCAACATCATTTATTTGAGCAACAACGACAATTTCTGATTGATATTGATGAGCATTATTTGCAATTTCAATTTGTGGAGAATCAACATTGTCAGTTTGAGCAATTGACTCTTTATCAACAATGGATGTGCTTTTTGGTTCTTCATAATTATCATAGGAAAAATACACCAAATGTATGAAATATCCAATTAATTGAAATTTAGGAGGTAAATCTTTGGACTGAAATTGTATTAAAGTTACTATAAATCTAATGTAAAAATTATCCAAAGTCTCACCTTTCATCCTACACAATTCTTCTAAATGATCACACCTTTTCGTAATCATATTATTGAAAATCATGAAGAAAAATCTTCAAAAACTCGTCCCAGCTAGGTATAGAGGCAACTGGAAGAGATAAACACCAGTCTTTGGCTCGATCTGTCAAAGTAAGAGTAAATATTCTATAGATAATATATTCATCAATATTGAAATTATTTCAACTTAAAATAAATTGAAGGAGATGATCAAAATCAGATGATGTGCCATTATACTTTACCTTAGACAGGGTCTAGACTTTCTTTATCGACGTATTAGTTGGATGAGGTCTATTAAAGAAACTCCAAGGAGGTATTTTAAGTGGAGGCATAGTAATAAGATAAAAAATTAAAACACAAAATATTCAAAGATACAATTGATTGTGGCCCTCCTTCTAGTTCCAAAAATGTTGATGGTAAAACTTTTGACCTCATCAACATGTGAGAGATACCATTCGGTCAGAGTCCAAAATTAGACTCTTGTCCTCTTATGAAATGGCTCTAACTGGTTCAATTGGGTCCAATTACCCTATCTGCACCTTTGCTAGCTTATAGTATTTCAATTACTTGCCAATAGAAAGAGAGAAATAAGATATGCCCTCTTGCTCTGCACGTGAAAGTAAACAGACCATTAATCTAACTTTATGGCTCAACCAAGCCACAACTAAGGTATATCCATATGTGTGGGGACTTGTACAATGCAATGATTAATCTAAATGAAAATTTACTCTAAGAGGCAAGTAAAACTAATCCTATCTCGAATTGAGAAAGGATAGCCTTATCTCAATTTGAGAGTAGAGGAACTAACTAACTAGGGGAAAATTATTGTTTGTATGATTGAACTCATTATATAATTTTCATCAATTAAAGAATTAGTTCATTTAATTAATGCAGAAGAAAATAGAATAAGAATGTATTTAAACAATAAATAGCTATTGCCCAACACATTCCTATTTCAGTGAATTCGGTTTAATTCTAATTCTATTTTTCTCCACAGAGATAACTCTTACATAACTTCAATAGTATAAAACAATCGATTCGACAAGAATGCTCAATATCTGAATGCAATACACTATTTATAATATAGATTAAAATTAATTAGAGAAATTCCAGAAATAACAAATTAACTCACATTTCAGACAATAGTGCATTGATTTTTTTTTTATTAAAATCAAACCAGAATTTCATTACAATCTTGCAGTATATGAACAACTTCAACTCCTCGAGAAAAAATTGCCTACAATAGTGCAAAACAACTCTTTCCTCTCAAAACCAAAATTATATATCTCTATGCACCTTAACTTTATGTCCATTACAAAAGTGAATATGTCCAACAAGAATAAAAACATAGATTTCCCCTAACACCTAAGATCTGAAGTATTCCTCTCAACTACAACTCTAATCCCTTTAAACAATAGTTTCATCACAACCTCTAGTTGTAGATAAGAGGAACCCTTTCTCAATTCTAGAAAAACAATATTTATAATTACAAAAGAAAATTAAAATGAGAGAGTTGTTCGTGAATAAATTTTATCCCACAAATTTTAATTGGCAAAAATTCCTCTTTCTCTCTTGTTGGTGCAATTCCATTGTTCCAAGCCTTCTCTTCCTCATCTCCCCAACTGCTCTCTTGCCAAAAACCAATCAAAATTAAGAAATTAAAACAAATTTGGTGCACAAAATAGAAATCAAACCACTTCTCAACAAATTGTTAAATTAAGAAAAAATTAAAATCCAATGAAATTCTCGTGCTATGATTACTTCAAATGGATTAGATTAACCTTTGAGTATTGTCGGGAATGAATTATTAACAACAGTTTTCCAAAGCCAATGAAATTTTCCCAAATCAAAATTTGGAGAAACTAATTATTGTTGCAAATTCGTCACTTTGTCTTCTGCTGAACTGTTAGGTCATTAAATGATTAAATCTACTAAAATTAACCTTCCTAGATTATTCTCCTCTATCTTAGCTTTCCAACGAACTATTGTGAACTTCATTTGGATAAGTAAACCTTGAGATAATAGCTTCTCCGAAGTTGAAACGTCAAAAATATCAAAATTCTACCTCAGCTAAACATAGAAAATTTTTATTTAAAAATATAATACTAAATTAAATAAAAAATATAATTAACTATTAATTAATTATTTCGTTAATTAAATATACAATTTAATTAAAATTACAAAATTAAATAAAATAAAATTAATTAATTTAGAAATCAAATAAATTATATAGAAAAGTTAAATAAACAAAATTGAATTAAAATTCAGTTGAATTAAATTATAATTAAACAATATTAAATAATTATATTAAAGTAATTTATTTAAATATTAAATTAAACTAAAAATTAACATATAACAACACTAAAATAATATGGTCACTACGTCAATCCTTATTTAACAATGTTATACGAGAACAAATTACGTTTGACCCATCCTTGCCATAGAGTTGAATGACATTGGGCATCAGGGAGAATGAGATATCAAATTTCCTATAAAAAGAGATATGATGCCAAAAGGTCCTTAGGTTTTGATATGGGACTTGGGATAAACCAAACCCTATTTTAATGAATCATCAGAGTTTTGGTTTTGGTTTTTTAGAGTTTTATTTTAAATGAGCTCCGAGATCTATAATGCTCTGATGCACCCAACGACCCAAACCTTTCATTAAATTTTTTATAATAATAAAATAATGACCATTGGGATTTTGAAACTTGGGAAAATCATTAAAATTGATGTTATGATATCAATCAACTCCAAGGTTCCGATAAATCACATCTGGTGAGGGTAATAAATGTCATGCGTTAAATGAGCCACCGAAGTTTCAAAATTTCGGAGAAGAATTCAAAATAAGTTCTCAAATAATATGTCTCCGAAATGAGAAGGTTTGAGGTGTAGAGAAAAGGAAAGGAAGGAGAGGAGAACCACGTGGAGAGGGTCATTCCCTCCTACAAATCGGCCATCTTATCCATCACTTCCCTTCAGCAAAACATAGTGTTGAACCTATATTCATGTCATCTTTTATACAGTGATATGTGGTTTAACGGTAAGTTTCGCTGGGTGAAACCCACGAGACGGAGGTTCAAATCTCATTGAGTATATGGCCTGTTATGATCCGGCTCAAGGAGTAGGCTGTTGGATATACTCTTGGTGTTATAAGGCAGCCACGAGGATTGATCCTGGGACCTCCCTTAGATTAGTCTAAAGAGTTACCGATTCACCATGGTTAAAAAAAAAATATTCATGTCATCTTTTTCTTAATCAAGAAGTGAACTTTTATTTCGCATTTGGATATCTTTCATACAACTACTTCTTCAAGGATTTTCCATCCAATCTCATGAGTAATAATTGTAGGTAACTTTATACAATCCTCTTCTAGGGAGGAGGGAGCTTTGGTATATTCATTCTATAGGAATGAGTAGATCCTCCCTAGTTGTATTCTTTATGAATATAGAATGGAGGATTAGGTAAGAATATGGATTCTGATACTCTTTGAGGATGAGGTAGGGCATCCAATAGGTAAGAGTATTCAAAGAGGAAATTCCTTGAGGATGTGTTAATCCAAGACAATAATGGTCCTAGAAAGACATATCTTGTGAACATCCAAATGGGGTATGTGTCTTGAGAGACAATGATGAATTTGTCTATAAATCATTTGTCTCCCTAGCATTGTGCACTAATATTATGGATAGATAGAGTTGTTAGTAAAGGCCTTGCTATATGAAGATGCTGGTTGATATGATGAGATGCACTAATATAATATGTGAATATAACTTATGAGATGGCTTACCAATCCGTCTCTTCTTATGAGAATTATTCAATATGAGAATGTCCATGTACCGTGTATGTATTATGAATACATCCCTAGTTAAGAGGGAGTGTTGGAGAATGTAACTAGGTTTGGTCTTCATAATGTCTTATGTAATCTTGATTTTATGGGGTTGATGTAAAGAGAAAAAGAAAAAATATTATTATTATTTTATAACATGGGCTTCATGTTCAAGGTCAATTTATTTATAGGTAAACCACCCATTGTTTGCTTCTAGGGTTTGTCATAGAGTTAAGAAGCTAATAGAGTCATTTTAATATATAAAATATCCAATTGGGCATCATGTAACAAGTCAAAAGAATTTATTTGAGTCAAAATTGTGTCAAAAGAACCTCCAAGATCAAGTCGGCCTCATGAAGGCAATTCATACCCGTGGGAATCCTATATATAAGAGGCATTCAACCTCATTTGAAGCACACATCCAAGACATGCGAAATAGTAAGAGAAGGAGTTCGATATTAAGAATAAGAAGTTCAAGAAGTAATCTAGAATTACAATTTTAGGTCTCTCTTTCTCTCTCATGTTTAATGAAATTCAGAAGTTGCTAGGTCGAAAGTCTGAAGTTGCATTCAGGTCACAGCTATGAAGTTGCATCAAGGTAAAAACTATGAAGCTACATCAAAGTAGAAACTGTGAAGATGCATCAAGGTAGAAGGTGTGAAGTTGCATCAAGGTCGAAGTTGTGAAGTTGCATCAAGATTGAAGTTGTTGAAGCTACTAGGTCGAAGTTGCATAATTTTTTGTTGGGGGTCAAAGTTGCTAGAAAAGTTTATGGAAGTTCAAGTTTTGTTGCTAGAAGTTGTGTAAGGAAATCTCATAAAGAAGGAAGGTTGACTTGGTCATGGAGGGTTATTTGTCAAGGGTACCAGGTCTTGGAATTCTTCATTTGAAGATTCTATAAGAGGAGAAGAATTCTTGTGGATTTTCCTCTCAAGAGGAGAGGTTTTTTCCTTAGCTAGTAGCCTACGTTTTGTGTCCTCTTATCTAATTGATCTTCATAGTTTGGTCTCTGTTTGATGACAAGAACATAATAATAATAAAGTAAAAAAAATAAGCTAACTACAGGTACATCAAGTTAAGAAAAAGAACGTCATAAACAATTATCAAAGTAAGAGAAATCACACTAATCTGGTTGCCCTTGATTTCTCAAAACCCAAAACATTAAGTGAAAGCACGTGATTACAAAATGGTTAAAGTACCTAGGGATGGATGACCCACCCTCCTTAAAAAATGGATGCTGAATGGGAGAGAGAAATTGTATTGGATTAGAAAGTGGAGGATCTTGGCATCATGTTGTGTTGATCAAATATGACTATTGGTTGGCTAGTTATTTGAGGAAGAACGTTTTATCCTATGGGTTACACACTTTTTCGTGTGCAACATGCACTGCCTTCACCAATATTTGTTATGAAAACAGTGTTTTCTAACATTTACCTTACTATCTCCATAATAGTGTGACTCTTCTCTACAACATCTTTTTTTGTCGAGTATAAGGTGTGGTATATTGTTTTTATGTACCTTATTGATTGTAAAACTTGGTGAAACTATGAGAATGAAACTCGCCACCATTATTAATGCTAATAAACATTGATGCTTCTTAACTCGTTGTTGGCACTGAATGGCATTGTACAATTAGTAGGTGTAACATATCCCATTTATTAAAAATAAAAAAATATATATCCAAATAAAATTTAGATAATGGAAGACAATAAAGAAGAATTGATTATAATTGTTTATATTGAGGTCTCTTTTTCTATTTTAGTCTCAACCCTTTAGTTAAATATTCAAGGTCCACTTATAGATTTAGTGTCTCATGTAGTTATTTTACCATAATTTTTTTTCTTTATGCAGTAAATTGATTTCCACTGTATATTCATTTATGAAAACTGAAAATAAAAAATAATCTAGTAGCTTTATCTCAACAATTTACAGTCACGAATTTAAAAGAGAAATTGGTAAGAATAAATAAGACAAAAAAAATAACATATATTAACCCTCCAAATTTGCATTATTTAATTCCCAGAGAAATCATGGGCTCCCTAACCAGGAAAAATGACCCTTATAAGTTACAAAGAAATTACAACAAAACTTTTGATAACTTCTTCTAGTAAAATTAATAGCCCACTCTGTCTACTCAAGCCCCTGTGCATCCACACGTGCGACCTATAAAGCCTTCTATGTCACATGTGCATCCCGTACAACTATTAAACCTCTCCTACAATCACACATGCATATTTCTCCAACAACCTCATCATGACACACGTGTGGGATTGTTCTGCTAAAAAAAACCTCTCGACTCACACGTGCAACCTTCTTGCTAAAAAAAAATTGTCGTGTGTCTCACACATGTGGGTCCATGCTAATTTCTCTGGCTACAAAAAATTATCTTGATATATTTTTCTTTATTATTTATCCCTTGTGAATATATCACAAAAATATGCAATATTATTCTTGAAAATTATTCAAAATATATCTTTTTCAATTTCTTTCTCACTTGTTGTAATATCCCCAAAGGGAAATAACCAGTAATACACAAAAATATGCCAGACAGATATATAAAACAAAATGCCGGAACCAGAATATGGAACAAGTACACATAGAATGCCAGAACACTAAGCCATTTTATTAATCTGAGAATACATATGTAGAGTGCAAGATAATGAATATGCACTATCCTTCTCGAGGCAAGTGAAGAATCCTCTCGGAAAAATAGGAAATGAGCACCTAAAGCGCATCAATTTGCAGAAGAAGCGAAGCTAGAGTGGTCCCCTTCTTGAGGAATGAGCCCAATGATCTAGTCCACACCCTATACTCATTTACTCCGGACAAAACCGAAACCATTACCAGCAGGACCACCTCCGAAAATCGCCCCCGAGAAACCCTCCTCTGCCAAAACAATTTGTGCCTCCGGGAACGCGCGAAACTCAAGAAACATCTTTGAGGAAAGGGCCTGAATCCTCCTGCAAAACCTCCGGCTGAAATAACCAAACTCCTCAGGGCTGGAACTACTGAAAAACGCTGCCAAACCCCACACACAAGACTCTGCTCATCAGATCAGCGTCCTCCCTGACTAGATCTGCTGGATCTGGGTCCTCCTTATTCAGATCTGCGTCCTATCCTCCAGATCTGCGTCCTCCAAGGCTAGATCTGATGCTAACTCTCCAGATCTAGGCTGGATCTGCCAATATCTCCTCAGATCTGCGTCCTCGAGTGGATCCCGATGCTAACTCCACAGATGCAGGCTGGATGCTGATATCTCCTGGTCTGCGTCCTCCAAGGCTGGATCGATGCTAACTCTCGGATCTAGAAGGTTTGGATCTACCAATATCTCCTCGGATGCGTCCTCCAAGGGCGGAATCGGATGCTAGCTCTCAGTCTACCGTCCTCTCCTGCCGGATCTGAACTCTCCCGTACTCCGGATACGAGTCCTCCCTCTTGGATGCAACCATTTCTTCCCTCTCTGGATCAGCGTCCTTCCTTCTGGATCTGCGCAGCTACAAGAAGGGGTTTTCTCTTCTCCAAAATCTCCACCAGAAACTGCTACCAAATACCACTGAAACTGAAGGATGATGCTCAGAAAATAACCTTACCAGGGCAGGCACTCGAAGTCCCCCGAGGCTAAGGGTGATACCAAAATAACCTTACCAGGGCAGGCACTCGAAGTCCCCCGAGGCTAAGGGTGAGATCTCCGAACGGAGACACTCGGTTGCACTAAACAGTGCTGCAGACCGACTAAACAACCGGCGTGCTGAAGCAGACAGAAGTCTAGCTCTCAATATCAATATCAAATCATGCATGCCCAAATGAGATAGCTCTCCCTCCTTTTATAGATCCCTTGGAGCCTTCTAGAGCATTATTTTATTATTATTTTATTTATGGAGCACTTTTCCCTTCTATTAAAATATTATAAAATATTCCTTTTTAATGCAGAAAAGGGTATATCGGCTACCACGCATCCTCCGGTCACTGAAATCTCTGTCTAACTGTCCCATCGTGTAGGTCTCCTCGTCCCGGTTCCAATGAGCTATTACACTAAGGTGTTCCATCGTGTATTCCTCCCGGAATGCCACCTTGAGCATAATCAGCTGAGTTAAGCCCATAAATAACTCAAAATTCCGAAAGTTATCGGAATGCATCGGAACGAAAGCCAAACTGCTCGGATGGTGGAGTATATCAAGCGAATGCCTCCGAACACCATGAAAACTCCACAAAACTCCTCCGAAAGCTCCTGAGCCCATTGATAGCACCAATCTGTACATGTGACCTGTCTGCTCCTAACTCTAGAAATCCCTCCTTGCCCTGTCACGGGTGATACCAAAAATGAGAACATTACAGACCTCTCGCCCCAAGATTGCTTGCCCTCAAGCAATCGAAATATGTGGGCCACTCTATTGGCCCGCTGCATCTCAGGCCCAATGCCTGGATCCCATACCAACCTCTGGGTGCTGCTATGCACCTGTGTCAAACCTCTCGGAACAGATCCCTCAATGCCGGGATCCCAAACTGATCTCTCTCTGTCCCAGTCAACAAACAATCTTCCCGGATCCCAATGCCACCATGGCCAATCATCGCCCAAGTCCCACGGCTCAGGCTGCGCACTGTCTCTGGCGATAGCTGATGCTCTCAGAGGTGAAGCCCACCAGCAAGCATCAATGCTCCTGGGCTCCTGCCGTGTTGTACCTGTAACTGCATATGCTGCCCCTCCAACTGCATACCAACTCATCACCTCTCTCCAATCCACGTCCTGACTCAATCCCATGCTGATCCTGCTCTCCTGACATTGGGAAGGAGTGCTGAAGAAATGATGTCCTGTGTCGCCCTGCCAGCTGGAATCTATAACCTCTGTTATGTCCAAGGGCCCCTGCTCGACTGTGCTCCCTACGAAGAATATCGTACCATCTAGAGGGTACCAACTCATGATCTCCCGCCAGTCCATCCTAGAAGAAGAATCTGATGTAGCAACGACAATGGTATATGGAACATGCCTGGGATGTCGCCGCCAGCCCGTAATCATCTCCCACTGCCAAACTATCACATCTACCTCCAACATCTCCAGAGGATATGGATCTGTAGCTGCTGTCACGGTACTCGATGTCAATGCAACTGACGGCTCCTCCTCGATGACTGACCCTGCGGTTAGCTGCATATCCACCCTCTCGACGAAGTATCGATACAGTGTCTGGAGCCCAGACACATACTGGGATACTACCCCTGCTGTACCCCGTATCCTCTGCTCATGCATGATCTCGACATGCCCTGAGGGAAAAATGATGCATGTCTCCCTCATGACCTGCTCCCCAAGCGTAGGCTCAGTGATGACTGATGCACCACCTCTGCAAAGGATCATCTCATCCCCCAACCTGTGGCTGTCAACTAGCCCACCAACCCAGTGCCACTGCTGAGAAGTCTCTCCATCGATCCTGGGTGAACTACTCTCAAAGGTAAGCTCGAAGTCCCTGTCCATGAGTCTCTCTAGAAGCAATGCTCTAAGGCCCTGTTGTGTAGCACCGTGTGCCCTCGCATACCCCTGATCATCCATACACTCCTCAACATGCCACTGCACACTGAGGCATACCTCGGTATGCTGCTGGATACCATGTGCTGCTGCTGTAGCACCCTGTACCCTCTCGCGCCCTGACTGTGTCCATGCATCGGTCACTCTCTGTATGCTCTCAATGTGATGTAGGATACTCCTACTCCACAATGCAGTCCCACGCACTATGGCACACCACCATGCTACTCCATGTCCACCGGTAATCCACTGCTCACTGCTAGAGGCTCCCACACATCCCTGGATGTGATGACATAGAGCTGTGTCTCTACATGTCCAACTACCATCAACCGGTAACATCGTCTCCACCGCCATACCACTATACCTGCCGACAAATGGATCATCACTGCAAATCCTCCTCGAGTGGTCCGAGAAATGAATCTCCCTATCGGTCAGTAGTGTTACCACCACTGCTTGGCTCTGCGGCGTCCTCTGTGCCCCACACAAAGGTGAAGAATCCTTGGCCCCATACAAGGTGCCATCTAGTGGCCTGCCAATGCCACCTCCTCCGACAAGCTCCTGCCAAGGTGTGCTGACCACCCCGTGATCCCGTGTATGAATGTCATGCCAAGACAACCTAGGGAGTCTACCCATAAACTGGTTGGCCACTGGAGCTGACCCATACTGCGCATGCTCTGCTACTAGGCCAACTGTACTCTCTAAGGCATAGTCAGCCGACCTGCCTGGGAAATGATAGGTGATCCCACCTGGATCCCAATGCCAATCTGGGGTCCCTGTATGCTCAACCCCTAGGAACTCCGGCTGAACTGTACCTGGGTCCACCACTATCTCCATAGTCCGCTCCACCGAGTACCAACTCAAAATCTCTCGCCATCCAACCTCAACACGTGGCTGCTATACCCTGTGCAACTCTGATCGTCTCATACCACTATCCAAGTCAACATATGAGACCTGACTAGGTGGCTCTGCCTCTCTCTCTCCAACGGAAAGAGATGACCCAACAACACTGCTAGTCCCATCCATGCATGCCTGAAGGGGAATGATCTGACGCTCCAACGTGCCCTCTGGTTGTACCATCAGGGAATCCAGTTGTTCCCCAATGCGGACCAACTTGGCCGCCGACTTGGCACAAGTCGCTCTCATACCCTCCAGCTCCTGGTCCTGCAACAAAACGGTCTCCCGTACTGACGCGGCCTTCTCCCTCAAAGCTCGAAGGTCCGTCCGAAGCCGATGATACCGCTGTCTGCGATCATCGTCCAGTACCTCTGTATCTCCTAGTGCCTCATCGATAGTGGATATATCTCCTGATACCTCACCCGTCTGTCGTGCGCCACTACCACCCGAAGACTCGGACATGGCTCCGGTCATCACCTCAATGGATGGCTCTACCGGGGTAGGCTCTACCTCCTCCACTACGATATCAACCGGCACGGTCAAGGAAGACTCTAACGATGGTGAGTCCTGTGTCACACTAGGTGTATCCTCGAACTCCCTGCAATCCTGTGTGCCCTCATCCTCTTCCCCACTGCTCTCGGAGAAGACCTCAATGAAGTGTTCTTTCCCTGCAGCACACCTATGTCCCGGTGCCCATGGCTCCTGGCAAGTGAAGCACAACCGCTTCCTCCTCAGCTCTCTCCTGGCCTCGTCATCAAACTGCCCTCGTCCAGGATTCGCCTTGGGAGGCGGAACCCTCGTGTCCTTCCCCTTAGGCTGGAAGGCCTGTCTCTGGGGATAAGGTGTCCGAGTCCTGGGTAAGACATCCTGTAAGTCCCGAGTCCTGCTGATGGCATCCTGAAGGGTAGTCGGTCTGTTCGACCGGACTAGGCCACGAAGTGGCTCTGACAGCCCCTCCACAAACATGTAAACCATCCGAGCTGCAGATAAATCAGGTACCATCACCGAAATCCTCAAGAAGTCTGAAATGTATGTCTCTGCACTCCCAGTCTGTTTGAGCTTGGTCAGCTCACCAAAATGCTGCTCCGGATCCCTCCTGTCAAAGCGCTCTACCACCCTCCGAGTAAACTCGGCATATGTCGTCACTGTAGAATGTTCGAGTGTCACCATCCCATAGAACCACCAATCCTGGGCCTCACCATCCAGATGCAATGTTGCCACCTTAATGGCCTCTGACTGCATCATCTGGTTAAGCTGGAAATAGATGTCCAGCTTCTCCACCCAGGACTTTGCCGAACTGTTTGATGAGCCATCAAACGTGGGCAAATGAAATTTGCTGGCTGCGCGGTGGTCATCACGGTGGTGCCTGTGCCCCTGGTGATGATCACGGAATCTAATGCCATACCGGACCCGAACATAATCTCTGAATGAGAGAGCCTTCATGAACGCCGGTCCGAAAGCCTGATACTCTGCAAAAATGCCAACCATCCGAGCCAGATCTATCTCTCGCTGTACTGTTGTCCCCCATCTCCTCGAATCGTCACCACCTGCCATTGGCATTTTCTGCTAGGTGCCTACAGGCTCCTCAGAAACTGCACGGCTGCTGCAAAACCATACTGCTGCTTAACTTCGACCTTCGATTTACCCACTGAAAACTACTCAGAAAATTCCAAGAATTTGGGAAGGTGATCCTTGTCCAAAACCCAGAAAAACCCAGAAAACGTTTTTCCTAATTCCAAACTTCAAAAATTGACCCTTTATATTTTGGCCCTTTTTCCAACTGCGTTTTTGGTATTGCAACTGCTATTGCTCTGTATGATCTCTTTTCTGATGTCATAGACCACAGGCTGAGCCAGAATTATGCTCTGATACCACTGTAATATCCCCAAAGGGAAATAACCAGTAATACACAAAAATATGCCAGACAGATATATAAAACAAAATGCCGGAACCAGAATATGGAACAAGTACACATAGAATGCCAGAACACTAAGCCATTTTATTAATCTGAGAATACATATGTAGGGGTACAAGATAATCAGAATAAATGCACCTATCCTTGCTCAAGGCAAGTGAAGAATCCTCTCAGAAAAATAGGAAATGGCTGCCACAGAAACTGCATCCCAGCTGCTGGAAGAAACTGAAGCTAGGGGCTGATCCCCTTGCCGGAATGAGCTAAAAATCTACAGATCACCTATACTCGCTGCTCCGGACAAAACCCAGAAACCATTTACCAAACGGACCACCTCCGAAAATCGCCCCCAGAAACCCTCCTCCTACAAAAACGCTGTGCCTCCAGGAACAGCGCAGAAGCTCAAGAAACACGCTGAGGAAAGGGCCTGAATCCTCCTGCAAAACCTCCGGCTGAAATAACCAAACTCCTCAGGGCTGGAACTACTGAAAAACGCTGCCAAACCCCACACACAAGACTCTGCTCATCAGATCAGCGTCCTCCCTGACTAGATCTGCTGGATCTGGGTCCTCCCTATTCAGATCTGCGTCCTATACTCCAGATGCGTCCTCTGAGCTCGTCTAGCTGTATCTATCCCGGATCTAATTTTGGATCTGCCAATATCTCCTCGGATACGCGTCCTCAAAGTTTGGATCGATGCTAATACGGATCTGGGGTTTGGATGCGAACTCTCCTTAGATCCCCGTCCTCCAAAGTGGATCGAGTGCTAACTCTCCGGATCCCCAGAGGCTGGATCGCGATATCTCCTCGGATACGCGTCCTCTCTGGATGCAACGTCCTCAATGCGGACTCGGGTCCTCTTGCGGATGCAACGTTCTTCCCTCTGGATCAGCGTCCTTCCTTGGATCTGGCAGCGGCTACAAGAAGGGTTTCTCTTCTCCAAAATCTCCACCGAAGCTACCAAATACCACGGCGGAAGGATGATGCTCGGAAAATAACCTTACCAGGGCAGGCACTCGAAGTCCCTCGAGGCTAAGGGTGATACCAAGAAAATAACCTTACCAGGGCAGGCACTCGAAGTCCCCCGAGGCTAAGGGTGAGATCTCCGCACGGAGACACTCGGTTGCACTAAACAGTGCTGCAGACCGACTAAACAACCGGCGTGCTGAGGCAGACAGAAGTCTAGCTCTCAATATCGATATCAAATCATGCATGCCCAAATGAGATAGCTCTCCCTCCTTTTATAGATCCCTTGGAACCTTCTAGAGCATTATTTTATTATTATTTTATTTATGGAGCACTTTTCCCTTTTATTAAAATATTATAAAATATTCCTTTTTAATGCAGAAAAGGGTATATCGGCTACCACGCCTCCTCCGGTCACTGAAATCTCTGTCTAACTGTCCCATCGTGTAGGTCTCCTCATCCCGGTTTCGATGAGCTATTACACTAAGGTGTTCCATCGTGTATTCCTCCCGGAATGCCACCTTGAGCAAAATCAGCTGAGTTAAGCCCATAAATAACTCAAAATTCTGAAAGTTATCGGAATGCATCGGAACGAAAGCCAAACTGCTCGGATGGTGGAGTATATCAAACGAATGCCTCCGAACACCATGAAAACTCCTCAAAACTCCTCCGAAAAGCTCCTGAGCCCACTGATAGCACCAATCTGTACATGTGACCTGTCTGCTCCTAACTCTGGAAGTCCCTCCTAGCCCTGTCACGGGTGATACCAAAAATGGGAATATTACACTTGTGTTGCATTTTCATCATCCTATTTAAGCTACTTTTATAATTCTCTATAGGCTAAATCCCTAATATCCAAAGTGACTGAGTGATATGATTAAATCTTATAGTTCCAAAGTGACTGAGTGATATGATTAAATCTTATAGTTCTTTGATGAATGATAGATATTAGATCTAAGTCACTTAAATAATTAATTATTTATCCTTAGAAAAAATTATCTCAAATTCTGCATTAATCAAGTAATTAACCAATGTACTTTTTATAGATTAAAATTTTGTAAGGAGACCATAATAGTTTCTCCTCTTGAGAAAAAACATAAAGATGAATTCTTCTCCTACATGCAAGACACCAACCTATGCATAAAACCATCCAAAGCTACAAAAATCAACACTACCTCCTAGCAAGGAAGGGATTATCCACCACCTTTAGCTTGTCCTTATATAAAACAAAATTCCCCTTCACCAGGGGCTTGGTGAGAATATCTACCACTTGCTCTTCTATGGATATGTTCTACAATCTCAGAACACCTATCTGGAAATTATCTCTTTTGAAATGGTATTCGATCTCTATATGCTTGGACCTCTCATGAAACACTATATTTTCTGAAAGCTTGATAAAACTTAGGTTATGACTATGGATCACCGTAGGTCCCATCTCAAGAATAAACAATCCTATGAGCATCCTGCGAAGCCATATGTCCTCATAACTCTCCATACACACTGCCATGTATTCTATAATTTTTGAGATAAGTGCCACTAAGTGTCAATTATTGCTAAACCACGAGATAATTGTTGACCTAAAGATGAAATAACATATGGAAGTACTTTTCTTGTCCACCGCACTTGCAGTCCAATTCGAATTTGTGTATATCTATAATTTCACTCCACCAACTTTGACGTACCTTAGTCTAAACTCCATGGTACCATGCCTCAACCCTCGATATCAGCAACAAGGGCATCCGAAGACTAAACTTCCTCAACCCTCGATAGCAATAACAAGGGAATCCAGAGACTAAACCACCTCAACCCTTAGTAGCAACAACAAGGGAATCCATATAATAAACCACGTCAACCCTCAAAGAAACAACAAGGGCATCCTGAGACTAAATCACCTCAACCCTCAATATCAACAACAACAAGGGAATCCAGAGACTAAACCACTTCAACCCTCAATAGAAACAACAACAAGGGCATCCAGAGACCAAACCGCCTCAACCCTCAATAGCAACAACAAGGGAATATAGAGACTAAACCACCTCAACCCTCAATAGCAACAAAAAGGGCCCATACCTTCCTGTCCCATGACATTTTACAACACATACACATACACAGTGTACAACACAAAAAATACACCTACACCCGGTGTACAACATGACACATACACCTACACTCAGTTTACAACACCACACATACACCTACACCCAACCTACAACAAGAAACAAACACCTACACCTGGTGTACAACAACAAAACATACACATACACACTATACAATGCCACGAATACGCATGTCATGACCACTGAAAAAACGAATACACAATTCACGTAACACAGTACCACGTAGACGCAACACAACATGTATGACACATGAAAAATACCACATGTACACAAAATCACCTGCAAAATGCGTACACAACACCACATGTACAACATGTACACAACACCACATGTACACAACACCACCTGCACAAATACCTGGTCGCTCCCATCCTCTGTGTAGCTGCTACAAATCCCCCACGCATTCCTTCTGCCGAGGAGGAGGCCATAATGCAGGAGTATGGATTCCGCATCAAGGAGGAGGACCCTGTCACCGAGGATGATGAATAAACTCCATGACTATGCAGCTGCTCGGCTCTTTTCTATTTTCTGTTATTTTAGCATGTACTATAGAGCTTTTTCTTTTTCATGTGTCATGACACACCTTGTACTTTTTTACCGTTTGATGCTATTAAAGGGTTGGTTTCCTCTGAGGAGGCAGCCCCAAACTAGTGCTACTCTGAAAGCATTGAAGGCTGGGATTACATAAGCAAAACTTACCATCTCATCCCGTCACCTATGTAAATTTTCTCTTTGAATTAAATTAGTTTAGCCTAACTTACCAAAAAAAAAATGCAGCATTAGAGATAAATTAAATAGGTTTAAATAATTAATCGCATCATTTAAGAGTGATTAGTTTAGTTAGATAAAGTGAGTTTACAATTGTTTTTTTAAGTTATTTTAATTATTTTAATAGCACCATTTAAATGTGATTAACTAAGTTGTAATAAAGGTTTTTTTGTTAAACGACGTTTTTTTTTATGTAATAAAGAGTGTGAAAAATCCAATGGTGCTAGGGGGGGCGAGGTGGGGGGGATTCTGAAAATAAGTTTTTCCCTTTATTTTTTTCACTACGTGGTGCCCTCTCATCCTATTCGCACACCCCCCCCCAAAAAAAACCATTTACTACTCCATCCCCCCTTTTAAATCCACTATTTGTCTCCTTCCAAAAACCTAATCGTTAACTCCCCCCGCTCCATCCCTCTCTCGCCATATATCCCCTTACCTTCACTCCCCTATTTCCACTTATTATGTCCCACTTAGCCCTGCTCCCTCTACCATTACATCCTTCTCACTCCTCATCCAACCTAGCCCTGCCACGTGGCCTACCCGTTACCCTATTCAATAGATCCTCTCCATTAACATTTAAAACTCCAATGGTAAGTCATTCATGTATAAATCAACCATTGTCTTGTTCTGGTGACCCCTCGCACACACTGTTCTGAAATGTTGAGAAGTAAAATTTGTCATGGTGAGCCAGTTGGCAGTTGAACCTGTCATTATGACCCCAATCAGCAAAACCAGAACCTGTACAATGTCCAGTCATCAAGCTTACTTGCCACAGTTGCAATTATTGAGCCACCAACCTTCAGTTGATCTAATTCCCAGGGAATTGGAGCAGTTATGTTCTTTTATTTTTCATCATGGCCCCTAAAGGAAAATCTAAGAAAACATATGAAAATCCCATGCTACCTCTTGTCATAAACCTATACCACTTGCCCTTGGTAGAACATGATTATAAAATTCTTGAAACCAAATGTGAATTCGATATTTATGAACTTCACAACTGGTTAAAACAAAATTTCATTGATCATAGGGATGAATTGGGTTTGTGGGACTCCTTCCTACCCCAATTCATATTTCCCCAAACCCATCACTTTCCTTAGTTTATGGCATGGTTCCATTCTAGATATATCCCTATCTAGAGGGAAATTGTAGCCCATAATGGTGACATTATTTTCACCACAACCCTTGAGTCAATAAATAAAATGTTAGAAATTCCCAAGTCAATAAATCAAATGTTACAAAATCCAAATATTGACTCTCTAAAGTCATTCTTGAAAGATTCCCTCATGGATCTCTACAAAAACCTTACCTTCCTTAACAGAGCCAAAATTTTGGAAATTTTCTTACCTGAGGATGCCTAATTATCAAATAAAACTCCTCCCTATCCATCCTCCATGTTCCTTGAAATGACAAAGAAAATCATCTCCATAGTTTCTTGTTTACTAGGCTATAAATTTGATCAGTGGGTTGATGAAGCCATCATGGGATTCTTTTCAATTTTCTCAAAGGATGAAAAGCCCTCAATTATATTCAACTACAAAAATTTCTTAGCAAATTCCATTCTTGAAAAATTCCTAAATTTTTCCACGAAAGGGAGCTTCAAGTATGTTTCAGGTTTAGTTTATTTATTTTTATTCCATCAGGCAGACTAGTTTCATTTTACATTACAAAAATTGAATGAGCAAGGAGATGCCCAATCTATAATTCATTGGACTTCCTTGGTAAGGGAGCATACCAATGAATTTACCTACAATGACTATTTTGACAAATTCCTATATACAACTTCCTGCTTATTAAATAGTGATATTGAACCAAGAATAGTGCCAGAGATAAAGAGATTTTTGCACCTCAGTGAGAAGACTAAGATAGGTGATCGGTACCTATACAAAAACTAGACTGAAATTAGAGTGTATGGATGTGAAATGCCTCCATACAGGTTATCTAATTTTTTCCCTATGATAATCATTTCATTAGAGTATATCATACACATTATTAATATGGATGATCTACATTTTGTTGCAGCAAAGAAAAAGTCCCAATTTAAAATAAAAGCACAGGTTGGATCCTTTATTTGCAACACCGGGGAAGAAGGAAAGGAAGTTGATTTTATCCTAAGGAAAATTAAATTCAAACTCAGCTTCACCGGGTCATATGACCCCTTTTCCATCATTTCAAAACTCATAGTAGAACAGAAGACTACTCCTTATACTCACACTCCAACGCCTGAGATAGAAAAGTTTATGAATCAAGATAAATGGGAGGAGAATATTTTACAGGAAGAAGAAGAGTAGGTAATATTTACAACAATTTCACTGGCTGCAGAACCAAAAGAGAAACATGACAAGAGGCCAAGGCAAAATGTTTCCCCTTTAGTCACAGATATTGGAGCAAAATAATTCCAAATCTATAAGAAGAAGCAGAAGATCAATCCAGCATCAGATTTTCTACATTAAGATGATGTACAGTCTAATATAGTTCTAACAGGTTCTTGTGCTTTTGTTTTCCCAAGACTAGAAGACATTTTTAAAGGATCTCCATCCTCCTCAGTCTCCCAAGATCCTCTAGACACATCTCAGACATCAGGATTGGTTCATGACCAGGCTTAACCAAACATATTTTCCAAGTACAAAGAGAACAAGAAGAAAATTGAGATGCTTAAGGCTACCACCTATTCCCAAATTTGGAAATAGACAACAATATCACAACATAGGATTCTCTTTGCCTTTGACAGAGAGAAAGGACATATGCAGATTGTTTTCCTCCAAGCAGTAGTTCCTTTTCCTAAAACTACAGATGACTACAAGAAGTATATCTTTTCCTTCCATGTTGATCAGATTCATCCCATTGATCAAATGGACATGCACAAAAAAACAAGTAAGATGTTTTATTCAACTTTTACAAACAAGGAAATGGAAGCTTCCAAAATGCAAGCTTCAGTCAACACCATCCAGTCTCAGTTAAAACTTGAGAAGATATCCTCTTTGGATAAAGACACAAAAATTAAAGCTTTGGAGGATCTAGTGATAAAAATGGGATGTGATCCTAAAGATGTAAAGGTTGTTGAAGAAATTATTAAAAGAAAGAATGCAGACATTGCATCATTAAGGAATAAACTCAAGCTTCCATCCACTGAAGATCCTCAAGCAAAAGAAGTTGTACACTTAGAGAAATATAAATAAGATATGTTCAAAATCATCATTAAGCAAAATGTTCAAATTAAACAAATGGAGATTGAGATGGAGAAGTTGTTAAAGGAAAAGTAACAGTCTTCTGATCTAACTATCATTCCACTCACATCAGCTCCTATTGTTGGTGCAATTACCATTGTAGGTACATCGACGACATAAGCATCCACTTTAGCAGCCATCACAATAGGGGTACAGTCTAAATATGCATCAGGAGAATTAATTAAGGCGATGGAATACCTATGCGTCGGATAGCAGGAAATTGAAAATATGAAAGCTTTGTGTAAAGGAAAAGAAGTTAAAATTTGATAATACATAAGTTACAAAGATTCAAAAGAGTCACCGACTGACCCATAGAATTGAACAGCTATAAAATGAGTCTACTAGGGCTCAAACATTTTCACAAGCTAAGGAGAACATATGGGTCGAAATAAATGAAGCTAGCACTAAAATCTAGCCCTGTATTGAGATATTTTTTTAGCAGGAGGAACTCGTACAAATATCAAAGGAGATTATTGAAAAGGTAAAAGATAGTTTGGGATAGATGTCAGGTGAATCCAATACATTGATAAAGGTTCTAAATTAAAAAAATAAGGATGGACTAGAGGAATTTGAAATTGCAAATAGAACAGAAACCATCCTTGAAGTCAAAAGAGTCCTTACAAAAAAGAATCTAATGTTTCAATTAGAAAATAAATGCCATAACTTGGAGACCAACGTCCAAAAATTTCACAAAAAATTCAATGTGTTGCATCAAAATGGATTGCCAGGTTTGAAAGGAATTAGAGATAAGTTATTCAAGTTGGATTATTATCAACAGAAATTGTACACCATCACCAAGGATAAGTTAAAGTTTTCCACCATCACAAGAAAAGCCTTCATGGAGGGTTTGAAATTTGACCTGCTCATTAAACATGAAATAAAACATTTGTTCTTAATCAAACCAACTTTCCAGAAATATACCGAGGTGGATGAAACTTACAGGAAGTTAGCTAAATTCTCCATCCCATATGACAATAGATGGGATAAGCTGTGTCTGATTTTGGAGTAAAAAATAGTTTTACATCTTTAGTAACAGAGAAATTGCTAGTAACTTTAGCAGTTTTAACTGTCTTATATTTTTGTACTATTTTTATAAATAGTTTTTGAGATATTTTTTAATAAATCTTGATATTTTAAATCAATATATTTTGTTAATAATTGTATAAATAATTCATAATTCAAATTACAATGGGTTTGAACTTGTATGAAGGAATAATTTCTTTTGATGTAAAGTTGTTCACTGAGCTAAAGGTGATCATTTTCAGTAATACAAAAATTTGTTCCAGGATTCTTCTGTCAGATGAATTGGTGATGTTATTCGTAATATGAAATTGTTATTTTCTGTCTTTCCATATGTTTTTCTTATTTGTATTGTTTAAATAAAATTAAGGGCCGAATTTGTTCAATTACACTCTACTCTAACTTATAAAAAATATCAGTGTTTTCAAACTAAAATTAAATATAGAATTCATTTTTAAATTCTCTATGTTTAATTGAATCTAAATATTTTCCTCCAATTTACTCCACAAAGCTCCAAAGATCCAATAGTCTTCCTACCTTTCCTTGCTACACTTCATTTGTTATTTTAGCACTTGATTTACTTAAGGTTATGAATCCATTTCCCAAGGGCTTATTATTGAAGTTTCAAACAAATCTTTCAAAAATCAACCTCGGAACTCAATAACTCGCCTAATACCTTTAATAAAAAAATCTAAATCATAAAGAGATATCCATATATGAAGCTGGAAGGGCTAGGCCCCAGCTTTACAAGTGGTTTTTTGGTTTCCTATGGATTTCCTCCCCATCCTTGGTAAATTACGGAGAGCTAACATAACTCATGAGTAATTATACTTGTTATTATGTGGATTTAATTGTTGTTTTGTCATTGTTATTTTATCTAGTTATATGTTGGTTATAAGCATGGTTTTATAATAGATTCAAGTTATGGATTTTATCATTCTTTCATTTGTAAATGAATGGTTATTGAATGCATTACCTAATAACTATTATTTTAGCTATCATGAGAGGGAATTAGACCTTCTTGATATGTTTAGATATGCATTCATGACTTGTAGATTTCATGTTCACCATGTGTTCAATAGAATGACTATCATGGTTATCCCATTTTAGGTCAAGTTATTTTATAAGTTTTGTGTTAATGGCTTTGTCATGATTTCATTCATTGTTCTTGAAAGTCTCATCAAGTTCTAGGCAGAGGTTTGGAGGCTAGCCTTGAAATGGTGGCTCATATTTCACTATCACATGCACAAACTAGGAGAATTAGACTGCAATCACTCCCATGCAGGCTTATGCATGCGACTGGAGGGTTACAGTAAAGTTTATGTACTATTATGCTAGCGTCTGGGAGTCCAGATCAATGAAAAATAATTTTAATTTGGGGGATGGGCACCTGGAAGGGTGGTTTAGTTCTTAGGGGCCCTGTAGCTCCTAAGGAAGGTCAGTAAAGTTTTGGTTTGTTGATTCCATTTCCTTAATTTTACCTCGGAGGTTGATTCAATCCATAGTAGCCCTCAACTCATGTTTACCCTAACAACTCAGTGAAAGTGGGTAAATGTGGGAGGGGTGGTTAAAAATTGGTATTAGAGCATGGTTCAATACTTGGACTAGATGGGAAGAATGTGATTATTATTCATACATGCTGGTTGTGTGCATGTGTGATATTGGATATAGTTCTCATGTATATAGTCAGTTTCATAGTTTATTTTATCATGTATGATGTTGATGTGTTGGTTGAGATAGAGCAAAAGATGCAGATCATCAAAGTGAGGTTGCAGCATTAGGCCTTAGGGTAAGAGCAGATCATCATACAAGTATTGTATGTTTGGCATGCAGGTATTATGGTTAATGGTTATTAAAATCCTTGTGGTTATATGCATGCATGTAATCTATTGTTTTTATGGTTACATACATGATATATGCTATTTAATCAGTGTGGTCATATTCACATGTGTGAGATATTCATGAATGATCGTAACTTATTTTTATATGCATTACAATCATACACATGATGATTATGGTAATTGTGTTTAAGACATGGATGTTATTATGTATCACGCTGATCTAGATTTGCATGTGCAGATGGTTATGGTTATGATATTCAGGTATGATTTGATATATTTGTGATATTGTATCGTACAAATTTGGACTGAGTTATACAGGTGTGAAAGCCTCCCATGAGATACATCTAGGTATGAATTGATTATGTCGTCTATTTGGTTTATCTAACATGGTACATTTACATTTAGTTTTAATGTTTTATTAGTGGCATGATGTGAGTATGTGTCTATAAGATTGCATAAAGTAATGATCCTTTTTAAGATGATTTTACTAAACAAATATGTGCTTAGACAATTAATATGTAATTGAGTGCGAGTGGGTGTTAGTTGTCGTATTATGACTGTGAGTTGAATTTTGATAATGACATGTTGTTAGTCTTGGTAAAGGCTGATTTCAACTTAATAGATACACTGCCTTGATGTGGATGACATATGTGAACATTTGCAGGGAAACATGCTTGGCATTTGCGTGACAAGGTAACAATTGATTTTTTTATATAACTAATAGTTGGGTGATGTGATAGGACATAATAAGACTCAATTGCAGCAAGGTAAAAGGAAAAAGAAAAGAAATTGGTGATAATTCCTTGGGATAAGTTTAGAGACCACAATTCCAAAAGAATGAGTGCTTCCATGAATACAGGAAGCCTTCTTAACCTTAATTTTGCTAGACATTATGTGGATATGTGTTATATTATGAACATGTATTTGACAGGTATAAAAACTGGTTTCTAACTATATTTTGATTCATCAAGGAATTGGATTTCCTTAAGAGATGATATATGTATGTATTCAGTTACAAGGAAGTGTTCTTGGCACCGTAGGGTTTAAAGGTAACCAGTATATTGTTATATTTATTTATACACTGAAAGTAATGTGTTTATGGAAGTTTGATGCAGGGGATTGCATGGAAAAAGAGACTACCATGAAATATTGAAGAAAGCTTAGGTTTATCTTTCCTTTGGAATCATTGGGAACCATGCTTTCAGGGCATTTTGACTTTTTTTCATTTGACTTGTGGTTTTGATTGTGTCTAGTGCATGGCCATGCCACTTTGTTTGTGGTGTCGTATTGCTATTGGGTTTTCATGGTTTTCTTCTTGTTGGTTTCTTGTTATTTCCTTTTATGTTTTGAGAGTATTGAGAATTGGTTAGGGATAGAGTAAATTTAATGGATCTCTAGGAGAGACGAATGAAACCCAACAAGTAATGTAAGGCCTAGATGAAGCCCAGTGCGTGAGTAAAGGGAAGCCAAAGGAAAGAGTATGATAGTTGGTTGGGTTGGTTGGGTCCATTCGGATAAATGGATGGTGGCAAAACAAACATGAGAAAGGTAACCAGGAAAGGTAAGGTGATTGGATTTGAGGTTTCAAGTGCCTTTGCTATGTTGGGAACTATTGATCTCAATGTTGTGCATGGATAAATGGAGTTTTCTTAACCTTGACCTTATTATATATCGTAATTATGTTATGCTCATGATTATGTTGATGTCTATATATGTATACGTGTATGTATGCATGTCGTTTTCTGACAGGGTCATTAGGGATCATGATTTTTTTATGTTTATGATTATATAAGTATATATGTTGTTGTCTAGTAGGTTCACCAAGGATCATTCTTGTGAAGGAGTGATTTGTTATGCAAGTGAATGGAATGAAAAGGTTCCAAGTTTCATGAGGAATCAAATGGGAAGAGTATCCCTGACAAATATATGAGGTTAGTATCATGTGGATATGATTCGATATTATGTGCTTACGCCTATGTTTATTTTATAGTAGGTAATGATGAGGGATCTATTAGTAGAATTAAAGCAGTGGGATCTGCGGCATGTTGGGATAAGTATGGATATTGGAGAGACACTAGAAGCAAGGTTGCTTGGTAGAGACAGTGTGAATTTTGGATGTACAGTATTATTATTGTGTATATGTTGTACATTTTGTACCTTTTAAGTTGTGTACATGCATTGTTACATCGGGAGAGGCTCAATTTTGCGAGGAGTAGGTTACTCCAGGTGCACGATGGTGGAATTCCTGGGACCCCTTCTACCCCTCTGATTCTCCTAAGTCGGGGCGATCTCCTCCTGGGTTCTCTTAGGGTGTTGTGGTGCCTCCCTATCATGGTTGCCGAAAGAGGAGCCCTTGATGGATTCCAAATGATTGCCTGGACCTCACTGATAGTGACCCGAGATCATGCCTCTTTGTTTACCCCTGATGGTCTTTTGGCTCTAACGCAGAGCCATGGGTTGGGGGGGGTGAAGCAACAGAGAGGTGGGGGCCGATCCACGTACGGTGACTTGCTCTTCAAGAAAGTGCTCAAGAGAGAAGTAGAGTAGAGATGTGCTCAACTGAGAACTGTGTAGCAGGGGGGCTCATAGGAGGGGGGTACGTAGCAAGGGATCCTACCTCTGAATGCATGCAACGGGGTGAATCTACAAAGGCGAGGAATTCCAGAGGGGGGCGCGTAGCTAGGGGGAACACCACGGGGAGTGTGTAGCCTAGAGGGGAGAAGCAGGGTGGGTTCCCAACGGCCTAGCGCCAGTATGGAGGCACGCAAGAGGGAGGGCACATAGCTGGTGGAGCACGCGAGGAGACTGAGGTAGTAGAAAAATGGAAAGGGGGGAAAAGAGGGCTCTAGAGGCCAAATAGAGAAGCATGGGGATGACACAATGAGGAGAGCCCTCGCCTTTTAAAGGCCTATGGCACAAGCGCAGATGCTGTGTGATTTTTGACATGATCACGAGTGCGAGTTGGGACAGTTCTCATGGGGTGGCATGTGATTCAGGGTGTGGTAGAAGATTAGGTGCAACAGTGATCTCATGTAAATGATTGCAAAGATGAGGTTCTGCATCAGATCAGAGTTGGAAGTGTAGGACTTTTTCAGCTTATGCATGGGAGGAACCAGTTTTGCATGTGTGCATCATGTCACCCACATCCAGGGAGGAATAATCATTTTGGATGAGATTTTAGCATTACTCGTGCAAGGAATAATCCTCAATTTGAGAGAATTTGGAGTAATGAAACATTGTGTGGCTTTCCACGACTTTGTTGGCTAGGAGATCAGCAAAGGTGTTTGCTTTTCTACGAACATGGTGGAATGTAATGGCCTTGTGATGTTGTAGCAACTGTTCCAAGAGATTAAGATGATTAGCAAGCCTCTAGCTTGTAGAAACCTTTGAGGGGGAGGTGCCATGAAGAATATGAGTGGCTGCTTCAGTGATTATTTGCGAGTCTCCCTCCATTTCCAATGGAAAAAAATTGAACTCAGTGTCTCTGGAGATACCCTGGATAAGCCCCTCCAACTTTGCAGAGTTGTTGTTGTTTAACCCCAGGTTTCCATAGTAGGCAAGTAGGGATTTACCATGGGAGTCTCTAAAGATACCCCCAAAACCAGGAAGTAGGCAAGTCGCATTTGAAGAAGACGACTGGGTAGGGGGGGGGGGGGGGTATTCATGTTGGGCACCGGTTCTATCTGCGTTCGGGGAGGGGTTGTCCAAATGGGTCTTGATTCTTATGTGCCAGTTTTTCCAAATGTTGCATTCAACAGTTGTTGTCAAGAGATCGTCCTTCCCCAAGTGAGTCATGGCAAGAGTTTCTACTAGGTTAATGTGTAGCCTAACCCAAATTTTCTCTCGATTGGAGGCCATGTCTTTAAAGATCTTTCTATTTATTTCTTTCCAAATATTCCAGATAAGTAGGCCTGGAATCAGTTGCCAGAGATGATTCAAGAGGTTACTGGAATAGGGTTTATCTGGCCATTTGTTGATGGTATTGGTGATGTTACCCCTATCTCAAATGGATATTTTGCACAGAATTTCAATCTTGTCCCACAGGGTGTTGGATATGGGGCAGAGGTCTAGAAAATGATCTATGGTTTCATTGTCCTTCTCACAGAGTGGGCATCTTGAGGGTCCCACAAAACCCCATTTCAAAATATTCTCCCATGTGAGGATGTGTCATTTACTAAGTAGCCATAAAAATGTAGCTACTTTGGGCCAGAGCTTGGCAGACCATATCTTCTTCCATATCCGATTGGTAGGGTCAGGGTTCGACTGTTGTAAAAGATGATAGGCTTCCTTGGTAGACTAGTTGCCACTTGGAGTATGTCCCCATCATAGAATTCCGGGCCCCTTCTAGGCTCAGATTATTCTTTTAGTCATTAATTCCTCCCAAATGTCTTTGTGATGCTCATTGTTCCAGTCTACTTGCCATCTATCTGTGCGTAGCCAAGTCCTGTAACCTTGAGTTTTTTTTATTGGTCCATAAGTATTAGACACAGTTCTTTTGCCATGCATGTAGGACTATGCTCCAGAGGGGTCTAGGAAAAATTGAGGATAAGCTAGGAAATTTCTACCATGAATCCTCCCAGAGTCTGGCTTGTGTTCCACTGTGCAGTTCCCAGAATTTGTGGGTTTGGATCAAATCTTTTTGGTGGCTGGAAACATTCCAGATTTGGGATCCTCCTGGATCAATGTTGAATCTAATGAGTTCCTCCCTGGGCCAATTCCTTGCATATTTGGCAGCTCATAGGGTTTCCTAGGGTGTGTGAGGGTTGGATACCCATTCCCACCATATGCTGGCACCCATGATGCTGTTTCTATGCTCTGGATCTCTCAGTCCTAGTCCTCCCTATGCTTTTGGTGTATGTAGCTCTTTCCATTTGACTAGTGCCCATTTTTTTTAATCTTTATTTCCCCCCCAAAGGAAGGTTCTTTTCAGGTTGTGCATGGATTTGAGGACCCATTTTGGTCTTGCTAGAATAGAAAAGAGGTAAATGGTGACGGATTGAAGAACAACTTTAATGAGAACCAACCATCCAGCTATGTTGAGGGAGCGGTGGGTCCAGTTGGACAATTTGGTTTCCATTCGGTACAACAACTCTCTCCAGGAGGTATATTTGATGGTTGATTCTATGAGTGGGGCTCCCAAGTATTTGGACGGCAGAGAAGCTGTGGTGAAGCCCAGGATGTGAGCGATTTTTCACTGGGTGATAAGGGGCGTGTTCAAAAATAAGATTTGAGATTTTTCAGGGTTGACAGGAGTTCCAGAGGCTTTAGAGAAACAGTTGAGCAAAGTTTTAAAGGTGAGAGATTTCTGAACTGAGGGGTGCCCTATTATCATATTATCATCCAAAATTTTTTAGTGGGAAATGGGGGGGAGATTGTGTAGAGGAATACCTTCAAGGTTATGTGATTATATGGATATTTTAATAAGGTGGCCTAGCCCCTCTACCATAAGAATAAAGAGGAAGGGAAAGAGGGGACCCCCTTGCCTTATTCCTCTAGAGGGGTTGAATTTTTTGCGGAAATTTAAAACTCAATTGCAAACACATGCAGCAGTAAAAACAATCACACATAACATAGATTTTAAAGGGAAAGCCTGAAGCTAAAAACCCCAACTATATATATTATGTATCATGGAGATCATGTAACAATCTCATACAAAGCTTAGTACATCAATCTCTCAGTACAATACAATCTTCACACACTAACGTGAAGAAATATGCAAATCCATGCACTGATTTCTTGCCACCTGATAGCATGCCTCCATTGCGTAGTCCCTGCTTAAGAAGACCCCTAAATGAATTCGAATCTACCTTGTATTGAATGCGCAATCCTCATTGGAAACTCCAATGTGTGTGTGATGCAATCAATGCATCACTATAGTCACAATAGATAGTCCATATTACCCTTTCACCTACCTGTCCAATGAGTCTCCACTGGAACTGACATGCACTGTAGTTAACTATTGTTTCTGTTCAGTTGTTAGTGAGTTAATAGTTGTAAATTAATTAACTAATTAATTAACTTAACTCTCACTAGTGTATCATTTAGTTAGACTAGATACAACTAGCTCAACTAAGTTTAACTCACTTAACTGAGTTAAACTGAATAACAACTCCATAAACTACTCTTCCAACTTTGTCATAACTTTGCCACTTCAGTTCTAATTGAGTCCTTCATGCATGAGCCACCATAAACCCTAGGAATTGCATAATTCCTTCAGCCGACTAATTTTCCAAATCTGTTCACTGAAATAAAGTGCTCCAAGAGAATAAGTTGATGTTTATTGTCGGATTATTATTAAGGGTTAATAATAATTGACATGCATCTATTTTTAGATCAACGATCTATCAATAGAATTCACCCAATATTCTAAAAATATAATTTCATCTATTTTTCCAACTTGACCAACCATCCACAAATAGCATCCTGCAACTTCTAAAATATGATCACCATGTCTAAAAATAGACATAGCCTAAAAATAGACTTGCACCTAAAAATAGCCTGCGAGCCCACTTAGTGAAGGTGACTGGTTTTCAATAAGCTTCATCATCTTGTTGAATCTCAACACTCCCTTTCAAAAAGATAGGGATTATCCTTCACCCCAATCCCGCCTCTATGGTATTCGAATTTTCTCTTGCTGAGTGCCTTCGTCAGAATGTCTGCATCCTGATCTTCCATAGGAATGTATTGAAGCAACATGATATTCCGCTACACACAATCTCTGATATGATGATAGTGGATATCAATATGTTTAGATATATCATGAACATAGGATTAATCGAGAGTTTAATGCAACTCTGATTATCACAATGTATCACTGTAGGATCTAAATGTGAACCGAACAAACCGACCAATATCTTCCTCATCCAGATAGCCTCACATGCAGCTTGACTCGCTGCCATGTATTCTGCGTCCGCTGAACTGAGTGCCATGGATCTTTGTTTCTTGATATACCAAGAAACTGCTGTAGATCCGATACTGAAAACCCCTCTCGATGTGCTCTTTCTGTCCATTGGGCTGCCTGCTTAATCTGCATCCGTGAAGCCATGCAACTTCACCTCATCCGTCTGTCTGTACCATAAGCCATACTCAGATGTGCCCCTGAGATACCTCAGGACATGCTTGATTTCCTTCCAAAAGAGCTTGGTAGGCTTAACCATTGCTTATGAAAGTTTCTTCACCGCATAGCATATGTTTGGTCTTTTATTAACTAAATACATGAGTGAACCCACCAACTATCGATAAACAGTGGCATCCACTACTTCTGCCGATGTAGCATCCTGTTTCCTCCAATTTCCTGTAAGAGGAGTGTCGATAGGCTTGCAGCCTTGCATGTGAAACTTCTCAAGTATCTCCTGAGCATACTTTCCTTGAGACACAAACAATTCACCTTCTCACTGCCATATTTCCAATCCAAGGAAATAATGAAGGAGGCCCAAATCCTTCATCTCAAAATCCTTTGCAAGATCTTCCTTGCATGAGTGTATCAACTGCTCATCACCCATTAGTATTAAATCATTAAAATAAAGAACCATGATTAAAAGCTTACCCTCCACCACAATTTGGTACAGGTTTACATCCACCTCACTCTTGGTGAAGCCAAGTCCAGTGAAATAGCTTTCGATCCGTGTGTACCAAGCATGTGGTGCTTGCTTCAGCCCATACAATGCTCTTTTGAGTCTACACACATGCAACTCACTGCTAAAGATCTCAAATCCTTTAGGCTGCTCAATGTACACTTCTTCCTCAATGATCCCATTAGGGAACATAGTCTTCACATCCATCTGATTATTGTGCCAACCCATCTGTGCTGAGAAAGTAAGGATGGTCCTTATGGAAGAATACTGTGTGACAGGTGCAAAGGTTTCTTCATAATCAATCCCCTCGATTTGTGAGAAGACCTGGGCAAAATTTTTTGCCTTATACTTCTTGACGCTCCCATCAGCAGCTTGCTTTACCTTGTAGATCCATCTTTATCCTACAACTTATTTACCCACTGACCTTGGAACAATCTCCCAAGCACTGTTTTTGACAATGGAGTCATACTCCTCCACCATGGCATCTACCCATGTGGGCTCCTGCACTCCTTCTTCAAAAGAAGATGGCTCTGTCACGATACACTTTCTCATGAGAGCCATGTATCCAGTAAATCGGTCAGGTCACTGCCTCTATTTGTGATGTGATGCAGGGACTCCTACATTCTGTGCCACATAAAGCTTCAGTCTCTCAGCTTCTGTGGTATGCTTTCTGCTAGTTATTATGTTTGGCTCTGTGTGAGTGGACTCCTCCACTACATGAATCTCCTCCTGTGGTTGATCCACATCTAGAGGCTTATCTTTTGGAACAATAAGTTCCTCCTCTACATGCAAGTGTAGCTCCCTCTCAAGCAACAACTTCATGGCTTTCACCTCATTTAATTTTATATCCCATCACACCACAGTCATACGACTGTTTGGAAAATACACACGATAATTATGGGGTGTTTCTATGTACCCCACAAATATCCTAACTTATGCAGTCGGCTCCAGCTTCTTCCTAGCATCCTTTGTCACATGAATGTAAACAGATGAGCCAAAAATCTTCAAATGAGAAATCAGGCTTCTTACCAGTAAAAGCTTCTTCAGGTGTACTCATTCCAAGTACTCCATGAGGACAACAGTTTTGCACATAAACGACAGTGTTGCATGCTTCTGCCCACAAGTGCATCGGTAGGCCCTGGTCATGCAACATAGATTGTGCGACACCCATGATCGTTCTGTTATTCCTCCCCACGACCCCATTCTACTGTGGGTTATGAGGTTCTATGAGTTCTCTTCGAATTCCTTCTTTGCTACAAAAGTATTTGAATTCGTTCGAGATATATTCACCACCATTATCGCTCCGTAGAGCCTTCACTTGCTTCCTTGACTCCTTCTCCACCAATGCTTTGAACTCACAGAACTTTGAGAATGTTTCGCTCTTCTTTTGCATGAAGAAGATCCATCATCTATGAGAATAGTCATCGAAAAATATAACATA
Source organism: Pinus albicaulis (assembly GCA_034641835.2). Classification (NCBI taxonomy): domain Eukaryota; kingdom Viridiplantae; phylum Streptophyta; class Pinopsida; order Pinales; family Pinaceae; genus Pinus; species Pinus albicaulis. The sequence continues at coordinate 1,324,946,254 of CM076582.1, read as the reverse complement.
ATACCTGTGTTTTGTTGTTGAAGCAACCGAGAAAGGTCCACACACATCTGTGTGAATTCTCTCCAGGATCACCAAAGCACGGTTATCCTTCTCATGAAATGTGGTCTTCACAAACTTACCCATAATACATCCCTTGCACTAATCCGACTGCACAATAGTACCCTTGGGAAGTCCAGTAGAAATCTGCTGCAAAATCTTCAAAGTGCCATGGTGAAGATGGCCCAATCTCCTGTGCCATAATTCACCCGCATCCCGGATCACCACTTCTTCTGCTTTTCCCATCATTGCAGTGCAGCCATCTACCTCCATCTTGTAGATATTCTTAACTCGAATCCCTATCCTCTTGGTTTAACCCATTGTTTTATGTCACAGGAAAGCTTTTCCATTGCTAAAAACAACGTCATAACCTCTGCCTTCCAACATTGCGACTGAGACCAAGTTCTTCTTCAGACCTGGAACATGCATAAAATATTTCAACAGAAATGGATTACTTGACTCCCTCTCAAAGGTAATGGTCCCAATTCTGGTCGCACTGTATCTACCATCATCGCCCATCCCTATATGCATGTGGAGATCCTTCTCCTCCAAGTCACTAAACAACTCCTTGTCTCCCGTCATATGGAAAGACGCACCACTATCAAGATGCCACATCGATTCCATTGAGCTTGAAACCAAGCATGTGATAAAATAGAAATCAAGTTCAAATTGCGAGGCTAAGGCCTCACCCACTGCAGCTCCAACAACCTTCTTGTTCTTCTTCTTCTGTGGGCAGTTAGTGGCAAAATTCCCATGTTTGTGACAGTGAAAACACTTTACTTTGGACAAATCCTGATTCTTGCCTTTAGCCTCATATTTTGAAGGGAATTTATTCCCCTTCCCTTTCCTTGCTTTAGCAGGCAAAGCGAAATTCTATTCATATTAATTCTTCAATGAAGAGCCATCCATGGTACTTCGCCTTATCTCCTCCTGCACAAGATCCAACCAAAGTCGCTCCCAACCCGACAGTTTCTCCTGTCCATTGACAGAGTCTTCGTAGCTATGCCAACTCTTCGGAAGCCCAAGGACAGCCAAGCTCACCAAGTCATCATCATCAAAAATAATCCCCACACTTCCCAGATCATCCCTACAGTGGACAAACTTTGTGAGATATTTTGGAATAATGTCGCCCTTCTCCATTTTTTTTTCTGAGCTTATATTTTAGTGCCAACTTCCTTTGGACACTGCTGCTTTGGAAAAAATCTGTCAAAGCCTTCCACATTGAAAATGGAGTGCCTTTCCCGTGAATTCTAGACACAATATGGTCCTTCAAACCTTCCAACAGAATTCTTCTTGTCTTTGCTACCTTCTTTTTCCATGTGTCAAGTAATGCAGCATTTCTAGAACTAGGCTTAGGAACATCGCTATCGATGAACTCCTTCAGTCCATTATCTTCCAGCACTGCCTCCATCCTGTCCTCCCAGTCTAAGTAATTTGAGCTTCCCTCAAGGGCATAATCAAATCACAACCCATTGAAAGACATTTCAATGTATACTCAACTATCGCACCAAGAAATTTTTGTAGCAAATTCGAATTGTCCACCAGCACAAACTCAACAATTCTTCACAATTGAAATCTTCAAGAATTAACACTTCTCTGATACCATGTAGAAATTATATAACATATGCATGTATATATCCAGATTCTCCTTATCTAAAAATATTTATCTTCTTGCTAAATACATAATCCTTCCATTGTTAATCTTTTTGCAGAAATTTAAAACTCAATTGAAAACACATGAAGCAATAAAAATAATTGCACATAACATAGTTGTTTAACGGGAAATCTTGAAGCTAAAAACCCAAAATATCATATATTATGTATCATGGAGATCATGTAACAATCTCATACAAATATTAGTACATCAAGCTCTCAGTACAATACAATATTCACACACTAACATGAAGAAATATGCAAATCCATGCACTGATTTCTTGCCACTTGATAGCCTGCCTCTACTGTGCAATCCCTGCTGAAGAAGACCCCTGACTGAATTCGAATCTACCTTGCCTTGACAGTGAAATCCTCATTGGAAACTCCAATGTGTGTGTGATGCAATCAATGCATCACTATAGTCACAACAGATAGTCCATCTTACCCTTTCACCTACCTCTCCACTGAGTCTCCACTGGAAATGACATGCAATGTAGTTAACTGATGTTTCCATTCAGTTATTAGTGAGTTAATAGTTGTGAATTAATTAACTAATTAATTCACTTAACTCTCAATAGTGTATCATTCAGTTAGACTAGATACAACTAGCTCAACTAAGTTTAAATCACTTAACTGAGTTAAATTGAATAACAACTCCATAAACTACTCTTCCAACTCTGTCATAACTTTTCCACTTCAGTTCTAACTAAGTCCTTCATGCATGAGCCACCATAAACCATAGGAATTTTGTAATTCCTTCAGCCTAATGATTTTCCAAATCTGTTCATTGAAATAAAGTGCTCCAAGAGAATAAGTTAATGTTTATTGTCGGATTATTATTAAGGGTTAATAATAATCGACATGCATCTATTTTTAGATCGACGATCTATAAATAGACTTCGCCCAATATTATAAAAATAAAATTTCATCTATTTTTCCAACTTGACCAACCATCCACAAATAGCATCCTGCAACTTCTGAAATATGATCACCATGTCTAAAAATAGACATAGCCTAAAAATAGACTTGCACCTAAAAATAGCCTGCGGGCCCACTTAGTGAAGGTGACTGGTTTTCACTAAGCTTCATCATCTTGTGAATCTCAACATCTACTTCAGGTTCGAATAGTAATTTTGGCTGATCATCAGTTACATTAACATTGTAAGTTCCTTCCTCAATTTGTAGTTCCTTTACAACTTGACTTCTATAGACATCCTTTTTTACTAATTCAAGCAATGGAACTGGGATTTTGACTTTTGAAAGCTCATTTTCAATATTGAAAGAGGTTTGATACTTTTCCACTTAATTAATACCTACCTCTTGTTTTTTAGGAGTTTCTTTCTGATTGACTTCCTTTGTTTGAATAGTAGAAGGTATATCCGTGGGTGACTTTCTGGGAGGGTTTTGTGCTGTCTTTTTTCTTCTTATGTTGTTTTTCTTATGTACTTCCATAATAGAATTTTGATATCCTTGTTGATAATATGATGATTTTGCAGGCATATCCTCTGGTAATGAATATTGAAACAGGTCTTATTATTCTTTTGTTAGAAAAACAAGGTCTGTTTCGCCTTCTCCAAAAATATTTATTTGATCTTCTTCTAGTTCTTACATAGTTTATGATTCTTCTTCAGCAAAATTTTCTTGAAAAGGGGGTCTAATCTGTTATTAATCAAATTGAAGTATTTTTCTCTCTGTTTAATTTGAGGTTGTGGTCTTCTAAAATTTGGATTTCAAATTTGAGGTCACCCTTGAGGTTCCCTAGGAGGTGTTCTATATACCACAATCATTCTATCCATCATTTTTTCCTTAGTTTTAACTAGAATTTTTAGTTTTAAGTTTGATGAAGAAGAAGGTTCTTCTTTGATAGTGACTGTTTCGGGAAATAACTCCCTAGAGGTTTGTTGGGTCAAAACCTCCACAGATCAGGGCATGCTACTCAAGAAGGACTCACACAACCACACTTGTATGTTAAAAAATAGATAACATCGATAGTAGAACTCACTCGTAATCCTACGTTTGATGTAGATCCCGTGGGGTCCAAACCCCCAGCAACCCTTCTTCCTCCTCAACCTAAAAACCAAGAAGAAACGTGCATGGAAATCTAGTTGTACAGCATATATCTATCCTAAATTTCAGTGACATCCATGTGAAACATCATATAAACAATAATAAATGCTTAATTAATAATCTTTTCACATATGCAAGCAGATATTAACACGTGAATTCAGGAACAAGATGGTTCTTCTTCATTACGAATAGCATGTATAGTAATAAAAAGTGGAGAGATCACCTGAATCCTTCCACGATCTTCGAACAGACCGTTGTCCGGATCTGTCCCGCCCTTGCCTCGCTAGGATACTTTCAAGACTTGTGCACACGAGATGACATATAAACTGATGAACATCTCCAGGAAACAAGGGTTTCCTGTAAAAATCTGGGAAAGTACAGGAGGCACGGGAAATCAGACTTGAATTGGGGCTCCAACAGAGTATAATGTATATAAATTTATCTCTCCCTTAGGCCATGCACATGAGGGGCTTTTATACTCCCTCAAAGTAGTTTCAATCAGTTGGAAATAGTTGGCCACGTGCTGGGGTGGTTGAACTACTGGAGTAACCATCAACCCAGCCTGAAAATAGGGAATTTTATATATTTTTTAATGATTTTAATGGCATACGCGGAAAAGTGTGTATGGACTCGCGTATACACGTGGAAAATTCTAGGCATACCCGCGTATGGGATTTTTAACACTGTTTTTTATGAATTTTGTTCAAGTATGTGGGAATGGGTGCCCAAGGCCAAAGAGACAATCATGAATCACATGAGGGTGAAAAATGATGCTATAACAGATTCCCCCTAATATATGAGGTCAGAAGGGGTACATGATGGCCGAAATGTATTATGCACATAGAAAGAAGTTCGCAAGGACAAGAGAGGACTTCGCCGGATTTCAACCTGCCAAAAACTAGTGAAAGAAAACAGAGAGTCAACTCATGCTGAGGCGGGCATACCCATGCTCAGTCAAAAATATATCATATATAAAGTACATGATGAGTCCAGAATGTATACAAGTATAGCTGAACTGAAAGTACACAATGAATCATCTGAGCATGGCCCGAAAGTACAAGTCGGAATCAATTTCCAAGTATCACATATAGAAAGTTGATCAATGATGCTGAAACTGGATGTCTGATCATAAAAGTGACTAAATCTCCAAGTACCAAATCATAAGGGGTGGAACACATGGTACAATCACGCAACTCAGGAGCCAACATATAAGATGCTGCTGTACTGACACTGCAACATATAAGGGTGGACGACATCACTGGCAAAAACTGAATGGACTGTCAAAAGTGAACTGAAAAATGCTGATTCAACCCGAGGTCTTCACCGATCTTGACGGCACAATTCTACACAATGGGAATAAATGAGCTGAAGTCGACCATGTGAGAAACCGTTAACCAACGTGAGACAACCCACCAATAATGAAAATGAGTGTCAAGGTGCCCCAGTACAATCTAACAAGTGCGAATGAATGAGTTGAAGTCGAACACTTGGAAGAATCTACCAATCAGGAGGCAGTGATGAATCCCCACTGTCGATAGCGAAGAGTCTGCCACTGATGACTGCAAACCCTAAGGTACTGAAAAAAAGACTCTAGACCTTATTCCCAGAGCAATGAGTCGAAGTCGATGGGAAAAGATCTGCTGGAAGGAAGGCATTAAGGCATCCCACATCAGTCCAGCGCGAGTGTAACCCGCAGGCCAAAATTTGGAAGGAATCGGACGAAGCAGAGTGATGAAACCAAACTGAAGTACATTTCCAACATGCACAAGATGAAGCTAGCGCATGGAAGAAACCCTCTGAACCAACCAATAATGAAAGTTGACACAGAGGCGAGATATCCACCGATAGGGTCAAATGGAAATCAAGGTACTGCACGAATCCCAAGTGTGATAATGTATGCTGGCATCGAACACAGGGGAAACCACTCAGTCAAAGACCCATAATGATGATCAAATGCTGAGCACAAGGTCACCTATCAATGATGTAAATAGGGCCAGGGTGCGGCTCTAGGTTTACTCTAAGAGAAATGTGTTGTAGTCGATGATGTTAGCCCCCCTATGAAATTTTTGACAAGCAAATAAGGGCTAATTCATTGTTGAGTCTTCAAGGAATGCCTTTCCCCTGAAAATCCATCCTCCTTGAAGTCTCTCAAATTGCTATGCCTAATGCAAATCCCCCTCCGCTAGTAAACTGCTAAAAAAGGGCCTGTCATTCCTTCCTTTACCCCTGCAACATACATCATTTCCCCCTCTTACCCTTTGTTTAGCCTTTTTCTCCTTTTCCCCTTATCGTTTCCCTTTAAATCCCTTAAAACCCATTAAAATGGGCAGAAACCCACTTTCCGACCATGTGATAGGGCTTAGCCCCCTTACCGCAAGCTCCTTAACCACTTCCCCACATGTGCCCCGACGCTGGGACCAAGCGCTTAGGTCCCGAGCGCCAATCGCAATCGGAGCTGTCAGCGGGCGCATTCCCTTTGTAAACTCCAAAGTCCCGATGCGATCATTTTAACGCTTTAAGTCCTGCGATGAGTTTGGAGCCGTTGATCTGTCCCTTCGATCGAACAGCTGGGCGCTAATCGCAAACCCCTCGTCAATCGCAATCGCAACTCTCATGGTGCACCCCCCGATTGATCGCATCGCGCTCCGATTGCGATCCTCCGATCATATCCTGACTGTTGATTTCCCTTCCAGATCCGACGGTTCTCCGCTAATCGTACCCTGTTTTCCGATCCCCCGATCGCTCTGTCCCTCCGATTACACCTGGACCGTTGATCTGATCCCCGATCCAACGGTCAGCGCTCAATCGCAAGTCTGCCCGATCGCTGATCGCAGGTCCTTCCGTCCTCCTCCCGATTTAATCATAGCCGTCCGTCTTCCCCGGATCTGACGGCCATCACAGCTTCCCTTTTCCTCCGATCGCAAGTCTTTCTGCCTTCCCCCCGATTGGATCTCGTCCGTCTATTGTTGCATGATCCAACGGCTATCGCGCAATCGCATCGTCATTTCGCCGCTCCTCTTCTCTCCCTCCGATTGAACGTGAGCCGTTGATCTGGCTTCGGATCTAACGGCCAGTGTTTAATCGCACCGCCGCTCCATTCGCTGATCGCAAGTTCTTCTCTCTGTCCTCTGATTACATCCTGACCGTCCGTCCCCCTGCAGATCTAACGGTCAGCGTTCTCTCCACCCAATCGCAATCGGAGCTTTCAATGTGTGTCACCCCTGTTCCCCTCCGATTGCGATTGCCCGATTACATCTGGGCTGTTCATCCTCCCCTGATCTAACGGTCAGGGTCTAATCGCCCTCCACCTCTGCTGGGTCCCACTCTTTCATTCGTCTCCGTCGCATTTCATTCATTTTGTTTGTTTTTTGTTCATTTCATATGTTGTTATGCTGGTCAATCTCCGCCGTCGATCTCCATCTCCAGGCCTGAATCCAATGGTCTGCGCTGCATATTCACACCAAACCCTATTATCCGCACATTCCACCACTCCATTACATTTTCATCATAATAACTTTGTTTCCACCACCGCCGCACCACCGTTTCGTTCACCCTGCATTCATCGCTCCGTCCACTGTTTTCTTCATAAGTTCGTCGTGTTGCAGAGTTTCTAGAGGATGGGACCACCGCTGTTCAATGTACTACCTCAATGTCGAGCGGCGCAGTCAGGATCAAATCTAATGAGCCAGTACCATCAGGAAAGTCAAGGAATGGGGCCGTCAGGACTCACATTAATGGAGAGCAGAGTTCAAACGCCGAAATCCTTCCGGCGCCATTTAAAGATCGAGCTAACTTGACAGAGGCAGTAATGAAGCAGCAAGGATTTTCAGTACAGAGAAGAGGGATTAGTGCGCATCAACGAAGATCTTGAGCCCTGAAACAGAGGTTTAAAGAGGCAAAGCATCGTTTTGAAGACCCCGAGGATCGATTCTGGAGATCCTGAACATCAATAAGAGGTAATATCAAGGTTTTCTTATCAGCAGAATGTTTTTCCATAAAGGACAGGTCTCCCATACAGTCTTTATTATGCGCCGTGTCCTTGAAGGAATTTCTCGTCCCAGCTATAGTTCAAAACAATCTAACATCCATGAGGCGGACCCCTCAGCAAGTTATTTCATTTTGTTCAAATCACCTGGAGTACTGCAGCCAAAAGGTCAAATCATATCCGGAGCAGATCTTTCTTTCACGAGGAAGGTGACAAAGATTAGATATGCAGTGCATCAAGTAGAATGGGTCTCGACCCTGCATTCATTATTGTGTTTAAATGTAACATTTAAAATTCACCTACCTCCTCAGTCGATCCTCTGTGTCTCTTCTGCTATAAAGCACAGAGGGATATCATTGTAATGGTTGTTGTTGGATTATCAATGAATTGCAAGCATTTGCGTCCCGAGCCAAGTTTCCTGTGTAATAGTTGTATGATAGGCTGAGAAATATGATGTATTCAGGCTGAATGTAAAAGCTTTGGGCAGTGATGTACCTGATTGGTGTTGTGTTTAACATGATAAGCAGTTTTCATTGGATCCTGATCTACAACAGTTGGTGATGTTTTTCTTATCTTTGTGTTTATTTCCATTTCATTTCATGTTCTTCTGACTGACATCTGAACGCATGACATAAGATTTACCCTTGTTAGTTACCTTATGTCCCAGCTCTCTCAGTCTTTAATGTTTTCTGCTCTTATGTGTATCTGAATATTGTTTTTAATTGACTAAACCAGTGTAGTGGATGATTATTGCCTGCTCTCTGATGTGCAAGTTGATAGAATCAGTGTTCAGATGTCTTTGTTAAGATTTAATTGAAAGAGGTTAGGAACATTGGGAGGTGTAAAGCCTGTCGCTGCCTCTTCATAACATGCCCTTCCATACAAACCTTTTCAAGACCCCTTGTGTTGCCTATGGTTTTGTCCAAGCAGGCCTGGAGTTAAATGACCTCTGGCCTGATCTATAGACGGAATCAGATGGTTTTCCATCCTTCATTCTCATTCCTTAGTGTTCCATCCCACCATTCAGTCTTTGAGATCCAAATGCTCTAGATGACTAGCCCAACTGAAGCTTACACATTGAACATAAGTAAATCCTTTCTTGACTCCATTGCCCAATGGTCTTGATGTTCCCTGAGTTATCTATCCTTGCCTAGCTTCCTCCTTTACCCATCCTTGTCTCATGGTGAAACCTTCCTTCCTGATTCTCAACAACCAAACTCATACAATCAAACAAACAACCTTGAGCCTATAACTAGCCTAAAATCACAATTGAGAACTTCAAAGACATATATCCTTTGATAATCATAGAGAGATCCCTCTTTGGACCTAGGAGGGCTAGATCCTAAGGTCTGAAAGTGGTTCTATGTTGTCTCATCTTTTGGTCTCTGTCAACCTGGCCAAAAAATGGGAACCCCAACATAATGGCGACCATACTGGGGAATTTTGAGTACATTTCGTCTTAAACACCCTTTAAACCTCAGAAACTTAGAACTCTGGCTAGGTTGACGGTAAGTCACACCTTTCTTGAATCAGCCTCCATTATTGAATATCCACCATACTCTTAGACAGAGCCTGGATAGGGCCAGGTAGCCCCCAGATCTCATCCTCTCTTCAGGGGTGACATATCTGGTAAATGCCCTCCCAGTCAATCTCTGGTTGGAGCTTGTTGCTTTAGAGGAGATTCCTGAAAGGTGATAGTGCCTGAGCACTGTGGTGGACAGTGTACCCTAGAATCATCCTAAACCCTCCACCTGGCGACTCCATTATTCCTAAACGTTAAAGACTCCACTGGTGATCAGTAGGCCTGCTGATTATCTCGGTTTCACATCAGACTCCACTGGGAGACCAGTCCCGAAGCATAATGAAGACTCCACAGGGAGGCCAGTTCCCAAGAAAACATTAACCACAGTAGAAATAACAAGTAGGGCTAAGCTGCTTGGCTTATAAACAACACTCTGGCTCACAGAACCATTCATACAAGAGCTTTCCCTGATCCGAACCCACCTGAAACAGTTGATAATCCTGAGAAAATCCTTAAAAGAACACCTGTGAGTAGGAGATCAACTATTTCCAGCAACATTCATAGAGCCAATTCTGCACCAGAAGATCTTGCAGCTCTATTAGACCCTTTCTTCAACCTAGACCTCCAAAACAGATTACCTATAACTAGGTCATTCAGTGTTTTAGACCAGCCAGACACTAGGGACAGCGAAACCCCCCTTTCCACACCACCCGATCTCCACTTTCTCCAAAACTCGGGGCTTTCTCACCCTAGATCTACTCAACAGACTTCTGCTGGTCCTACCATCCCTGTCATCCAACTACCAGCTGCTCAAGCCAACCCTATACCTCATCAGAACATCATCATGGCAGCCTGGTATGCACCTCTAGTTTTACCTCAGCCTCTACTGCCCTTGCCAGGTGATTATCAATCAAAAATCCCACACTTCCCTGCTAAAGAGCCTACAACCGCACAACAACATGTAGATAAAATGGAGGACTCTTTCGACTATATGGAAATTGATGATGAAACAATCAAAATGAGAATTTTTGCGCAGAGCCTGGGGGGAGAGGTTAAAAAGTGGTTTAAAAACCTACCTGCTGGTAGTATCCAAGATCTCCCTGCTTTATACCAGACTTTCATCAACAAATGGGAGACTAGAGCAAACCCTCGCCAGCTCCTAGCTGAATACATGTCCCTTAAGAGGAACGTAGGGGAAAGTGTTCATGATTACACCACTAGATTCAACAGTATTTACAACGCTCTTCCCCCACACATGAAACCTCCGCAAGGTATGGCCCTGGCCAAATATCCTGATGGATTTGATGCTGACATGGCCTATGAGCTCAGAGATAAAGAATATACCACATTGGAGGATATGCAGAAAGGGGCAGTAAACATAGAAGCAAACCTGATCGAGAAAAGAGAAAAACTAAGAGCTGAGAAGAGAGTAACATACAAGGATGACACTATAGCCTCCACTTCAGATCCAAAGGTTGACCTATTGTCTAAGAATGTGGATAAGCTATACCAGATGGTGGAAAAGATGGCTATCACTCAGAACAGGAACCAAAATCAAAACCAAAACCAAAACTTTAGAAGAAACAACAACACTCCCAACAGGCAGAAAGAGTCAGATCAGCAAGTCATTCCCCCTTTCCAAAACTTTCTTGATGAGGATGAGGGAATCATAGAAGAGTCTGAAGGGAATGCGATAAACATGTTCAAAACAGAGGACTCAATTCTGAACTGTGACTCAGAGGATGATCAGCCCTCATCTTCATATTGGGATGAGGAAATATTAGAAACTGAAGAGTACAGATTTGGGTACCAAGATGCCATGTTACAGGTCAGAGAACAATATGGGCTCAGGAGCAAAAAGAACCAAGACACTTCCAAAAACAAAACTCCTGAGGTGACCATCAAAAAGAGGCCTGAAAAACCTTCTAAAGTAACTACTGTAAACGATAAATTAACAGCTGAGAGTTCTGAGAAAAACCAACAGAAAGGCAACCGAAACAATGAAGAAAAGAGTCAACCAACCAGTAGCACTAGCACCTCAGTTAGTGCTCCTGATAAAACTGTGTCTACACATGTACATAATGAGAAAACACAAACTGGTTCAGCCACTAAAACAGTGGCAGATAAAACAGATTTGAGCCTTCCCAAAAGCCAATCCGTTTTCAATTTAGAAAGTGAGATTGCAAAAATCAAAATCTCTGTACCATTATCTGAGCTGGCCTCCCAGAATGTATATAAGAGCCAGATTTTGAAAGCATTAAATCTGAGTATAAATAATGACACTGTAAATTTGAGTGATGATCAGCCTGCCCTCTTATTCGGTCCCAAGATTGAGGGGAAATTTCAGGAAGGGGTAGTTCCACCTTTTTATATCAGTCTTAACATTCATGACAAGATCCTTCATAATGCCATGCATGACTCCGGTGCATCACACAATCTAATGCCTAAGGTAGTCATGGAGAAGTTAGGCCTCGAAATCACCCGACCCTACAAAGACTTATACTCATTTGACTCGAGCAGAGTAAAATGTCTTGGCCTGATCAAAGACTTGTGTGTGAGTTTGACTCAAATTCCTGCGAAATGTATGGTCATGGATGTAGTGGTGGCAGACGTGCCACCCAAGTATGGCATGATGTTGTCAAGATCATGGGGAGCCAAACTGCAAGGCACCATGCAGATGGGTGGCTCATATGCCACTATCCCTATATTTGGCCAATTAAGAAGACTGTATAGAGAATCCCAAATGAAATTCCTAGTCAGCAGCCCCGAGAAACCTGAAAATTCACCATTATATTCTATGCATACCGACCTTGACTCCTTCATCTTTTGTAATGATGAATCCTTAGAAGAGCTAGAGTCCCAGAGTAGGCATACAAATGAGAACACCGAGCCTATGGACCTTCACATAATGGCCACTCTGGAAGAATATGATCAGGAAAACCATGGGCAACACACTGAAAATGAAGAGGAAATCAGAAATGAAGCCTGTGGGATCTGTAGTGGACCTCTCACTCCAAGTGAAACTGGAACAGAACAAGAACAACAAGCCAACCACCTCCCTGACATCCATGGCCTCTACGAACAACAAGATAGTTTACAACCTAGTACAGACCTCCCAACTCAACCTAATGGCGAATCCAGCTGTAAGGTAGAAAGCGAAGCGGAAGTAAACAAAGACCCCCTATGGGAAATGAACTTTGATGGGTCCTGCACTAGGAAAAGCGCTGGAGCTGGAGTGTGGCTGCGTAACACCGAAAATGATCACGCGGAGAGCCACGCTGTCAATCTGCATTTCAAATGCACGAATAACATTGCAGAATATGAGTCTCTAATCTTGGGTTTAAATCTGTTGAAGAAATTAGGAGCCCGTAGGATAGTCGTGAGAGGAGACTCTGAGTTAGTAATCAAACAGATGAATGGTGAGTATTCGGCAAAACACCCCAGGCTTAGGGCATATAGGAATGATACTCTAGATTTGCTGAAAACGTTCATTGAATATGATTTAGTATCCATTCCTAGGGGTCAAAACGCTATTGCAAATGGACTAGCCCGCCTAGCTAGCTCTTATCCTAAGGCCTCAGTTGACCAACAAATCATCATTCAGACTAAATTCAGGCCTGCAGTGCCAGACAATGAAAAATACTGGCAGGTCTTTGAAGGAGACAAACAGATTGAAGATTTCCTGATGGGCAGAAATGAGTTTGAATTTTCTGATTCAGACTCAAAATCTGATGATAGCTGCCCAAGTGAGGATTCCCCAGATGAACTAGAAACACCTAGTAGTATAGAAATAAATTCTTTTTCTGAAGAAACTGGACATTCAACCATAAAATGTGAAAACGCAGATAGAGAAGAAATGGAGGTGCTGCAAGCCAAAGACAAGAACATACCAAGAGGCTTAGCACCCTTGGAGGACCTCTTTGATTTTGATGATGTGGCAAAGAAGCCCACAATAGAACATGCAGAATCAGATGTAGAAGAATGTGACATAGGCACTGAAGACAAACCCAAAATGATAAAACTGGCTAAGTCTATACCTGCAGACATGAAGAAAAGATACATTGACTTGTTTAAGGAATTCATTGATGTGTTTGCATGGAGCTACGAAGACTTAAAGGCCTATGACACCGACATTATACAACATAAGATACCACTGAAGGAAAATCAGAAACCTTTCAGACAAAAACTCCGTAGAATTAATCCAAAACAATTGCCTGCAGTAGAAAAGGAAATTAAGAAGATGTATGATGCAGGCATTATAGTCCCCGTAAGGTTTTCTGATTAGGTGTCGAACTTAGTGGTTGTAAGGAAGAAAACAGGGGAGATTAGACTGTGCATAGACTTCAGAAACCTCAATAGAGCCTCCCTGAAAGATAACTACCCTTTTCCTAGAATGGAGCATATCCTACAGAAGGTAGTGGGCTCTAAAAGAATCTCCCTGCTCGATGGTTTTTCAGGATACAACCAAGTTCTGGTACTCCCAGAAGATCAACTCAAAACAGCCTTCACCACTCCATGGGGCATCTTCATGTATGTGAAAATTCCTTTTGGATTGATGAATGCTGGAGCTACCTTCCAGAGAGCAATGGATATTGCTTTCTCAGATGAGATTGGACACTTTATAGTTATCTACTTGGATGACTTAACTGTCTTTTCTAAAATAGAAGAAGAACACTTAAAACATCTGAGGAAAGTTTTTGAAAAATGTAGAAGGTACGGTCTGTCCCTAAATCCTAAGAAGACTGTTTTTGGGCTGCAAGAAGGTAAGCTTCTGGGCCACATCATATCCGAGAAAGGGATTAGGATAGACCCCCAGAGAGTTGAGGGAATACTTCAAATTACACATCCAAGAAACATCAAGGAGCTACAGTCCTTCATTGGGAAGATCAATTTCCTTAGAAGATTTATCCCCAATCTTGCTGAGCATCTTAGGAAAATGACTGAAATGCTAAAGAAAGATGCAGGAGTCAAGTGGACTGTTGAAGCCAAAAAATCTTTTGAGTCAGTAAAGCTTGCACTCACCCAGGCCCCCGTCCTTATCAGCCCCGACTTTTCAAAAGATTTTCTGATCTTTTCATTTGCTTCCCCACACACAATAGCTGCAGTTTTGCTGCAGAAAAATTCAGAAGGTAATGAACAGCCTATAGCCTTCTTCAGTAAAGCCTTAAGAGATGCACCCTTAAAGTACAACATCATGGAAAAGTAGGCCTATGCTCTGATTAAGGCCTTAAAAGACTTTAGGGTGTACATTCTGCATTCTCACACCATTGCTTTCGTGCCAAATATAGTGGTCAAAGATATCTTGTCCCAAGACCCAGATGGGAAAAGGGGCAAATGGATTGCTACGATTTTAGAATATGACATTGAAATCAAACCCACCAAGTTGATCAAAGGTCAAGGCCTGGCCCAATTGATGGCTGAATCTAATCTACAGGCCCTTGATATTAACATGATGAATGCCCTGGATGAGCAGGAAGGATTACCCCATCCAACTGTAGAGGAGCAGTTTCAGAACTCTCCTTGGTATGTTGATATCCTTTACGTGCTCACACACCTCAATGCCCCTCCGGAACTGTCCAAAACAAAGGCCAGATTCATAAAACTCAAAGCTAGAAATTACTGCATTATGAATGAGAGTCTATATTGGAAAAATCCAAATGGCCTTTTACTGAAATGCTTGTCTGAAACTGAAGCTGAAAAAATCAAACGAGAATTCCATGCTGGGGAGTGTGGAGGCCACCTGAGTTGGAAGGCCACTGCAAATAAGATACTCAGGGCTGGTTACTATTGGCCTACACTCTTCAGTGATGTCCATAAAATGATCCTTACCTGCCAAAAATGCCAAATTTTTGAAGGCAAAAGAAAGCTCCTCCCCCTCCCTCTGCAACCTATCACCATAGAAGGTCCTTTCATGCAATGGGGCTTAGACTTCATTGGAGAAATTCACCCCTCTTCTTCGGGGCAACATAAATGGATCTTGACTGCTACTGATTACTTCACTAAGTGGATCGAAGCCATACCCACTAGGAATGCCACTGATTCTGTCATCATTAGGTTCCTAGAAGACTTCATCTTATCTCGGTTTGGCTGCCCAAGGAAAATAATCACTGACAATGCTGCTGCTTTCGGATCCAAAAGAATGATTGATTTCTGTCACAGGTACAGAATTGCGCTTGGACATTCAACCGCCTATTACCCCCAGGGTAATGGCCTGGCTGAATCATCGAATAAAAGCCTGATTACAATCATTAAGAAGCTGCTGGAAGAGAACAAAAGGTCCTGGCATAAAAAGTTGATACAAGCCTTGTGGGCAGACAGGCTCACTACAAAGAAATCTATTGGCCTATCACCCTTCCAGCTGGTTTATGGGACAGAAGCAGTTTTTCCTACTAGCCTTGGGATACTAATGGTAAAGCTTATTCAAGAAATCCAATCAGAAGAAGACAACATGATAAGGAGAATTAATGAAACAATCTATCTTCAGCAAACAAGGGAGCAAGTTTATGACAGAGCTGTCAGAGTGCAGGAAAACATGAAGAGACAGTTTGACAAAAGAACCAAAGCAACAAATTTCAAAGTTGGGGACAAGGTCCTAAAGTGGGATTCAAGAAGAGAGGATAAAGGCAAACATGGCAAATTCGATAGCTTGTGGCAAGGTCCATTCATCATTCAGGCCACTGTGGGTCCTAATGCATTTTTCTTACAAGAACTCGATGGTACAGAGTTGTTTGGGGGTCCTGTCAATGGCAGGATTCTCAAACACTATTTCTGCTAATTCTCCATTTCCAGTTTCATTTCCATTGTATATACCATTGCAAATTTTCATTTTCAGCAAAAAGAGAAGAAATCGTCCCAAAAAACAGAATGAGAAGAGAGGTTCAGACATGCTCAAAACATGAACCTCTGAGGCAAAAATATTGGCTCTAATAAACTCAAAACCTGAGCCAAAGGGAACAAGATTAGCTGGTCCTAACAAGCTCAAAATCTGGATCAGCAGTGACAGAAGATCTAGCTCTAATATGCCCAAGATCAGAGCTGGAGCAAAGGAAAGAAGTGACTCAAACATGCTCAAAACCTGAGTCATAAGAAATAAAGAAGGATGTTTCACAGTTGCAGAATTCCATGCCTTCACAGTTTTGTTTTCTTCAAGTTTCTGCCCAGCAAGTCAGACAGTCTAATCCTGGCTTGGCTGTGTTTAAATTTACTGTCTTAGAATGTAGGTGAAGAAACCTGTTGGACAGTTTAATCCCAACAGGTAGTAGATTAGGTAGAGAAATAGATGAGGCCAACAGTCTAATCTGGCCTCATGGAGCAATAAGGGTAGAATTAGAATAGGTTTATTTTTGTTTTGCAAAATAAAATGTTAAGGGTCCGCTAGTTCAAATGCACCCAAGGGAAAATTGTTAGAGTTCTAGTTTGGGTAGGTAGATTGGTTGGGAAAATGTTTCTGCTGATATGTGTATCTAATATATTGTGGCAGCTAATCTAAAGGAAGACGAAAGATGGCTTATAGCAGCAGGCATCTGGCCTACACCAAGAGGTCAATTTCTGAATTCTTGACTCCTTCAAGAAGAAGCCATCCCCATGTGGAGCCACTGTTAGCCCCCCTATGAAATTTTTGACAAGCAAATAGGGGGCTAATTCATTATTGAGTCTTCAAGGAATGCCTTTCCCCTGAAAATCCACCCTCCTTGAAGTCTCTCAATTGATGTGCCTAAGGCAATTCCCCTTCTGCTAGTAAACTGCTAGAAAGGGCCTGTCATTCTTTCCTTTATCCCTGCAACATACATCATTTCCCTCTCTTTCCCTTTGTTTAGCCTTTTTCCTCTTTTTCCCCTTATCGTTTCCCTTTAAATCCCTTAAAACCCATTTAAACGGGCCAAAAACCCACTATTCCGACCTTAATATATGCCCTAGCCCCTTTCCCATTAAGCCCCTTCAACCACTTCCCCACATGTGCCCCGACGCTGGGACCAAGCGCTTAAGTCCCGAGCGCCAATCGCAATCGGAACTATCGGCGGGGGTCCTTTTCCTTTGCAATATCAAAAGCCCCGATGCGATTTATTTATAACATAAGTCCCGCGATGAGTTTGGAGCCGTTGATCTATCCCTTCGATCGAACGGCTGGGCGCTAATCACAAACCCCCCGTCAATCACAATCGCAACTCTCATGGTGCACCCCCCGATTGATCGCATCGCGCTCCGATTGTGATCCTCCGATCTTATCCTGACCATCGATTTCCCTTCCAGATCCGACGGCTCTCCGCTAATCGCACCCTGTCTTCCGATCCCCCGATCGCTCTGTCCCTCCGATCACATTTGGACCGTTGATCTGATCCCCGATCCAACGGTCAGTGCTCGATCGCAGGTCCTTCCTTCCTCCTCCCGATTTAGTTGCAGCCATCCATCTCCCAGCCAATCGGACGACCAGCACCCAATCGCACTGCCTCCCCGATTTCTTCCGAGCCGTTGATCTGGCCTTCAGATCTAACGGTTAGCGCTCAATCGCTAACCCCTCTCCGATCACAATCGCAAGCCTTCTGCTCCGACCTCCGATTGCGATACTCTGATTTAATCCCCGCCGTCCATTGTCTCGCTGATCCAACGGTCCTCCGCCAATCGCAGATCCCCTCCGATGGTGTTCTCCACCGTTGATCTCCCCGCCAGATCGACGGTCAGCGCTCAATCGCTTCCCCTTCCGATCATTGATCGCAAGTCCTCTCTCTGTCTTCCGATTACATCCGGACCGTCCTTTTCTCCGCAGATCAACGGTCCAACATCAATCACAACTTCTTCCGCCTCCCCCCCGATTACATCTAGACCGTTCATCCTTCCCCGATCTAACGGTCAGGATTTAATCACCCTCCGCCTCTGCTGGGTCCCAGCATTTTGTTGCATTTGTTTGCATTTCATGCATTTTCGCCAAAGTCTGAAGTCTCATATATATTCCGCCATGTCCATAGGTCATACCATGGATCAATCTCCACCGTTGATCTTCGTCTCCGGGCCAGGATCTAACGGCCTGCGTTGCATATTCACACCAAACCCTGTTGTTAGCGCATTCCACCACTCCACTACATTTTCATCATAATAGCTTTGTTTCCGCCACCGCTGCACCACCGTTTCGTTCACCCTGCATTCATCGCTCCGTCCACTGTTTTCTTCACAAGTTTTCTGTGTTGCAGAGTTTCTAGAGGAAGAGGACCGCCGTTGTTTGATGTACTACCTCAATGGCGAGCGGCACAGTCAGGATCAAATCTAATGAGCCAGTACCATCAAGAAAGTCAAGGAATGGGGCCATCAGGACTCATATTAATGGAGAGCAGAGTGCAAACGCCGAAATCCTTCCGGCGCCATTTAAAGATCGAGCTAGCTCGATAGAGGCAGCAATGAAGCAGCAAGGAGTTTCAGTATAGAGCAGAGGGATTAGTGCACATCAACGAAGATCTTGAGCTCTGAACCAGAGGTTTAAAGAGGCAAAGCATCATTTTGAAGACCCCAAGGATCGATTTGGAGATCCTGAACATAAATAAGAGGTAATATCAAGGTTTTCTTATAAGCATAATGTTTTTCCACAAAGGACAGGTCTCCCATACAGTCTTTATTATGTGTCGTGTCCCTGAAGGAGTTTTTCGTCCCAGCTATAGTTCAAAACAATCTAACATCTATGAGGCAGACCTCTCAGTAGTTTCTTTCATTTTGCTCAAATCACCTGGAGTACTACAGCCAAAAGGTCAAATCATATCCGAAGCAGATCTCTATTGCACCGGGGAGATGACAAAGATTAAATATACAACATATCAAGCGGAATGGGCCTCGGCCCTGCATTCATTATTGTGTTTAAATGTAACATTTAAATTTCACCTACCTCCTCAGTCGGTCCTCTGTGTCTCTTCTGCTATAAAGCACAGAAGGATATCATTGTAATGGTTGTTGTTGGATTATCAGTGAATTGCAAGCATTTTTGTCCCGAGCCAAGTTTCCTGTGTAATAGTTGTATGACAGGCTGAGAAATATGATGTATTCAGGCTGAATGTAAAATCTTTGGGCAGTGATGTACCTGATTGGTGTTGTGTTTAACATGATAAGAAGTTTTCATTGGATCCTGATCTACAGTAGTTGGTGATGTTTTTCTTATCTTTGTGTTTATTTCCATTTCATTTCATGTTCTTCTGACTGACATCTGAACGCATGACATAAGATTTACCCTTGTTAGGTACCTTATGTCCCAGCTCTCTCAGTCTTTAATGTTTTTTGCTCTTATGTGTATCTTAATATTGTTTTTAATTGACTAAACCAGTGTAGTGGATGATTATTGCCTGCTCTCTGATGTGCAAGTTGATAGAATCAGTGTTCAGATGTCTTTGTTAAGATTTAATTGAAAGAGGTTAGGAAAATTGGGAGGTGTAAAGCCTGTCGCTGCCTCTTCATAACCTGCCCTTCCATACAAACCTTTTCAAGACCCCTTGTGTTGCCTATGGTTTTGTCCAAGCAGGCTTGGAGTTAAATGACCTCTGGCCTGATCTATAGACGGAATCAGATCGTTTTCCATCCTTCATTCTCATTCCTTAGTGTTCCATCCCACCAATCAGTATTTGAGATCCAAATGCTCTAGATGACTAGCCCAACTGAAGCTTACACATTGAACAAAGATTTAATTGAAAGAGGTTAGGAACATTGGGAGGTTTAGAAGCCTGTCTCTGCCTCTTCATAACCTATCCCTTCCATATAAACCTTTTCAAGATCCCTTATGTTGCCTATGGTTTTGTCCAAGCAGGCCTGGAGTTAAATGACCTCTGGCCTGATCTATAGACAGAATCAGATGGTTCTCCATCCTTCATTCTCATTCCTTAATGTTCCATCCCACCAATCAGTCTTTGAGATCCAAATGCTCTAGATGACTAGCCCAACTGAAGCTTACACATTGAACATAAGTAAATCCTTTCTTGACTCCATCGCCCAATGGCCTTAATGTTCTCTGAGTTATCTATCCTTGCCTAGCTTCCTTACCCATCCTTGTCTCATGGTGAAACCTTCCTTCCTGATTCTCAACAACCAAACTCAAACAATCAAACAAACAACCTTGAGCCTATAACTAGCCTAAAATCACAATTGAGAACTTCGAAGACATATATCCTTTGATCATCATAGAGAGATCCCTCTCTGGACCTAGGAGGGCTAGATCCTAAGGTCTGAAAGTGGTTCTATGTTGTCTCATCTTTTGGTATTGCCAACCTTGCCAAAACATGGGAACCCCAAAATTTCCAAAAAACATTATATATGTATATTTCTAAATACATGTCTCATTTTATAAAAAAATTGTATTCAATATGTCAATAATTCGGAAATGTGAAAGGAGAGAAGAGGGGGAACAACAACAACAACAGGTGGACCAGTATAACATGGTTCGCCTGTGGGAGGGATGAGAGAGGGAGAGAGATGCATACCCTATCCCTATTATAGTAGCTACCCAGGGGCTCCTAAGGCAGGTAGGCCTCCTTAAGTTCTATGAGGAGGCTACTTCCCTAAAGGGCCATGGTTTGTTTTTGAGACATCTTATCCACAGGCGGAATGCCCATCAACAGGATTTATGGGTTGGTCGTAACCAGTGGTACACACCCACTGAGGAGGATATATATTTCATTACAGAGCTATTGAGGAGAGGGGTGGATTTTCCCTCATTTCTAGAGGTTCCAGCTGGCTATGCAGCAGGGAGTCAGTTAGACTACTCCCAAAGATACATTGGAGAAAATATATTGTCTCCTTCAGATTTTCGGGTCTCCGGAGGTCAATTACGTATTGGTGCACTTGGTAGTCAGGAAGTGAGGTACCTCTCACTTCTCATTTCGACCATTTCACACAACACCAGTGATGGGCATCGCATTAGTTTCTCGCTTCTATAATATGTTGATTCTTTAATACAGGATCCACGATTTGTCAGGTGGTCTGCAATTTTTTTGCGGTTGTTCTATACAGCCTTAGATAGATGTCGTGCTCATGCACAAAGGAGGGTCAACTTCCCTTTTTCTTCAGAGATTTTTTGTTTATTTTTTGAGAGCTTTCCAGAGATGAGGCCTACTTTTTTTCAGCAGCCTCGTAGGTCGATGTTAGAGGCACTGATGCACATGTGGGGGCAGATGATGCCCAAGAGGGGCGAGACTGTGTTTCTAGTGAGGATATCGAATGATTCACTAGAGTTACTATCTAATGTTGATGAGCATCCATACATTATGGTCCCCTGTCCTTATGCAGGTTTGGATTGGCGAGGGTGTGCCAAGATCCTCATCACAGCTGATGAGCCGCCAAATGATAGAGGTAATATTACTATTTTATTTAAATTTATTCTAACATGTTCTTTAACTTGTTTTTATTAAATTGTGTAATGAAATTGTCTAATTATTGTTGTGTACTTTTATATATTTTGTAAACATTAGGTCTTTTGATGGTGAGGACATGCTGGCACCACCACATGATCCAGGAGTGGATCCTGATGATGATCAAGGCATGCCAGATGTCGAGGATCATTAGGAGGTCGATGCAGAGAGACCTGCTCCTTTTGGTGCAACAATACCGCCTTTTGCTAGGTGCGGTCGGCTTGATAGAAGATACAGGATGGAGTTGGGCGACCAACTCACTGCATCAACTGTTGAAGCGGGCATCAAGCCCGCTAATATGAGAGACATACAGGCCGATGGCAGGCTGTTACATATGTGGAGAGGTATGTCGTGTGACATGTATAGCCGAATGCGGCATGTCGTAGGAGCTACGACCTTATTTACGTGGCTAAGGAGTACCATTGCACGTTATAGGCGTGGTCGAGACGCAACACGTGATCGACAGTCTGCGAGTAGTGACTCATCATCTCATGATCTTTCATCTCGTTCCGCGCTAGATGAGTAGCCTCCACTAGCATCTAGCAGTAGTCATCATGGAGAGAAGGTTGGACCATCGGCCATGTCCAATCAACAACCTGCAGCATCCATCAGTACTCATGATCATGAGCAAGTTGGACCATCGACCGTCGAGGCTGCACCATTGACTGAGCAGGCCTCGACTAGTACTGCTATTGATGTTGTACCACCAGTTGATCCATGACATTTATATTACAATTGTATATTTTTGACATTATTCAGTTATATATATATATATATATATATATATATATGGTCCATATATTTTATTTTCATGTTTCAGTTCTACTTAATTTACATGTTGGTGATCATCATGATGCGTATATTGTTAGGTCATGTTAGATATGTTGATTTAATGTGCAGCTTCCAAATAGATGTGTATGTGATAGCATGAGTTATTTGAAATGAGATGTATATTTGATTTTTGTGTTGTGATGATGTTAATATATAATGTTAATTCCAATTCTAATTCTAATTCTAATTCTATGTAAAATATTGGTAAAATTTTAATTGTATTACTGTGAATTGATTGTAATTGTAATTGTAATTGTATGTAAAATTATAAAGTTGTAATTGTAATTCTAATTCTAATTCTAATTCTAATTGTATGTAAAATATTTGTAAAATTTTAATTGTATTAATGTGAAATGATTTTTTTAAAAATTTTAAATCTGTAAATTTGTAAAATTTTAAATAATTGTAAAATAATAAATCTAGAATAATATGAATTATTGTAACATAATAAAGTTTAGAAAATAATGCAAATAAATTCATGTACTTTAGAATTATCATTATTTTATTATGATCTTAAATACAAAAAAAGGAACTAATTTATATAGTACGCCATTGTTTTTTAGATCAACATAATTGCAAAGTATCAAGTGAGATTTTGATTTTAACATTAACACAATGCAGATTACCAATTAATTCAAAATACATATTATAATGTTTCGAAAAAACCATCTTAAAAGTATAAATATTGATGAAATAACACATGTACCATATCACTCTCAGTTTTCATGATCACCCTCATTATCTTCCAGCTCGCACGGCATGATAACACTATTTTTCTCAAAAATATGTTTTGATCTAGGGTCATGTGTCAATACGAACCACCAATCCCTATCTAACACATTTAGGTAAAAAAAACACTTGGTTGTAGTGTTTGGGGAAAACATAGGGCTCCGTAGTTTCATCCCACATCTTTCTAGAGTTGATACATATCATCCTATTATCGTAATCTTCCTTTACATTATTCTAATCAAAGGTGTTCCACCACTTGCACCTAAAAATAACACATCGGAAAGAAGACAAATCCACTTCAATGATCTCTTGTATCTTTCTGACGTAACCTAATGCCCCTCATGCTATATTTTGATCACGGTGGCTAGATTGACTAGATTGATCGAACTTGACTTCCACTCCACAGTCTTGTGTGATGTTTCCAGCATCGGCATTTTCTGTGTGAAAATGGTGTCCATATGCCCACATAGATGGGAACAAATGCACCTATTATAAAAAATTTTAAAAAATCAATGTGTCATGTGTCTTATAATAACCCAACAGTTAAAATATGAAATATAGATGTCCTATAAGTTTCAAATTTACATATAAATTAAAAATATTATTACTGAGTTGCTGCACCCAATCCCTACGTTTAGCGCATCCTCTTCAGCATGTGGGTAACGACCGGTTGCACCTTATTTCTCTCTAACTTGTTCAGCAACCCAACTGTTGGGGTATATTTTTGGCATATTTTATTTTAAATGATCAAGATAAGGCACACTTCTACCATTCAACCGTCTGAATTACTTCCTTTCATTATAACATTTCATCCTCTTTTGTTTGTACAATGCGACCCACGATTGTGTTGCTTCATAATTGTAAAGAATGAATTTATTGATTGCTTCAATTTCTACATTCGCTGATGAAATAAAATTGACATTATATAGTACTTAGAGATCAAAATATACATTATATCAAAGCTTAACATGAATATTAACTTTGTGTAAATTTGGAAAATTATAAGTCGCTTACTCTTTAACGAGCGTTTTTTTCCACTCGTTTGGAGAAACTCCGCTTCTCTTTTTTCTTCATCCCTTTGATCATCCCAAATAATCACACCTGCTCTGTTTTCGATCTGCTTGATGTACTCACTAGCATAATAGAAAGAATCATACGATATGTACCCCTCTGTCATAGACCCCTTGGGTTTCGCCCTTTGTCGAACAAAACCTTTCAATTTCTTCATGTACCTCTCTAAGAAGAACATCCAATGACAAGAAACTGCCCCAACTAATTCTACCCATTATAACTTCCTTTTTCAAATAAATATCATCTTTTTTAAAAATCCATGGGACATCACCTGCTTTGAAAAACCATGAATTAGAGGTACTAGCACCCGCCTCTGATCCCGTACTTTCTAATCGTCTTGGCCAATGTTTTTTTTTAGTTTTTGAAGTAATAATATATTTCCTAACAGCCAATGTGTCACTTTTTTTCAATGATATGTGCCCCCATAAAGAAGATGAAACATTTTTAAATATATGCATGGGATCTAATAAGTGGGTAATCTTAAGATGCTCCCAATATGGGAGGTTATAAAAGATAGATTTCCTTTTCATACCAATGGGAAATTTCTCAACATAGGTGTCGAAGAATTCTGGATCATTGAACATAGGCTCCCCATTTGAATCGAAAATTTCTATGAAATCCTTCTCCTTCTCTCTCTCATATACTCTAATCCATTCAGCTGGTGTCTAATCTAGGTGGATATCGGTGGCCACCCACCTATTCAATTTGGACCCGCACCATCAATTCTTGCAGCTTTTCACATTTAGTACAACTGACTTTTTTTAGCAGGTTTTCAGGTCTTGCACTCCCGGAACCATTTTGGGGCCTTAATGATCTAGGTGGATATTGGTGGCCACCCATATATTCCATTTGAACCCCCGCCATCAATGATCTAGGTGGATATTGGTGGCCACCCATATATTCCATTTTAACCCCCACCATCAGTTCTTTCAGTTTTTAAGTTGCAGCACGACTTACTATTTTTAGCAGTTTTTTGGGTCTTGAACTTCCGGAGCCATTTTGAGGCCATAAATGACATTTTTTGGGCATCGCGCCATCCCGCTACCACTTAAATATTTGTGGCAAAAGTTGTATTCCTTGGATATATCTTTCTAACGATGTATCATGTGCGTTAAACGGAGATAGTATGCCAAAGTTACGACCCTGGGAAGTTGAAACACCAATCTACCCAAACGAGGCCCATAGTTTTGGCTATTCATCTCCTAGGGTTAGTTTTTTGGACATTTAGAGTTCTCCATTATCTTCTCGATAATAAATAGGCCCTTGAGCCTCATTGTAACACAGTTCAGAGTTCTGTAGCCGCCACATCTCTTCTCAGAGATTCGCTACTAGCACCCTAGCTATATTATTTCCATTATGTCTATAAGCATATTTCTGTTATTTGATATTAATGAAATGAATCCTTATTTCCATTGCATCTCTATGTTTATGGTTATTTTTGTATTCGGTTGCATTTCTACATAAATCTGGATCAGTGGTATCAGAGCGGTCTGCTCTTTCTTTATTTTTCTTTGCATGTCCAAAACATAGTTAGGGTATAAGGAGTTAGGGCTCGATCTGGTTGAACCCTTGCAAGATCAGCCTCGCAAACCCTGACGACCTCCCATGGTGAAATAAAATAAAGACGAGGGATCAGGATATCCTATCAAAATATTTCTCGAGGAGGCCCTTGAGAACCAAAGGAACGCGATGATGGATAACTTTGCTCAGATCCTTCAACGACTGCCCACCTACGGCGCATCTGCATCCAACAACCACTCTACAGGCGGAACTCCCTTCAAGGTACAGGTAAACTTTGGCATTCCTATATTTGAAGGCCAAATAGATGCAGACGCTGTAGATATATGGTTGAATTTGTCGGAAGGGTATTTCTCGGTCCATGATTTCTATGACCGAGAAAAGATTATTTTTGCACTCCTCAAAGCTACCCCCCATGTCAAAGACTGGTGGGAAACCTACTGTGAGGTAGAGTACGAAGGGGAACCCTCTCTATTCTTTGCCACACCCACTTGGAATTCATTCCGAGATTGCATCAAGGAACAATATTACCCCATGGGGAGCTATGAGGACAAATACATCCAATGTACCACTCTGTGGAAACAAAGGGATCAAGATGTGCACGAACTAACGAATCTGTTCCATACCCTGCGCACAAAGTTGGGTATTAAAGATTCAGAGATACATTTTTTGCTCAAGTACCACGGTTTTCTGCACAAACACATTCAAAAGGAAATGGATTTTCTCGACATTACATTTCTTGGCATGACATACCGCTATGCCACCAAGATCGAGCAGAAATTTAAGCAGAAGAAGCAAGACTTTGGATCTACGAATCTGAAAGGTGCCCCCAAACCGAAGAACAAGGGGTAAGGCCAAAGCAGTGCAACTCAGAACAACACCACAAATCCAAAGAAGGACACAGGGAAGTGGAGTGAATTTCATAATAGCCCCACTCACAGCACAAACGACTATTGGTCCAAACAATCATTGGTGGCCGAACTAAAGGCACCCGAATCAGATGCATTTTCTGATCCTGAGTCAGAACTAGACAAAGGAATTGAAAAAGGGAAGTAGATCATTGATGCGGATCCCAGTGCTAGTGTTTCCACCACCAAGATCCAGAGGGAGGATCCAGAGGAGGGGGAGCGCCTCTTCCATTCACAGATGTGGGTGAAGGGTTCTCCGCTGCAATTTTTTGTTGATAGCAGAAGCCAAAAGAACCTCATTTCATCAGAGGTCATGAAGCGGCTCGGCCTACCGACCATATAACACCCACAGTCATATACCATCAAGTGGCTCCACCCAGGGAGAGATCTCTGCATCCGCCAACAGTGTCGCCTTCCATACAATATCAAGCCATTCACGGACGAGGTATTGTGTGATGTTGCTCCTCTTGATGTAGCTGATGTATTATTGGGCCAACCATACTTGTGGAGGCGACATACTGTGTATGAGTCGAGGCCTCATGTTGTTTTTATTACTTTGGGAAATAACTTGCACAGGATACCGGAGGTAGTACCGCCTCCTGTCATCTCTTTGACTACTGCAAAACAACACAGTAAGATTGTTTCCCAAACCAGGAAATTTATTTTCCTTACAACTCGCTCACAGGGAAAGAATAATATTATGGCCACAACCTCGAAACAGGGCTCCCCTGCATGGCTACAGCAGATAGACAAAGTCAAGGAGGAATACGAGGAAATATTCTCCTCACTCATAAAGGTTCCTCTACACCGTCACGAAAAGCACTCCATTGATCTGATCCTTGATGCACCGCTGCCTGATGTTGACATACCTCATGCGACTACATAGACAAAATCCACACATGCACTGTCTAAGGCTGATAAAGAAACAAAATTTACTAAACGCATCCAGCATGTCTGCCCACAGGCCCATAACATCTTCGACAAATCTAATAACCAGTTCAACAGAACTTGCCTCATCTCCTGGAGGATCTCAATGCAATGGAGACCATTTCTTCCTAAGGAGGGAGGAATGATCCAGGTGGATATCGGTGGCCACCCACCTATTCCATTAGGCTTTTCACATTCAGCGCAACTTACTATTTTTAGCAGGTTTTCAGGTCCTGCACTCCCGGAGCCGTTTTGGGGCCTTAATGATCCAGGTGGATATTGGTGGCCACCCACCTATTCCATTTGAACCCCCACTGTCAATTCTTTCAGTTTTTAAGTTGCATCACAACTTACTATTTTTAGTATTTTTTCGGGTCCTTAATTTCCGGAGCCATTTTGAGGCCATAAACGACATTTTTTGGGCATCGCGCCTCTAGAAAATATGATTCCATTTTGGAATTGATATTCATGGCAGTAGTTGTAGTCCTTGGATATATATTTCTAATGATGTATCATGTGCGTTAAATGGAGATAGTATGCCAAAGTTACGACCCTGGGAAGTTGAAACACCAATTTACCCAAACGGGACCCATAGTTTTGTCTCTTCATCTCCTATGGTTAGGTTTTTGGAAATTTAGAGTTCTCCATTATTTTATCAATAATAAATAGGCCCTTGAGCCTCATTGTAACACAGTTTAGAGGTTTTTAGCTGCCACATCTCTTCTCAGAGATTCGCTACCAGCACCCTAGCTATATTATTTCCATTATGTATGTAAGCATATTTCTATTATTTGATATTAATGAAATGAAGCATTATTTCTGCTGCATCTCTATGTTTATGGTTATTTATGTATTCTGCTATGTTCCTACATAAATCCGGATCAGTGTCTTTATTAGAGTCCTTTGGGTTCTCTATCGTTTACCATTGAAAGTGTATGTTGCTCTTCTGTATGGGTGTTCTTATGGGAGGAATACTCTAGAGCAATCATAAATTGTCTTTCGTAGGTCCTTGGACCATCTAGCTTTCAAATAAGGTCCACAACATTTACATACAAAATACCTTTTTGTTACAAGACCTGCGATATTATTGTATACAATTAATATGCATGGCACATTAAAGAATATCATGAAGATCATAACAAATATTAAAACGAATTAAATAACTAATATGTGAAAAAATATTGTTACGTATATAAACAAATCAATAAATTAAACATGTAATTTACCATAGCAAACTCTTAAGCCTAGATAATCATGTTTTGTGTAAGCATATATTCCATACAACAGAAAACTCGTCTCTGGTGCAATGGGTATTTATACATCCTATACATTTATCCCATCCCATGATTCCTTCAATTCATCTACCAGTGGTTGTAAGTAGACATCCATATTCTTCACTTGTCTTCTACTAGGGACTATGAGAGCCAACATAAGATGTTAATTCTTCACGGAAAACCATGGGGGGATATTGTTATTGATCACTACTACATGCCAAATAGAATAGTTGGAGTTCTGGAGGGAATATGGGTTGACGCCATCCATGGCTATGCTGAGTCGTAGAATTCATATTTCATCCTTGAATTTTTCAGGCCATGTATCCTCTATATGCTTCATGGCTATTGAATCAGTTGGGATTCATATAACTCCCAAATCACTTCTGTGTGAGGCATGCCATCCCTACAACATAGCTAATTCTTTGCAACGAAAGAGCCTTTGAATCCTTGGTATTATAGGCATGTGCCTCAATATCTTAAAAGGAGGACTAGTACGTGATTTTCCATTCTTTTTTTATTTATCATACCTGTCATGCCCACATTTTGGACACATCTCTTTGTCTGCATATTCTCCTCTATATAGAATACAATCATTTGTACATGCATGATATTATATGTACACAGTACCCATGATTTTCAACAATTTCTTTGCCTCTTCGCAGCTACCGGGCAAGACATTATCACTCAGAAGAACCTTATCTTTGAATAACCTATAGTTGGTGATCATGGAAAAATATATTAATAAATGTACATTAATGTTGATATAATTATTAACGTTCATAAAATTTACCATTTGTAATGTTCATTGCAGTGTACTTATTATATTTCAAATTTATATAAGGGAGTACTTTATGGTAACTTACCTCAAAATTTCCGAGAAACGTGCATTCGACAAGCCAAAATTTTCTTTCAAGTTGTACAGTAACATCGTTGTCCCCAACTGGGTAGACTTTGACTGACTGCCAAGTCCAAAGATAGGGGTGGTGGAAACAAATTTAAGGCTTTCGAAAAAGGTGTCAATGATATGAGCATCATCCCCTACCTGATCATCGTTTTGGAATGCATATAACAACATTGTCTCCATGGCAGTCATATCCCTTAATTAATCATCCATACCAACCTCTATTTGATTGCCTCCATTTTCAGCTTGTGAAGAACTACTATTGTTGTAGTAGATGGTAGGTTGGTCGCTCATGTTCACTAGAATCCTAATAATTTTAAAAAAAATATTTGAACATGATTAGTAAAAAATATATGATATCAATTATTAACCATGTTGACAATATTGCATGATTAATTGGTTTGACGTTGAAATAATTACATTAATCAATATATCAAATAATTATAATTATTACCATAATTTTCCCAGGATTGTTGCTAGAAGATGCAATACTGTTACAATTGGCAAGGTGAAGCAACTGTCCATTTTCATCTACCAAATGTGTCTTGCGATATGCAGCTTCTGATAAGAGCTTCCGACGTTTTGGAGTTTTACTTTGAATATTTAGTGCATCTGAACTTGATGTTGAATTTGCATGAGCCTGCAAATTTGTATACATTATAAATTTAATTAAGATGTGCATGATTAACATGGATAAAAAACATAAATTCAATTAGATAATGAAAATATAAATAAAATCTGAAGTAAATATTATGTCTCGAGATGGATAGGGAGAACTTCGCGATGGACTTTGAGAAATATTATGGAACAAGCTAGATTTTGAAGAATTGTCCATTCGATATAATTATGATATTTTATTCTGTATTTGAGAAAAATCAACAATAAATTTTGGTGCACACACCTAAAATTAATTTCAGTGCCTTAAAAATGGACTTCTTGTTATCGGTGCTAATGTACAAATAACCGCACTGGTGTGTTTTCGTTACTATGCATTGGTGTCGTTTTATAAACTGACACACCGGTGTAATGATGTTAAGTGACACACCGGTGATGAATAACCGCAAATAAAAAAAGCGCAACTCTATTTTCTTTAAGTGAGAAAAAAAGTGGTAAATTGAAAAATGGGCGGAAAAATATTTTCAAAAATCTAATTTCATAAAACAATTCTTTAAATATTAAAATTTTTTCATTATTTCACTATTTTTGCAAAAAAATTCAACAAGAGATTTGCAGGAGACATACCTGGAGCAAACAAAGAAAGAGAGCACTGTGGAGCAAGGAAATACCTTCGAATAGAAGTATTGAGACAATCAGAATTCCAAATCTCTGGTGATTCAAACCCTATAGCATAGAATTTCAAACGATCTCGTGATTAAAGATTATTGTTTTTTTACTTGTTTTGTAGTTTTTTTCACGCAGTAAAAAAATTCAATGTTTATTGTTTTTTTTAGTTTTTCTAAAGTTTTTTTTATGCAGTAAGAAAAAAATTTCAATTTCTTTTTCATTTTTAGAAACAAAATAATAATAATAAAATCCATTTTTAGAAACAAACCCTACATTCTTTTTGTTTCTGCCCTTTCTTCTCCCTCTTTCTGTCATTTCAGAATTAGGCCTTTTCATTTTATATTTATAAGGTTTGTATTGCTAAATATAGGCCTAAGACATCCAACCCACACGACGACTTGCATGGTCAGATCCAAATCCATGCCGGCCCTTGCGTGAATTGAAAAAAAAAATAGATTTTTTTCCTCGGTGCGCCTAGCGTAACCTAGCGCACAGCTGCGTTGTATTATACCAGCGCATCGCGAAAGTACTGTGTGATAAAAAATTAAAAAACAAAAAAAAATTTATCAGAGCGCCATATGTAAAATATGGCACCGGTGTGCTATTTCATTATGGCACACTGCGAACGTGATGTTTCTCAGACCAAAAAAAAAACCATTTTTAGAAACAAACCCTACATTCTTTTTGTTTCTACCCTTTCTTCTCCCTCTTTCTGTGATTTCAGAATTAGGGATTTCATTTTAGATTTATAGGGTTTGTATTGCTAAATATAGGCCTAAGACATCCAACCCAGCGGACGACTTGCATAGTCGGATCCCAATCCATGTCGTCCCTTGCATGAATTTAAAAAAAAAAACAGATTTTTTTTCATTGATGCGCTCAACGTAACCTAGTGCACCGGTGTGCTGTATTATTCCAGCGCACCACGAAAGTATTGAGTGATAAAAAATTAAAAAACAAAAAAAAAAAATTCAGTGCGCCATATGTAAAACATGGCACCGGTGCTCTATTTCATTATGGCGCACCGTGAACGTGTTGTTTCGCACAAAATAAAATTAAAAAATCCATTTTTAGAAACAAACCCTACATTCTTTTTTTTTCTTCCCTTTCTTCTTTTTGTTTCTGCCCTTTCTTCTCCCTCTTTCTATGATTTCAGAATTATGGTTTTTCATTTTAGATTTATAGGGTTTGTATTGCTATATATAGTTCTAAGACATCCAACCCATGGGACGACGTACATAGTCGAATCCCAATCCATGTTGTTCCTTGCGTGAATTTAAAAAATATATATATTTTTTTTCATCGATGCCCCCGGTGTAACCTAATGCACCAGTGTGTTGTATTATCCCATCACACCGCGAAAATACTCTGATAAAAAATTTAAAAACTAAACAAATTTATATCAGTGCGCCATATGTAAAATATGGCACTGGTTTATGCTACAAAAACTAACACGACGATTTTTATTATTTTCTCTGTGTTAATCGGTGTGGTGGTTAACATGTAATGCACCGGTGCTCCTTGTTGACATAGAGCATCGTACGATCTATTATATTGTTTGTGCGATGCATTTATAATACCTCTACGCACCGACGTCGGTGCATACAGAATGAATGGCGCACCGGTTTCTTGAGTTTTTTTTTTTTACCTGAAAAGTTGACAAATTATTTATTAAAATATTAATGAATGATATGGTATAGGTTTCAAATTGAAAAATAAATGACTGACAAGAGATCAAGTAACAAAAATATTGATAACACATCAAGAAAACCAAAAAAGACAAGTTCTTTGTAATTGTTTTGCAAAAAATATTATTTTTGAACTATATGTAAGTTTAACTAATATGTATTTTTTACTGTGTATCATGTAGAGCCACAAAATGACGAAAATCGATAAGATTATTTCTTATCTAGGACCAGAAGAGTGTAAAAGCTTGATGGAAAAATTGCAAAAGGATGAATCATGTGAATGAAAAAATATTATCGATCCAATATGAGTTTCTTTTTTTAATTTTCATTAATAATATACTTAAAATCATTAGATAACATGTGTCAAACAATCTATTAATTCACATATGTTTAATTTTCTACAGGGACCAAAAAATCAGAAAATAAATGTTGTTCTAATAAAATAAAAAAAATAGAACATGCAAATGAAAATGAATTGCTCCTTAACTCATCTAGAGTGGTGTTGGGGGTTAATGTAAGGGGGAAAAACTTTTACAAAAGTTTGAGGGATCTAGTGGAACAAATTTATATACGTTCTTTCCACTTACAATACAAAAATCAATCCAATGATTCCAAGAACCAAATTTTATCTAAACTATAGGAAGAGCTTCTAAAGAATTGGTCAATGAGACATGACAGACTTTTAATAGCAAAAACATGCAACAAAAAAAAACAAGGAATGAAAAAATAATATTCCTTTAAATGTTTGTCTAGAATTATTTATAAATATCACTTTTTTTATATTTACTTTTCATATATCAATATAAAATTAAATATTTTATTACATTTTTAGGAAGATTATGAAAATCTCAAAAGATGAACAAGATGATATCAGAAATATGCCAGTACGAATGTCCAAAAAGGTGTACAAGGAGGTGGTCAAATAAATGGACAAAATTTCATCGCAGGAGGAGCCATCCCAACAACAATGTGCTTCAAATGTAATATGCAATCATTGAATTTTTCGATCATTAGGTACAATAAATAAACAATTTAGCAGTAAATATTAATTTTCAAGTATTTTCTTGCAGAAAAGAAAAGAAAATGGAACTCATTCAGCATATAAAACAGGATGACAAGGAAGAAAAGGGTTGATATCTAATTTTGTGAGTGATTTTTACTTCCTTATAACAACTTAACTAGATTTGATTTTTGTATTTTTTAAGTTATTTTACAAAAATCATCATTGAATGTCTTCAAACGGGTGCTAACATACAAAGAAGAACCATTAGACGAATTGATTGAAATTGGGTTAAATATGGGTTGTGAGTATATGTCGGCATATCAAAAATTAATTGTAGAATTTGTAAGCATCTATCGATCTTTTTTTACTTAGCTCTGTCTATAATTAATAGAACAAAAAATTCTTTTATATTAAATATATGATTTTTTTATGGGGTATAAAACTTGCAGGAAACAAAGTATGGAACTATGCCAACAGATGAAACCTTGAAAGATGGCACGTTACATGGTTTTGAAAGAATGTGTATAGTTTATGAGTCAATTGTTGAAATGGTACGTCATTTCTTTTCGATTTACATTGATGTATATTATTTAATATTGTAATTTTCATTATTCTCACCAATGTGTATACACTCATTATAGATTATTTTTATGTTTGTAGATGGAAGGTGAAGAAGAAGAAAACAATCAACACCATGAACAAAACATTCCTGAAAATAACCCCAAGTTGTGGATGTAGCTCTAGCAATGACACCAGTTCAAGTGAAGAATGATGATCACTATGTTTGGATATCAAAATAAGGCATTGTATTTTTTGAAATATTATCCTGTGAAATCAGACATTTTGTTTAATGTAATGGACACAGTGTCCCAATTGAAAGACAAAGGGATACCAATAACTGTTCCATTTTGTATGACAGAATTTGTCTTATTCATATATATATATATATATATATATATATATATATATATATATATATATATATATATATATATATATATATATATATATATAATAAAATATGTTTTAATTTATTCTATTGCGTTCTCCATTGTCGCTGTAAAATGTAACACCACTGATTAAATTTATGGATGATTAAATATTATAATGAAGAGATGTGAAATTTGATGATATGATATAACAAATTAATCCAAACATCGCATTCAAATGCACTAATAAAAATCTAATTCATATAATTTTGGTTATAAGATATATATGTGTCGACTTTTGATGAATAATGAATTTTAAAAAATCACAATAATTATGATATGATATAACAAATTAATCCAAACATCACATTCAAATGCATTAATAAAAATTTAATTAATATGAATACTATTATAAAATGTGTCGATGTTTGATGAATAATTAATTTTTAAAAATCACAATAATTGCACTGCCACAGGTAGATGTTTCTAAAAAATACAAAATTAACACCGGTGCATGTCAGTTACTGTACACCAATGCGTTTGTGTTCTGAAGCGCACCGATGCATTTCTACTACCTATGGGCACTGCACAAATACCAAAACCAATTAAAAATATCAATGTGTTTGTGCAGTACTGCGCATCGGTGCGTTTATGTGGCACTACGCACCGGTGCATTTGTACGACCTATGGGCACAACACAAATATCGATACCAATTATAAATCTCGGTGCATTTGTGTGATACTGCACACCGATGTGTTTATGTGGCTCTATGCACCAGTGCATTTTTACAACCTATGGGCATCACACAAATACCAATACCAATTATAAATATAGGTGTGTTTTTGTGATACTATGCACTGGTGCATTTCTATAAGTCTACGTACTGGTGCGTTGAGATGACCTATGGGCACCGCACAAGTCCCAAAACCAATTAGAACTGCCTCGTGTGTTGTATCACCAACACTGCACCTGGAGCGGTTTGTATACATTGACGGCCCGGTGCATACTCCTTTGACTAGCTCGGGCCACCTTCTAGATGTACGGACTGGTGCATTGAAGCCCGAGTAGTGCACTGATGAAAAAAACATACGTAATAACCTCCGGCCGCCCATTTCTTTTTAGATGTGTTGAATTTCCGTTAAAATCTCTGCCAAAACCTCCATAACCATAAACGGATTTGGTAGCAAATGTTTTTTTGACAATTTTGGCTAATTTTATAACACTAAAAACCTCCTTTATAGCCTCCACTAGAGGGTCTTTTCCTTGTAGTGTATTGTCATCATTTCCAAGTAAACATTTGGTCTATCTATGCCATGAATATGTATAATGCATCTATATTCAATTCACATTCGTAAGATAGTATGGCTTCGGCCTTCCCTTCATGTAAACAATTCTTGAAATGTGCTATTGTTCCTTCACGCAATTTTGTTGATGTGTATCTAAAATGAAATCATAGTTCATATACTATTGAATAGGAAATCTCCCATAACATACGCAAAATTATTCAAATGAAATACATTATGTTGTATTAGTATTGCATCTGTACCATTTTGTTTGCATAGTAAACAAATGCTTCTCCATTGATGTTTTAGTAACCATGCTTCAAACATGTTTGTTCATTGATGCTTTAGAAATTGTGTTCCAAAAAAATATTTTAATTTCACTATGAACTATTTCTCAACGATAAGCACAACATACACAATGTATAGGGAAACAATTAAAATTATATAGATATAGCTAGAGTAAAACACTCGCCTAGAACTATGAAATATAGCAATATGCATTGGCAATAGACATCCCAAAAAAAAAAAAAGTATATTGAACACTTGGCCAATGCAACTACCGACACGTTACATGTTAAAATTATGCACCAAGAGATTTATAAAACTTAGAACATGTGATTTATGATTCTTATACTAATGAGAAAAATGTAGTGACACATTACTTCTTATTATTATTATTATTATGTCACAAAATCTTTATAAAACTTAGACCCTTTGATTTATGACTTACGCCAAAGAACAAGTATGTGGAATAACAAATGCAATATTTCTATGGCAAATTTATGTACTTCCGCATTTACTTTCCCCCTTTCACAGTTCTCCTGCACACTTTCCTTCCGCATAATACTGATTTTTAAACAATGAATCCCACTTAATATCAATCATTTTTTATAATGTATCATTCGATTTCATATTTATTTAACTTCATACATTTATGTTAATCACCCTCGATATGTGTACATGATCTGTCATGTCTAACCTATCACAGGAAAAATAGTTACACATTCATTATACACGGAAACGAGAAATATAAAGTCATACGACATCGTGAACATCATTGACGTGTATTTTGCAACACATCATAGATATGAAAGACATTCAATTCTTTGGTGATTATGGTTTTCCCTTTACATTAAGCTCCCTTACAATACAACTAGAATGATTTTTTTCCTGTTTCGAATCGCTCGGATTTTTTGCCTCGTTGAGCCATTGTCGCTCTATTTAGTAAAAAAACATCCTTACAACAAATACCTTGAAAATAAATTGCATAGAGCTCTGAATCTACATGAAATAGAGGATCTACGGAAGACTTCTAAGCATATATGAACACACCTTCGGCTTTCAATTGTTTCTAAATGACATCTCTAAATATCGGATGAAAATTTTGAACATAAAGCAACGAAATCTAACACATATTAGAGATGTATTGTTGTTTAGGATCAATTGAAAATCGAACATGTATTTTGAAATGTATCATAAATCTAGAAAATAACCAACTCTCTATCGACCATTATTTTTGTTCCTCACAAAGTGAAAGAATTTTCTAATAGTTGTACAAAAACACAACTCCTTTACGCACATTTCATTAGTTAATTTTACGCACATTTCATTAGTTAATTTTTAAACTCTCTCATTTATAACTTTTTCATATATAGCTATATGAAAGAACAACTATCGAAGCTGAGAAAAATTAATTAATTATCTACAATGAAGAATATGCCAAAGACAAAGTATGCTTGCGAGAATGGAAATTCACAAGCAACAATAAGAAATCTGAAATAAACTTTTGGCAATAAAGCTATAAACCTTATCAACATTTAAATGTAATTTTATTTTAAAATACTAGTACACACTTTAGCAAGGTTAACTGTCTGGCTTTGAAGTTGAAAATAATAACAGTTTCCTTAATGATGCGGAAGAAGTTCATTGTACGAAGCTCCACATAATGAGATTCCTTTGCATTTGTTTTCTTTTAAACTCAATTTATTTATATATTCACTACTAATTAAAAAAGTTAAAGTATTATTACTAAAATAATTTAAAATTAATGTATTATTATTAAAGTTCATTGTGCAGAAGTTCATTGTGTGGACATCCTTTGCACAAATAAAGTTATAAAGGTTCATTAGATATTTTTACTATAGTAAATTTTAATGTTTTATTTCGTTTGATTCATATTAATATGGCATTTAATTAAAGCAATGTTCTCTCATGCAAAATTCCATTTTGAGATTCATGAAAGCATATAGTTCAGAAGGAATTTCAATGTACAGAAGTTTGGCTCATTGTGCAGACTTCCACACAATAAAATTTTCGGAGTTTACGTTTGCAAAAAAAGAGAAGTCCATGATTTTTATAATATAAAAATAACATTTACATGCTCCATTTTTTTATTAATCCTACATGTAAAACAAACTATCCAAATAAACCTGTTGAAATTAGTGCTATCATGGTCTAGAGTAATTATTGTAAACAATTCCTTAAATGTTCTATTGTTCCTTCACACAATTTTCTTGACGTGTATCTAAAATGAAATAGAGTTTGCAGTGAATATACCACATCATATGAAAAAAATTTCAAACAAAATAGATTATGTTGTCTTACTATTGCATCCATACGATTCATTTCCATAGTAAACAAATGTTTCTCCATTGATGCTTTAGCAATCACACTTCAAACATGCATGTTCATTGATTCTTTATCAATTACGTTTCAAAAAATATTTTAATTTCACTATGAACTATTTATCAATGATAATTGATAAGTTAGTTGGAAAAGCAAAAGAATGAAAGATTTACGACTAGATTTTTAACCGTCATAATCGTGATCTAAATAGATTGTTATCTAGATTTTAATCATCCCAATATCTTCAGTGCATCATTAATGACATACAACCAATGGAAGTGGAAATAATAAATTTGATGAAATATGTATCTGAATACAAATATATTACCAAAATTGCTATAATAATGACAATTGAATTGTAATAAATCTACTATAGATTTTTAATCATATCAATGTTTTCGATGCAATATTGACGATGTACAGCTAGCGGAAGTGACAGTAAGCAATTTAACGCAACTTGTATATGAATATGACATAATAACAATAATTTCTATAATAATCAAAATTGGATTGAAAGAAAATAGCTAGCATTATTTGCAAATCACATGCTGACAGCAAAAAAAAGAGAAAAAAGAAAGTAGTCTCTACCGAAACCACAAATTTTGCTGGAAAATCATTTTTTTGTTTCAAATTTGTAACCCCTCGTTAGACTACTCTCGACCCGCCCCCCCACCCCCTCTCCCCCCCCCCCCCAAAAAAAAAAAAAAACATGTGAAAAGTCATTACGGCTTATTACGTATCAAAATGATGTAACCGAAAAGCCTTCTGCTAGCAGGAATTGGTATAAATTTCATAGGTGGCATGTGTATGTTATCCTTTTCGAGTTTAATTAAAAAATATCTAAAAGAATTTCCACACTTAAGTTTATTGATATGGATATTCAAATACTAATGATAAAGCTAGTGTAATAATCGTTTATCGAAAATGACAAATTCTATCAGTCTGCAAAAGAACCGATAGATCAGCAGAATAGAACAATATGCAATTGCAACACGGAAAGTAGCGCAACATTCGCACAAGGAATAGATAAAGCCACGATATTAATTCAAACAAAAATTAACAGAATGGCTACAACAAAGAATATTTTATATTGTCCTATTGTGCTAGGACACTCTGAAGAGAAGCATTATGATTACCAAAAGGCCATACTCAATCATAATGTTTTGTGCCAGCAATATGGGTAAATGATGCATTGTCAATGCACCAAAAATATTATTGGATGACAAAAAGAACACTTTGATCATTTTTTTATTAATTGTGTTATCATATTTCCATATTCTTAGCACATAACATTATAATAATAAAAAAATGAACAATTTGGTCGATGATCGACATGCAAGTTCAGAAATATTATGATGAATAGTTTCTATGTTATTTCAAATGAAATATTGATGTTTCTTATTTAATTTTTAAATTCCTTATTGCAATAAATCAATATTGTTTATTTAAAATAAAAATAATTGTGTTTCTTATTTAATGTTTATTATACCTTTTGTATCCCTAATGAAACATTTCCGCTCAATGAAATCTATCTACATGAAACTTTCCTCTTAAGCACAAATTTCAACAAACACCTCTTCCAAACCGAATACAGTTTCCACACTCCTACAGAATCAACTTCTTCTGCACTAAAGACTTTGCTGATAAATTGATCAAAGGTTGTGTTATCCGCATAATAAAATCGTTGTTTATGGATATCTTTGTGTGAGTAGGCATATGTGTCAAACTGCAAAGGAAATCCATTGTGTAGAGAAAATTTTCATGTTGGTCCCCACTTCTATGTTATTAGTTCACTTTACGAAGAATTTTTGAAGTGCGCACAACACTGATTTTTCTACACCCCCACATAATCGACTTCTTTTGCACTAAAGACTTTGCTAATTAATCGATTAGATGTTGTGTTATCATAATGAAATCTCTCCACTTTAGTAATATTTTTCTTTTCACATAGTTCTTCAGAATTATTATTATTATATATTAATGGTAATATTTTAATTCTAAACATTGCTAAATAATTTACTAAACATTCTACCAAGTGCAAAAAAAACTCCACAAAATGAAATTTGTCTGAAGAACGAAATTCAATGTATAAATTTCAGTTTCCCACCCTGGTTTTCAGTTTCACCTTATTTTTCCATATAGTTAAATGCCCATTTCCATAGCCTTACATTCAACAAGCTGAAAAAATAAATATTTTCTGAAAACACAAATTCTGGAAATTTTCACAATGCTCGAAATGCAGAAATAAAACTCAGCAAAATAAATCAGCCACATAGAAAAATAGACACGCTAATTTTTGGTCAATGTGACCCTGGAAAAACCCCCTACAACTCTTGGGGAAAACCAGTTTGAAAGCTTCTCTTTATTTTCTAAATATTGCTTTTACAGTGAAACAGAAAAACACAGTAAAAATTCCAGCAACCAAATTTACAGACTTATCTCGATTTCTGCGCTTGCACACCGCCTCGGAAATTGTGTCAAATCAGCAACTTGAAAAATGGAAAATATTACAAAATTTATGACAACAATAAATGTTGTACGTACACCTCAGGAAGTGTGCCAGAGCAGCATGTACGTTGATGTATGGATTCGTACAGCAGCCTCCTCGAAATTCGTGACAAAAAAATTTCGTTGTAGCTGCTGTCCTTTTCTCGGTATTTGTGACAAAAAATAACAGTACCTTTCCTTGAAAACCGTGCCCAATTTTGTGCCTCTAAATGCGTGCTTAATTTTGCTGCCCTCTTCCTCGATTTTTATGCCTCCTCTCTTGGAAACAGTGCCTCTCCCTCTTGTTTTACGAATTTTCTGCCTTGGTATTTGTGCCAATAAATGCTATTGTACCTTTTGCTGAATCTC
Source organism: Pinus albicaulis (assembly GCA_034641835.2). Taxonomy (NCBI): domain Eukaryota; kingdom Viridiplantae; phylum Streptophyta; class Pinopsida; order Pinales; family Pinaceae; genus Pinus; species Pinus albicaulis. The sequence goes on along the minus strand of CM076582.1, from coordinate 1,324,904,789 downwards.
CTCACTGTTGTCCTCTTTCTTCTCACTGCTTAGAAAAAATCTTTAGCTTTCTCTCTTCCTCTCTCAATCTGCTCATGAAAGAATGAATGACATTTTCCCTCATTTTTCTCCTTTAACCTAACCCTAAGTGACTTTTAGGGAATCCCTAATTCCAATGGCTGAAAAATCTTTAGATCTGGCGCTGAGATTGAATGCTCATTTAAATCTCACTTTATATTTTTTAATTCACCCAACTTTTATAAAGACCCATTTAGTCATTTATTTCCAAAGTCACTTTTCCTTTCTAATTTCACATTGACTTTATAAAAGTCACTTTAAAATTAGACTTTCGTAACTTTATCACTTAAAGTCACTTTTAAATTAGATTTGACTTTATAACTTTATAAAGTCACTTTAGGAGAAAAATTAAATTCTTTTAGACACTTTTCCCTAGGCCAAAGATTAAAGCCTTAGGGAACCACCTGTCCTCTGGTAACCAAATTTCAACATTCCCTCTTACCGAGGAAGGTGTTCCTCACCACACCCATCTTGTCTCTGAAGTAGACATGCTTGCTCTGTGGTAAGGCTTTGGTAAGAATATCTGCAACCTACTCATCAGTGGGAATATATTCGAGCTTCACAGCTCCATTCTGCACATAGTCTCTAATGAAGTGATATTTGATCCCGATATGCATTGACCTGTCATGAAATACTGGATTCTCCGTGAGTTTAATGCAACTCTGATTATCATAGTAAATCACTGAAGGTCTCAACGGCTGACCAAATAAGCCAAACAAAATCTTGTGAAGCCAGATGGCCTCACAACTAGCTAGACTGGCTGCCATATACTCTGTTTCTGCTGAACTCAATGCTATTGACTATTTCTTTCGGCTGAACCACGACACCACTGCCGAACCCAACCCAAAACAACACCCTGAAGTGCTCTTCCTATCAGAAGCACAACTTTCCCAATCAGAATCAGTGTAACCTACCAATCTCACTCCATCCCCCTGCCTATAATCCAGACCATAATCCACTGTCCCCTGCAAGTACCACAAAATGTGTTTTGTAGCAACCCAGTGCACCCTCCTAGGTTCATACATGAACTGGCTCATCGTGTTGACTGCAAAACATATATTTGGTCTCGTGTTGACCAAATACATCAAGGAACCAATCATTTTTATATACAATGTGGGATCCACCAACTCAGAATCTGAAGCGTGAAGCTTCTCCCAGTTGGCGATCCTCCATGTCGACATGGGTCTACAATCCTCCATGTGGAATCTGCCAAGGATGTCCACAATATACTTCCCCTGCCCCGGGAAGAAATGCCCCTCCTCCTGCCACACATCCAAACCCAAAAAGTAATACATCAATCCAATGTCCTTCATCTCAAACTTCGACGCAAGATCTCTCTTGCAGTGCTCTATGGGTCTCTCTGCACCCGTAATGACCAAGTCATCCACATACAGCACCAGAATGAGAGGTTCCTCACCTATCACAATATAGTAAAGGTTCGGACCTGCCTCACTCTTTGTGAAACCCATCTCTTGCAAGTATGTATCTATCCTAGAGTACCAAGCTCTGGGAGCTTGCTTCAGGCCATAAAGGGCCTTCTTCAGTCTACACACATGGGACTCCTTCCCATGCACCTCAAAGCCTTGTGGCTTCTCAATGTACGCCTCCTCATGTATGAAGCCATTGAGGAATGCAGTCTTTACATCCATCTAGTGGATCTTCCAACCCATCTCTACTACTATCGATATGATGGAGCGAATTGAAGTATATCGAACTACGGGAGTGAAGGTCTCCTCATAATCAACTCCCTCTACCTGGGAGAACCCTCTAGCCACAAACCTTGCTTTGAATTTCTCAATGTTTCCATCTGTAGCATGCTTTACCTTGTAAATCCATCTAGAAGTAACCACGGACTTTCCCTCAGGCCTCAGCACCACCTCCCAAACATCATTCTTCATGATAGAAGAATACTCCTCCTGCATGGCCTCTCTCCAGACCTGGTGGCTAGCTACCTTCTCATAGCTAGAAGGCTCAGAGTCAAGGATGTTGGCAACCATTGCCATATAGCTACAGAACCTATCAAGTTGCTCTCTCTGACTAGCTTCTTAGGCTTAGAAATAGATGTGGCCTCTCTCAAGGTATCCTGAAGCCACTTGGGCTTCCTCTTCCCTGAGCACAGTTCTTCCACTGGAGAATGAAACTCCTCCTCATCATCATCAAGAGCCTGAACTCCTGACTATCTATTTGTTGTCCTCCTACCTGCACCTGTACCTGTAGATGTTGAAGTACCATGTGAAATTTCCATCAGTGAACTCCCTAGTTAACTTCTCTGCATGCTGCCTGAAGCACCACCTCTCTGACTCTGTGAGCCACTACTCACTAATGGACCTGACACCATAATCGATGTACCTCCTGATCCCTACCCACTGGATCCCTATGACTGACTCAGCTGCTCCTGAGGGTCTGGCTGATCCAGATACTCTAACTCTCGTGACCTCCTAAAGGCCCTGTCCTCCTCGAAATTCACATCCCACCTGACAACAACTCTCCTCTGGCTGGAATATAAATCCAAAAGGCCTTCGAGGTCTCACTGTAGCCCACAAATATACCCTTCTCTACAGTGGGCACTAGCTTGGTCCTCTTTTCCTTAGGTATGTAGGAGTATGCAATACACCCAAAGATATGAAGATGACCAACATTAGGCTTCTTCCCAGAAAAAACCTCCTCTAGAGTCACATGCCCCAAGGCACGATGCAGACTCCTATTCTGAAAATATACAGCAGTGTTGCAGGCCTCTTCCCACAAAAACGATGGCAACCCTTGATCATGTGACATGGCTTTGGCAGCCCCTCCGATGGATCTGTTCTTCCTTTCCACAACCCTGTTCTATTGGGGGTTGTAAGGAACTGTGAACTCCCTCTTAATGCCTTCCTCCACACAATAATCAACAAACTCTCCAAGGGTGTACTCACCTCCATTGTCCGACCTCGGGGACTTGATCTTCCGACCTGTCTGAGTCTCCACAAGAGCTCTAAAATTCTAAAACCACTTGAAGACCTCACTCTTGGTCTTCAAGAAATAAATCTAGGTCCTCCTGGAGTGATCATCAATGAATAATACATAATACTCATATCCACTCAAGGAAACATGAGACATCCAACCGCTCACATCGGAATGAATCAAATCAAGTATCCTAGTCGATCTGCTGTCACTGTTGGGAAAGGGGATTTTGAAAACTTGCCCATCACACATCCTCTGCATGTATCAAACTGATTAGTGCTCAAATATGGCACACCTGTAGTGATCTCCCACAATGTCCTCAAGGCCCCATGATACATGTGCCCCATCCTGCGATGTCAAATCTCACACAGCTCTGAACTATTATCTCTGCTACTGGTACTACTGCTCAATGCCAAAAGGGGCTGAAATGAAAACTTGTACACCTTTACATGGCATACACCTATCACTCTAGCTGAATCAACTAGAGTGCCCATTGGATATATCAGCACCCGTCCTCTTTTGAACAATATCTCATATTTTTTGTCCTCCAATGTTGAGACGGATATGAGGTTCTTCCTCATCCCTGGCACATATAGAACATCTGACACCTTCAAGGGAGGTTTGGGTTCCCTATCAAATGTCAATGTCCCCACACCGACTGCTCTAACAATGTTTTCATCTCCGAGTACTACCTCTATATCAGTGCCACTCTCTGAAAGCTCTGAGAAGTACTCATGGACTCCTATCATATGACGTGAAGCCCCACTGTCAACATATCAGACACCTAAAGATGCTCCGCTAGTGGAGGGAAATGCACACACCCTCTCAACCTCCATGGTAGGTGATCCTGCTCTAGTGGACTCACAAGAAATGAACCCAAACTCCCAGTCAAAGCGATCCGTAAATTCCTCTACCTCTGCCAATGCTGCCATGTTCTGGCTCTTCCCCTTCTTCTTCTTCTCCAGACAAACAACTGCATAGTGTCCTATCTTCTGACAATTCCAAAACTTCACCTTAGAATAGTCCTTCTGTGTGTTCCCATGTTTACCTTTACCTTTGCCCCCACCACTACTTATGGAAGCTTGCTTCCTTCCCTTTCCTTTCTTGCCTCCTGCCAACAGTGCTACATCCACATCCTACTCAACTGGTTTAGTTTCCCCAAGTTAGCTCTTCCTGATTTCTATTTGTATGCAATCATCCCAGAACCTCTCCCAAGTGGGAAGGGTCTCACGTTAACAAACCCCATCAGAAAATTTTAGCCATGAACTGGGGAGGCCATTCACTGCAATCCGTGCCAACTCAGTGGATGGAATGACCTCTCCAACTATTTCCGACTCATCTCTCACATTAGTAATCTTTGTGAGATATCTAGCTGCACTATCATTCTTACCCATGTTAATGGTCTTCAGCTTCTCTCTTAGGACCATTTTCCTGTTCTCATTGGTACTTTGGTAGATATTGGTCAATGTTGTCCACATCTCATGATAATTTCTCTTCCCCCTCACATAAGGAATGCAATGGTCTTTGATTCCGTCTAGATTCGGTCTCTTATATTTGTTATTATTTTTATTATAAGCTGCCAATTGAACAGCATCAGTAGGCACATTAACAGGGTGTTGTGCGGTATGCACCATGATATCCCAAACTTCTGCCTCCTCAAAGATACTATGCATTCTCTCCTTCCAAACATTGTAGTTGTTATGCCCATCAAACCTATCCTCCAACCTCAAGCCCAAAGACATGCTTGTTGTCCTAAACAAGCTGAAAATAACACTGCTATAGTAAAGGTAAAAAAATTTGTGTGAAAAATCAGCTTGTTGTAATTTCTGAGTGAAAAATCAGCTTGTTGTAATTTTTCCTTCTTGCTGTCCCAAACTGCCTTTTTAGCAAAATAGCTCTGATACCGTGTAGAAATTTTAGTTTCCCACCCTAGTTTTCAGTTTCACCTTATTTATCCATATATTTAAATTCCCATTCCCATAGCCTTACATTCAACAAGCTGAAAAAATAAATATTTTCTGAAAACACAAATTCTGGAAATTTTCACAATGCTGGAAATGTAGAAATAAAACTCAGAAAAATAAATCAGCCACACAGAAAAATAGACACACTGATTTTTGGTCAATGTCACCCTGGAAAAACCCCCTACAACTCTTGGGGAAAACCAGTTCGAAAGCTTCTCTTTATTTTCTGAATATTGCTTTTACAGTGAAACAGAAAAACACAGTAAAAATTCTAGCAACCAAATTAACAGACTTATCTCGATTTCTCTGCTTGCACGCCACCTCAGAAATTGTGCCAAATCAACAACTTGAAAAACAGAAAATATTACAGCATTTATGACATCAATAAATGTTATATGGCCACCTTGGGAAGCATTCTGGAACAGCATGTACGTTGTTGTAATAATTCGTACAATAGCCCTCCTTGCAATTCATGCCAAAAAAACTACGATGTAGCTGATGTCGTTTTCTCGGTATTTGTGCCAAAAATAACAATAGTACCTTTCCTTGAAAATCGTGCCCAGTTTTGTGCCTCGAATAGTGTGCTTAATTTTGCTGCCCTATTCCTTGATTTTGTGCCTCCTCTCTTGGAAACATTGCCTCTCTCTCTTGTTGTACGAATTTTCTGCCTTGGTATTTGTGCCAATAAATGTTGTTGTACCTTTTACTGAATCTCCTCATTGTTGTCCTCTTTCTTCTCACTGCTCAGAAAAACTCCTTAGCTTTCTCTCTTCCTCTCTCAATCTACTCATGAAAGAATGAATGACCTTTTCCCTCCTTTTCCTCCTTTAACCTAACCCTAAGTGACTTTTGAGGAATCCCTAAATCCAATGGCTGAAAAAGCTTTAGATCTAGGGCTGAGATTAAATGCTCATTTAAATCTCACTTTCTATTTTTTAATTCACCCCACTTTAATAAAGACCCACTTAGTCATTTATTTTCAAAGTCACTTTTCCTTTCTAATTTCACATTGACTTTATTAAAGTCACTTTAAAATTAGGCTTTAGTAACTTTATCACTTAACGTCACTTTTAGATTATATTTGACTTTATAACTTTATAAAATCACTTTAGGAGAAAAATTAAAATCTTTTCGACACTTTTCCCTAGGCCAAAGATCAAAGCCTTAGGGAACCACCTATCCTCTGGTAACCAAATTTCAACAATCAAATCGAATCTTTTATTGTAGAAAATGAAAACTAAAAAAAAAAATTACCTTAAGCATATTTGTATCTATGTAATAAGAAAATGTGAAATAGCATTACATTACAAATTAAAGTTATATACTTTCTTCTACACCTGCATTCTCTTGCACATAACTCATCCTCCACACATCCTTGATTCTACAAAGCTAACTCTATAAAAAAATTAAATGACGATATTTTAAAGTTAATTTTCCATTTGCACCCCCATTCTCACATACATTACCCATCCTCTGCATAGTAAAAGCTTCACACAAGGAAAGTTTCACAAGAGAAAACATAATAATACCAATTCTAAATTTGTTCATAGTCAAATTAATTACATGTCCACTACATAAATTTCCTTTTGCACCCCGGTTTTATTTCCCATATGTCATTCTCTACATGTCCTTCATACAATGAACGTTTACATTGTGCAGACTCAAAGATGGCAAAGGAAACTTAGATGAATGGTATATTTACATTACTAGAGTGACTCTGCAAACATAGAGTTAGGGATTAGAACTATAATTTTCCAAGTGTAACACACATTTAAGTTTAAGGAACCCCATTCTGGAATTACAAAGCAAGAGCTTAGTTATTCATTAGTTAGAATACTCGATGCTTTGAAATTTCTCATCGATTTGGTCTTAAAGTATTTTGAAATGATTAAATCTGAAGCATACATCCACCACTTCAATGTTATAAATCACGAAATGGAAACACTATAATTGAATATGAAGCGACTGCAATCAACAAACTAAATGTTGAGTTTTTGTCTCAATAATTTGGCTCATGTCACTTTTGATATCGAGGATATGTAGAAATTTACATAGTTGTTTGTGTTTTTTTTTTCATAGTGAGCGTTGTGATACCGGTGAATGATGTATTAATTAGTATGGTTTCATTGTGTGGAATGTTTACTATGCGGAGGATGAAGTATGTACAAGAGTACTAGGGTATTTTTCATAGATGGTGTTGCCCTGACACTGACGGGGGCTAACTGTTGGACTCCAAAAGCTACTCTTATTATGCAATATTAAATATAGTGTGTTTTCATTTCATGTGACATGTGGTTGACGGACATTGCTATGTTAGTGCTTTGGTCAATGATGTGGGAATTAACAACATAATAATTATGTTCTCACACACATAATCATTGTCTCGGAGCCATGGGGGGGCTACCAAGCAAAGGGGGGGGGGGGTGGGCCGGGGCCGGGTGGAGACCGGGCTTAATGCAGAGAGGTGTGCAGCAGGAGAATGTGCAGCAAAGAATCATAGTTGGGGGGTGTGCACTAGGGGGTCACACAGCAGGGGGGAACTCAGAAGGATGGCATGCAGTAAGGGAGGCTGCCTCAGAAGGCGCACAACAGGGAGAAGGAAAAGAGGAGTTTTCCACAGGAAGGTGCGCGGTTGGGGGGCACGCCGAGGGGGGCATGCGGCCAGGGGAGAAATACACAGAGGAACACGCTTCAGGCTGGCGCATGGCAGGGGGCGCACGTCAGGGGGAGCGTGCAGGGAAACTGGAGTAGCAGTGAGATGGTAAGGGAAGAGGCGGAGATGGTTCTGGAGGCCGGTTGGAGTAGCAAAGGGATGAAAAATTGAGTAATAGCACCCTTTTAAGACCTATGGCACGAGCGCAGATGTTGTGCGGTGTTGTGGTATGCTCGCATATGCGAGTTGGGATAGTTCACTTGAGATTGCATGTGATTCAGTGTATGGCAGGAGATCAGGTGCAGCAGAGTACCGGTGTGAATGATTGCAGAGATGAGGGTTACACTAACAACAATAAGGGACCATACTAGTAATGTAGGGACCTAACAGATGGCGACTCCAGAGATCAGTGAAGCCTTTTCAGACTCACCATGGTATGCATATATTATATTTGTATTACTAAACTTACAAGCTCCTCCTGGATTATCAAGAAAAAAGATTAGATTCTTAAAGCTAAAGAAAGTAAGATTTTGTATTTTAGACAGTGTACTTTTTTGGAAACATCAAACTGGGATTTTATTAAATTGTTTTTTAAAAGAATAAGCTAACAAAGTATTACAAGAATTTCATGAGGGTGACTATTGAGGACATTTATACTGGAAAACTACTGCAGAAAAGATCCTGAGAGTTGGTTTTTACTCACCTACTTTGTTTGTAGATGTCAAAAAGTATGTGACCTTCTGTCACAAGTGCCAAATATTTGAGGGTAAGAAAAGCTGTTACCTTTTCCCTTAAAGCCCATCTCAATAGAAATTCCATTTCAACAATGGGGTCTCGACTTCAGTGGAGAAATTCACCCCCCATCAGCAGCCCAACACAAGTGGATTCTGACAGCCACTAACTATTTTACCAAGTGGATTGAAGCCATACCCTCTAGGCAAGCCACAGTTACTGTCATTATCTCCTTCTTAGAAAGCAACATACTTTCAAGATTTGGATGTCCCCAAAAGATAATTACTGACAATGCAGCAACATTCAAATATAAGAAAATGATTGACTTTTTCCATAAATACCATATTACCCTAGGTCATTCTATTGCATATTACCCTCAAGGTAATGGCCTGGCTGAATCTTAAAATAAGAGCCTTGTAAACATCATCAAAAAGTTACTGGAAGATTAAAAAAAGACTTGGAACAAGAAGTTAGTTAATGCCTTATGGGCAGATAGACTTACAACTAAAAAATCTATTGGTACATCCCCTTACCAGCTTGTTTATGGAATGGATGTTGTTTTTCCATCTTCCTTAGGAGTACCAGTAATGAATATTATCCAAGAGTTCCAAGTTGAAACAAATGACATTCAAAGAAGGATCAATCAAACTATTCACTTGCAACAAACAAGGGAAGAATTTTATGTCAAGTCTCAAGTTATCCAAGATAAGATAAAGAAATTTTTTGATAAAAAGACTAAAGAAGATGATTTCTACATTGGAGATAAAGTGTTAAAATCGGATTCAAGAAGAGAAGACAAAGGTAAACATGGAAAATTTGATTTTCTATGGAGAGGACCTTATGTGATTTATGGATATAGAGGTAATAATGCTTTCTACCTGAAAGAAATAGATGGATTAGCTATGCTAGATGGACCAGTAAATGGCAGAATGTTGAAGCACTACTACTCCCCTGAGAGATAACAAACAGTTAGTTTCATTTACTTTGATCATTGTACATATACGTTGAATATTTTAGATTGGATTGGATGTTTTCCTAACAAATTTGAAGCCCAGAGAGATGGCCCTAAGCTTTGAGAGGTAAAATATCATAAGTATGAATAATTGCAGAGATCAGAAAGATACTTACAGGGTCATCATAGTAAAAATTCAAAGGCTACTAGTCTTAAATTTCTTGACATTTCACTAGGAAATGCCATCCCCATGTGGAGCCACTGATAGGGTCCTATAATAATAGGGTTCATAATTTTTTAATTGACTTTAATATTCTTGTAAATATGTACATACCTTGCTTTCTGCAAGTTGTTTTCCCATATTTTGAAAATGAAAAATAATAAAAAATGAAAAGAGGGTAAAAGTCCTAAAAGAAATATCAAAGGACTTAGAAAAAGATAGACCCCAAAAAGAAAAAGAGAAAAATAACACATTAAAGTAAGCAAGTCAAAATGCCACTACTATTTACTTTTACTGCAAGAATAATGATTATCTGCAGATTGTTAATAAATGCCATAATCCATGATCAGTTAAACATTTTAATCTTAACTTTTCATACTTTGAATTTCATGTTTTAAATAGAGAATAAAGATATGTCAAACAATTTAAACTTGAAAAATCAAGTATATAGTTAGAGAATAAATGAGGAGCTCAACAGTTTAATCTGAGCCCTCGGATGAAATAAGGTTAGACTTAGATAGTTTTTATGCTTTGAAAGAAAATTGATTTAGGGTTGCAAGCCTAAATGCACCCATGAAAATGAAGTAAAAATGTTAGAAATAATGATGGGTAGGTAGAAAGCAATTGTGCAAGCATGTAATAAAGCATCATCAGGAAAAAATTACTAATTTCCCTTCCCCCATAATCATTCAGTATTCTAAACCTTTAGTTAAAAAGGCTCAGATCATTTCTCTGACTTCTGTTGGGACCGAACCCAATGCTCGATAACTAATTGGTTAAAAATATTGAATTCCTACACAAAACCCATTTTCATCAACATTTACCCTTCATCCATAATCATGATCCCTTTTCCTAAGTAAAAACCCATTTTTACTTAGTAAAAGTAAAAACCCTAAATAATTAATTTCATTTCCATTCAAAATCACTCAAAAACCCATAAATGCATTTTATCCTAATTCTAAGTGTGAAAACAAAAAATAGGATAAAATATGCTTATTTGTCTATCTTTTACACTTTACTTAGTGTTAAATCATGTATTTTTCAATTATATCATATATTACCCCTTTATTTCATATTAATTTCTAACTATATTTATTAAATCCCTAAACTACACCCTCCTGTGTAGTATTAAATCCTTTGTATTTAAATAACCCACAAAACCCAATATTTAAGTTTAAACCTATGTTATTATATCCCACGTGATGAAATAAAAACCCGCCCTATCCCATAGGTTTAAACAATATCAAAAATATAAAAAATATACCTTGCCCCCTTATGGTTATTAAACACTTTTCAAAGGTTTATTATACCATATAATATTAAAACATGTGCTCGTATTAAAACATTGGTTAAATTTTTTAATTAAACATATATAAACATTATTCCCCACCATCATATAACCCAAATTTTAAACTTAATAATTTTTTATTTATAAGGTTTAAACAAATCATCCCATCGAATATGAAAACCCTGGACCCCACTCCAATCCCAATGCAGCTTTTGAAACAGATCTTAACCGTTCGCATAAGCCTTCCCTGATCCAATGATGGAAAACTGATATCACAAATAAAGTTGCCCGCCCTTAACAATTTCATTTCTATGCAAAATGGGCAGTTTTTCCTGTTTCTCTCTCCTTGATGTGGCATTTTCTCATTGGATCGCATTTGATCCGTTCAAAACTACTTTCCACCTCAAATACGCGTGATAACCACTAATGGTTTTTCACCTTTGAAGCCCGAAAACCGCCTCTTCTCCCTATTTGACCACCATTTATTGCAGGCTTAAAACTAACCCTAAAATGCCTAATAAACCATGGAATACACTGTTATTATCTCCTTCTGTGCGTATCAATTGTATTTTCCATACAAACACAGAGAACAAGCATTTTTCACTATTTTCTTGCCCAGAACCTGCAAAATTACGCCTATAGCCATTGAAGATTTCTGAGAAGCTTTGAATTACTCCAGAAACCAAAAAGATACCACACAACCATCTTCAAAGACCTATACCTGTGGATAATAGGTATTCCTCCAGAAATTAAGGTTGTTATCGATTTAAAAGGACTTTAATAAAAAACAACTACATTCAGAGTTCAAATTCATCCAAAGAAACCTATTAAAATATCTTAAAAACAGGCCAACCCCTGGCAAAAATTTTAGAAAAACCTTGTTTATACTGCTCACTATTTTGAATGAAATATTGAGTTTATATAGTTTTTGTAAAACTGTTTAAAACTCTAAATTTAGACCAAAAAACCTCTGAAGGTAGCCTAACCTATGTGCATGATTTCAAAATATTTTTAATCCTATTATCCATTGAAAAAGCCCAAGAAATCCTTGTTTCTTGTTTCCTAACCAATGAACGTCTGTAAATCAGTTGAAAATTTAAATTGAAAGAAAAATCCAAGAAAATACCATATTTTTCCTGTTTTATCTGAGAACACCTGCCAAAGTCAAAAGAATACTTCTGTAAACTGTTAAATCTTACAGAAGTAGCCAGAAAAGCCTAAAAGCAGAGTGTTTGATAGTCAAAAAAGCCTCAAAATGACTAAACCTACTCCAACTACATCTTCTAAGACTTTCATCATTATAAATCCTCTACAACCTCCTGTTGTAGACATTGAGCACACTCCATTAGCAGATGTTGACTATAAGATAGAAGACCCTATTGTAGAATTCAATTTGTTGGAACTTCACAACTAGAGCTATGAAAATTCCTTAGATAATGTTGAAGAAGTTCAAATTTGGGAATCACACTTACCCAAATATGTGGTTCCAGTTACCCACTCATGCCCAAAGGCCATTAAGTTATGCCATCATTATTATATGCTTGAGAAAAGAGAAATAGTCAATGCCAAAAAAGAAGTACTTTTTACCATTATTGTTGAGTCCATTAACCAAATGTTACAGCTCAAACCTGATCCTCAAGCAGTTCCTTTGTCCATTGAAGCACTTACGAAGCTGTAAATTGGCCTTGAATTTCTTAAAAGATTCCAGATCTTCCAAATATTCATGCCCCTACATGTGAAAATTCCTCAAATCAATCCTCCATATTCCACTTCAAGATTTCCAGAAGGTTCTAGACATGTCATTTCCATGTTGTCTTTCATCCTAGGTTATTTAACTGATGAACATACAGATGAATCCATTTTAGGTTTCTTATATACTTTCACACCAGGACAACCTACATCTGTTATAGTTAATTATGTTGGGTATAGCTGACAATATTCATGACCAATTGGTTAAGTTTCCAACTAAAGGAGTGTTTAGATACACATCCTTCCTTTTCAACATGTTCTTGCATTTTCAAGCAGATAATTTTCCAGTATCCTTACAGAAGCTTGAGATATAAGGAAATCCTCTTTTAGTCATTTTTTGGACCTCTTTAATCAGAAAAGAGTCCACAGAGTTTACCTATGCAGAGTTTTCAGACTTCTTCATCCATCCATTTATAAAAATGTTAACAAATACTGAATAGCCAAGGATAAATGATGAGATGAAGAAGATTTTACAATTATCAGAGCATACCAAGACTGGAGATTGGTATTTGTGTGAAAAACACACAAATATTAGAGTTTTTGGATCCAATTTGTTGCCATACAAATTACCCAAATATGTACCAATGAGGGTTTTTGCCTTGGAATACATCAGGAAAATTTTAAATTATGATTCAATTAACTTTCTAGTAGCAAAGAAGAAAACACATTTTAAGTTAAAGAATAAAGTGGGGCCATTCATTTGCAATCATAGAGATGCAGAGGCAGAAGCAACTAAACAGTTATTAGATTACAGATTTGAAGAGAGATTTTCTTGGAATTATGATCCACAAGGGATACCAAGTAAAATGCGGGTTAAGTGTAAATTGACACCCTACATTCATGAGAAAAAACCAGAGATTGAAAAGTATGCTAATCAAACTGAGTGGATAGAAAATAATTTAATAGATGCAGTAAAACAAAGTGATACTAGTCACACTTTAGAAACTGCAGATAAAATAGAGAAAGCCACCAAGAGAGTCAAAGAAGAAGAAACTTATGTTGCTAAAATCACTACTAAGACTAGGTTCAAGATAAGATATAATAAAAATCCCAAAACATATCCAATGGGTAAAGATAAAGTAACTATTGAGGTTGAAGATACAGATATCCCAGTTACCAACATAGATGCTGCCACTATTATCATAAATGGGCCAATTACAGATAATATATATGAAGAACAGGTTGATACTGCAAATGCGTATTTGATAGAAAAACAACAGAACATGGAAACATCATCCTCACAGACAGCTGAGGAAAAGGATCTAGATATCAAGGAAAAGTACAAACAAATTAAGTTAAATAATGAAGAGATTAAAAATTAGATTTACTCTCAATATCTAAAACAAACACCAAGAATTCAAAATAGACTTTTAGTTGTGTTTGATTACTCAAATAAAAAGTTGATCATGTCAGTATTACAGCCTACAGTAAAAATTCCAAAGACAGTTGCAAATTACAAAAAGCTAGATCTCGAAGTCCAAACAGAAAAAATTCATGCTCTTGATCAAATAGAATTTCATAGACAGAGTTCAGAGATGCTGTATTCTACTGTTACAACCAAAGCTATGAGTGTTCAAAAACTTCAGAACACTATCACAAACATGAAAGATCAAATGAAACTTTACAAAGCATCCTTTTATGCTAAAGATCTTAGAATTAAATCTTTTGAAGAATTGGTCTTGCAAGTTGGATATGACCCTACAAATATCAAAGCAGCAAAAAAGTTAGTAAGGAAAAATAATGAAGACATTGCAGCATTAAGGAAACAACTTAAATTGCCATCAAGTGAACATCCTCAACCCAAAAAAATTATATAGGAACAGACTCAGAAGGATGACATGATGAATTTAATCTTTCAGCTAACAACACAAATCAAATAAATGGAGATTCAAATGGATAAGCTTATCCATGAAAAAGAAACAACAAAAACACGGGAAATTCCTTCAGTTATTCCTACGGTTACTATAGATGTGCCTTCAACTCTAGCATAAGATTTGGCACCCAAAGAACCACTGGCTACTATAGTGCCAGTGATATCATCTACAACATCAGCTACAGAGTCATCCACTACAGCAACTCAACCCACAGATGAGGCCAGTAAATTAGTAAAATCCATGGAATAAATGTCACTTCAGACAAGTGAGATTAACAGATTGAAACAGATGATTAAAAATCTTGAAAATACAAACAAGTTAGCTCAAATAAATGCCAAAACACATGAGAAAAAGCTAATAGGTTAAATGAAGAATTGAAGAAGTTAAAAAAGGAATTAACCTTAAAAGAGCCAATGTCCTATGTAAAAAATTATTTATGGAACAAAATCATTGAAGCCATCAATGATGTGTGGCACTCAATTCAAGTGATCTTTGAACAGAGAGATTTACTAAAAGCAGCATTAGCAGAAATTCAGAAGACTAAATATGAACTTGATAACAAACCTGAGCAAGCAATATAATTAATCAATTTTCTTGACAGCAAAAATAAAAAAGAGTTAACAGAAATTGAGATTACTGACAGGACTAAAACAATCCTTGAAATAAGGAAAGTCATCACTAAGAAGAACCTGATGAAACAGCTTGAGGAGAAGTGTGAAAATATGAGCATCACCATAACCAAATTCATGGTTAAATTTGAAAATATTAGGCAAAGAAGTTTTCCTAAAATTTTGTTTATCAATGATAAACTTATACCTTAGGAATATTACAATAAAAATATCAGAGAATATGAAAAAGAACAACTTGAAAAGACAGGAGGACAAGGCACTCCATACTTAGAAGTTTTGAGGATTTATTTTATTTGCAGCATGAGATAAGACACTTGTTTGTCATAAAACCAAATTTTTCCAGATATACAGAGGAAAATAAGAAGTTCAGGAAGTTAAAGAAGATACAAATTCCAAATGAGGAAGCTTGGCAGTCACTTACAGATTTACTATGAAAGGCAAAAGGCAGAAAAAACAGTTTGCTGATTTTCAGCCAAAACAGATTTTTTATTACAACAGTAAATAGTTTTACAATGGTTAAAGAGTATCCGAGTTTAAAGAGTATCATAGATTAAAGAGAATCAGAGTGAAAGAGTAAAAGATAAAGCAGATCAGATTTCAAAACCAACTTCAAAATATCTGAGCCAGCAAAGAGGACACCAAGGCAGTCAGTTGCACCTAATCTACAATTAGTTTCTATTTTATTTGGATAGATAGGAAAACTTATTGATCTATTAAGCAACTGCCTCTATTTTGTTGTAAATATATTTCTATTTTCCTTAGATAATTCCTAGAAGCATTCTAGGATATTTTGTAAACAATTATGTATAAATACTTCATCTTTAGAAGTATTATTGTGGAATAAATTGTTGAAGATTTCTATAGTCATTTTTTATTGGACTTGAAGACTTTTGTGTTTCAAATCTCGAGAAGCAGACTGGATCGAATCAATTAGCATCATATTTCAGGATTCATGTGATGAGATATTTAAGTGAAGTATTTTCTACTTGTCATTGTTTATATTCTTTGTTTCATGCATCCATAAAGATTTTCAAAATTTGAATGAATAAACAGGAGTATTACTTCAGGATTTGTTAAAATCACCCTATCTTTACTGTTTATCATTTCTATGTTTTTTGCTGATTTCCAGAGTAGGGAACCCTTAATTTCTCCCTCTTTCATTTGACCTCTGTCTACTACTTGTCTTTTCCAGATCAAAGAACTCTTCATTTCTCTTTATGCCGATCATATCACCTCACCAAACAACCTTCCAATATCTTCAAGGGTTATCTATCTTGCCCTGAAAACATTTTAATTTTTGACCTTGATCCTAGCTCTGTCTGCGTGATTTTTGACTCCTCAGCCCAATGGACAAACAAATTTCCCACTATCCATCTCATTAAGTGATTTTTCCCACCAAATCAATCAAACCAAAACCAAATTGCACAATCATAACTAGCCTAATATCTTATAATTAAAACAAAGTTAAATCTTATAGAGAGAGCCCTCTCTGAACCCTAAGAAGGCTAGATCTTAGAGTTTAAAAGTAGGTTTGTGGTTACCTCTAGTTTTCTTTTAACTATAAATCAAAATCTCACAACTTAGAGAATTACTAGAGTGATAACAGGGCCCATAGAGTATGGGCATGTTAACTTTAATAAATTTTATGCTCTTATGCTCTTAAGTGAAAATATTTACTTTTGCACTAAGTACTTTGTACTCAGTATTTTTTTCCGAACACCTATAGAAGTGTTGTTTTGATACAAAGAGTAAGTTTGGAAAGATCAAAGCCATGTACAATATCAAATATTATTTATCAATTTTATGTTTCCTATTATAGTAGTTTTTAGCTAAATTAATATTTTTGTTTATGACATATTGTATCTCATAATCATTGTAATAATAATAGGCAATGTAACAAGCATAAACGCATATTATCCAAAAGGTAATACACTATCAAAAAAAAATTTAAAAATCAATGAAATTAGGATGAGGTATTTTCAAGAGAACAGGGGGTGCATAGATAAATTAATGTTAAATTATTAATGTTAATATGTTATTATTATTTATTTTCATTGTGTGGAGCTTTTATTATGTGGAAGATGGGCTATGTATCTCGATTTATATAAATACATATAAATTTCATTCATGGAAATTAATTATTATTTTCGAATCCAATCACAATTCAAAAATTTGAAGAAAGGTTGACTTTGTTCACAATTGGGCAGTAGAAGCTATTCTAAATTAACTTGCTTTTGTTAATGAAAAAAAATAACAACTATGTAAATAAATATATATCATCGATATCAGAAGTGACATGGACTTCATTAACTTCTAGCTCAAGCTGAGAAGGGTGGGACCCTTTGTCAATGGCCATGATATCATCATCTCTTTCACTAGCGTCATCTTCAACATTGGTGTTCTCTTCTTGGGCCAAATTAACCATACAAAAACTCAACATTCCATTTGCCAATTGCAGTCGCTCCATATTTAATTCTAGTATTGTTATTTTCTAATTTAGAAGGTTGAAATGGACTCATGCTTTAGATTTAATAATTTAAGTATGCTTTAATACCAAATTAGTGAGAAATTTCAAAGCACTAGCTATTCTAGCTAAAGAAACAATGAGCTCTTTCTCTACAACTCAATAATTATGTTCCATAGACTTGAATATGTGTTACGGTTGCCAATAAACTTTCTTAATTACAGTTTTAATCCTTGATTCTGTGTTTGCAAAGTTGCTTTAGCAATGTAAATATACCATTGATGTAATTTTCCTTGATTTATAGTCTTTTTTTCGTTAATATCATCTTTGAGTCCGCACAATATAAATGTTCATTGTCTTAAGGACGTGCGGAGAAAGGCATATGAGCGAGAAAACGAAGGTGCAAATGGAAATTTGTGTTGTCGATACGTAATTAATTTTAATAAGAAAAAATTTAGAATTAGCATTATTGTTTTCCTCTTGTAAATATTTCCTTGTGTGAAGCCTTTAATGTGCGAAGAATGGATAATGTACCCGAGAACAGGAGCATAGATGGAAATTTAATTTTAAACTATTCTTCATTTAAAAATTTTACAAATTTAGTTATGTCCAATCAAGGATGTGCGAAGAACGAGATACGTGCAAGAAAATGCAGGTGCAAAGGGAAATTTATAACTTTAATTCGTAATTTAATGATATCTCACATTTTCTTATTACATATATACAACTTTTTATAAGGTAAGGCTTTTTCATTTTGTGTTTTTTGTGATTAAAGATTTGAACAGATTTCATCTTGCGGATATTTTTTCCCATACTCAGTCCAACGTTTAGTAAATTATTTAGCAATGTTTAGAATTAAAATATTACCAATAATATATAATAATAATAATAATTTCAAAGAACTGTGAGGAAAGAAACAACTTACGTAAGTGAAGAGTTTTCATTATGATAGTACAACCTTTAATCAGTTAATTAGTAAATTATTTAGCACAAAAGAAGTCGATTATGCAGGGGTGTCAGCATTAACAAAAAGGAAAGTATTTTTTGTAAATTTTGTGATTAAAAACATGTTTATGAGTGCAAGTGTGTATGAATTATGTGGAAGGATTGTTATTGTAAGGAGTGAAAGCTTGAAAGTTTCTTCCATAGCATGGATTTCCTTTATAATTCTAGAGATGTGCCTATTTACACAAATATAGCCATAAACAAATCTTTCGTTGTGTGGATAGTACAACCTTTAATCAATTGATCAATAGATTCTAATAAACATTAAATAAGAAGCATTATTATTTCATTCTAAATAACATGGAAACTATTCATCATTAACAACATTTGATTCTGTTAAGCTTACTTTCATTCAATCAATGTGATGGATCAGTGGCCAAATTTTTCATTTTGTTGTTGTATCATTGACAAAATTGTTCATTTTGTCAATTAAAATGTTATGTGTTGAGGATATGGGCATATGATATCACCATTAATAAAAAATTGATCAAAGTGTTCGTTTTTTCTTCCAACAAGATTTCTGGTGCGTTGGCAATGCATTATTTGCACATATTTCCAGCACAAAACATTATGAGCTAAATCATTAATAATATTCTGTTGAGAAAGGTAAATCCTCTATGTAGACAAAGACGATCCCTCTAGCCTAAGAGATTAGGTCTAGCAACAAATATGACAATCTACAAGACCCTTTCCTAGATTACAATTGAAACTCAGGAAGAAGGAGATGGCCTACCTTTACCTAATGTTATGATGTTTCTCCTCATTGAAACCTTTGTTATTTCACTCTTACAGGCTTTATTCTCACTGCTAATGGTGTTTGAGTACCTACACAAAGGGCCAAAACACAAGGTACAACAAGCATATAACAAAAGTAATCTATCTAGCAAATCAAGGAGCATTATAATTAATGGACTTAATCGTACACAATTATGGAAAGTGAACATGTATTTGTATATAAATATATAAGAAGGAGAAGTTACAACCAAGCCTTTATGTTGAATACCTCCCTTTTGATCGATCCAAGTCCAAGCCAACACACCTCAAAGCAACCTTCTCCAAACTAGTGTAGGCAATATGACTCTCTATGTTGCCTCTAAAAATTTTGGGATTGAGGAGGATGGATTTATAGTAAAAAAGAAGGATTTTAGGATCCAAAAATGAAGGGATAATCCCCTCATCTTAGGGGGAAAATCCCATAACTATAGGAACAAGAACCCAAAAGTGAGAGGTCGAGCTTATCAGTAAAAAAAAAACACTAGCTTGCTGGTTCTCGAAGCCTCTAAGAGCCAAAGCTTCTCTTCCATTTTAAAAATACTACCAAAATATGATCAATGTGGGTTTTACAGTTATACCCGCGTTGATCAGCGCTATTGTAATATAGAAAACATGTCATCAGTGCTGGGAAGAAGTACACCAGGGAGAGTTGATCCAAAAATTAGGATTTTCAACTAACTCTTCCAAAATGAATCAAAAGGGGTTTTCCTTCAATTTTCGAGGGATGTCTTGAGACATGTTTCATGATGGAAATATGGCACAGTGGTCACTACTAGGGTGCTTCGGGATTAAGGAACGAGAAGCGACCGAGAGAGGTGACAAGGTTTTGTGTAACAGATGCCCCCTAAAGCATGAAGGCAAAATGAGATTGATGGCAGAAATTATTTACTAGTCAAGGCAAGGACTTTGATCATCATCAGGAAAAATATGAAAATTAGGAATATACATATCTGACATCTCTAAATAATATCTATCAAAACATGGATCGATGACAAGGATCCAGCCATCCAACTAAAAAGGATCATGTGTAAAGATCCATGACATGGATGCAGCCATCCGACTAAAAAGTATCATGTATACAATCATGAATACTCAATGACTCCTTACATCCTAGATTCATCAGATGGAATCCATGGTCTTTCCCTCTGTCATGATCCTATCAATATACAATTTATAGCGTATAAATATATGTATTGAAGTCAAACATGCTATGAAATCTCTTCATTAATAGTCAATGAGGTAAATTATTAACAGGTGCGAGAGAAACCACTAGTAATTACAATGTTTCTTAAGGTAAAATTAGTAAAATTCATGAATGTGAAGAAGGGACTGAAGTCGAACATCGACGAAATCACTTGATCGAAGGGTAGTGATGTAAACATGTCATCGAATGAGAATAAATCTCCATTAGGGCATGCAAGCTCTAAAGTACTGGAAGGGAGTCTCTAGATCAGCTTCCTAGATAATGAGTTGAAGTCAACAGGAAGTGATGCATCGAAGGAGGGCCATAATGAATCCCACATCATTGACACAAAACAGAGAATGTAGTATGAGTATAGTGTAGCAGAGAAACAATCAATGTATAGAGGGTAAAGACCTATATATGGGACTTCTCTTGAACATATCAGTGACACGACTCCAGAGTTTGGCAGCATTTGACATAACATAGGATCAAAGGTCATGGTGACAAGGTAAAGATTATATAAGAGGAAAATATGGATAACCCAAACCCAAGAAAGAAAATGACGAAGTGAGGATGACCCAAACCTGATAAGAAACAGAAGATGTGTCATGTTCAAGAGTGACATGCTACCTTTACTGAAGTACAACTGAAGAACACTTCCATTTTTCCCCCATAATTTATGGCGAGTACCTCTTTAATTTTACACAAGCATGAAGAAGATATCATATGTTTGTCATATAAGTCCATCCTTCGTATGAATCCATCCTAGCAGGTTTTACGAGCCCTAGGAAGGAGAAACTCATTCTTGTCATGATGACAAGTCCTGTGTCGTTAAATTTCAATGATTCCAACAAAGGTGAAACTCAGCATATTTTCACGTTTAGGGAGTTTGAAAAAGAAGTAGAAAAGAAAACTCCAAAGGTCCATTTTCATAGATAGTCTCTCAAATCCAAACAAGTGGAAAAAAAGTTCGAGAGAATCTCTTAGTCATGATTAACTAAGGTATTCCTTTTTCGTAAATAGTTTATCCCATCCCGAAAAAGGGGTAAACATATACTGGGAAAAATTTGTTTCACTTTATTTAACAAGTTCAAAATGACAAGTACTCGACAATATTTTCATGTTTCAAGAGTCAAAAAAGAGCTTAAAGATGACTCCACATAAAGAAACGAGTGGTATAAAGGATAGCAACTGGTTCTGGTTATGGTAGAACTGAATAGAACAAGTAAAGGTCAGGAGGATGCCTAACAAGACCACTCATTGCAATGGTTCCTCAAGAATGGGTAAAACAACCAAGTAAAGGTGTAGGTCGGCCAAGCATATGGTGATGATGGAATGAGAAAACCAAGGTTCATCTGGTTAAACAGGCTGATAAAATGGAAATCACAAGAGGTAAAATGAGAATGGTTTCATTTTTACACAATATTGAAAACATGGAAAACTATGCCTGAAATTGGTTTCATTTTTACACAAGACTAAAACAAAGATAAACTATTCTTGACACTGGTTTCATTTTTACAGAAGCTTGAAACATGGAAACTATGCTTGGAATAAGCATGCATGCCCCAGCATGTTGACTCAATTCAAGGAGCATGCCCCTAAGCTTCATTTCATTCACCTAAGTAGGCTACTAGCAACAAACATGACAATCCCTCTAGCCTATTTATTCTAACGCTCCTTGATTTGTTAGATAGATTAATTTTGATATATGATTATTGTACCTTTGTCTTTGTTGTTATGTTTTGGTCCTTAGTGCGGGTACTCGAATTCCAGTAGCAGTGAGAATCAAGCCCATAAGAGTGAAAAACCAAAGGTTTCGATGAGAAGCAACATCATATCATCAGGTTGAGGTAGGCCATCTCCTTCTTCCTGAGTTTCAATTGTCATCTAGGAAAGGGTCTTGTAGATTCTCATGTTTGCTGCTAGACCTACTCTCTTAGGCTAGAGGGGTCATCTATGTACCTCCAATTGATTCACCATGCTGGGAGAATGAAAGCTTATTCCAAGCATAGTTTCCATGTTTAAAGCTTCTATAAAAATGAAACCAGTGTCAAGCATAGTTTATATTTGTTTCAAGCTTGTGTAAAAATGAAATCAATTCCAAGCATAGTTTTCCATTTTTTCAAGCTTGTGTAAAAATGAAACCATTCTCACTTTACCTCTCATGATTGCCATTTTATCAGCCTATTTTCCATATGAACCTTTTTTGCTAGACCTACTCTCTTAGGCTAGAGGGATCGTCTATGTACCTTGAATTCAGTCACCATGTTGGGGGCATGCAAGCTTATTCCAAGCATAGTTTCCATGTTTCAATATTCTATAAAAATGAAACTAGGGTCAAGCATAGTTTATCTTTGTTTCAAGCTTGTGTAAAAATGAAACCAATTCCAAGAATAGTTTTCCATGTTTTCAAGCTTGTGTAAAAATGAAACCATTATCATTTTATCTCTCGTGATTGCCATTTCATTTCATCATCATGTTTTTCCAGATGAAACTTGGTTTTCTCATTCCATTGTCACCATCTACTTGGCCAATCATATGCCTTCACTTGGTTTTTTTACCCATTCCTGAGAAACCGCTGCAATGAGTGGTCTTGTTAGTCAACCTCCTAACCTTTACTTATTCTCAACAATTCCACCATAATCGGAACTAGTTTTTGTCCTTTATACCACTCGTTCCCTCAGGTGGAGTCCCCTTTAAGATATTTTCTGACTCTTGAAACATGAAAATATTTCCAAGTACTTGTCGTTTTGAACTCGTTAAAGAAAACGAAACATTGTTTACCCAGTATACATTTACCCCTTTTTCAGGTTGGGATAAACTATTTACGCTCCCTAGTGTACTTCTTCCTAGTGTTGATGACATGTTTTCTATATTACACTAGTGTTGATCAACACGAGTATGACTATAAAAACCGTGTCGATCCTCTTTTGGCATTATTTTTAAAAGTGGAAATGAAGCTTCATGTCCTAGAAGCTTCGAGAGCAAAGAGCTAGATGTTTGTTGATCAGGATATGGTCGAGATTCCTCCTTTGGGCCTCTTGTTCCTACAAAAGAGGAACTACCCAAGGAGATAAGATTTTCTCCCATCTTAAGTGGATCCATGTCCCCTCCTCCATCACTATAAATTGATCACCTTCCAATGCCCCTGCTAGTTAGAACAGAATAGAAGAGAAAAATAGCAAAGAAATGTTTGAAGATTATCATAGGCACAGAAGGAATGAGTTGAGACCCTTAGCCCTCTCAAATCGAATTGAAAAAAAACTATTTGGAGACATTCCTAGATTTGAACTCGTCGAAGGAGAGCTTCAACATCAAGGTGCAAGTTGTAACTCCCCTTTTAATTAATAATATGATGCAACTCGTATTTTCTTTCCATTCTTGTCTATGGTTATGATAATAAGTCTAGCACTCCTTAATCATTTAGATAGATTATTTTTTATATATGCATGTTGCAACTTTATCTTTGTTGTTGTGTTTTTGTCACTTGTGTAGGTAATCGAGCGTTGGTAGCAGCGAAGATCAAGCTTGGAAGAGCGAAATACCAAAAGGCTTTGACGAGGAGAAACATCATAGCATCAGGCCGAGGTAGGCTATCTTCTTCGTTTTTTGTTTCATTTTTAATCTAGGAAAGTAGATATTTGTGTGTTCCCTTTGTAGTTAGACCCACCCTAGGGCTAGAGGGATCGTTTATGTTAGTAGAGAGGATTTACCTAGACAACATATTCCACTTCATAAAACTTACTTCCATTCAATCAATACATTGGATCATTGACCAAAGTTTTCATTTTTCAATTATAATATTATGTGCTAAGGAAATGGGGACATGATATCACCATTAATGACAAATTCATCATTTCTGGTGCATGGAATTACATCATATGTGAATATTCTTAGCACAAAAAAATATGATCAAGTAGGGCCTCATGTTAATAGTAGGGATTCTCTTCAGAGCATCCTGGTGCATTTGGATCATAGCACATCAACAAACAATGTAAGCTCTTGGTCGTTGTAGATATTGTAAATCTTCTCTGAATTAATGGAATTTTATATTGTTGATATGATTGTTGTGCTACTTGGTTCATTTTTTTGGGTTCATTCCCTTCATTGTAGTTTTATAGTTGTAGCGGATTCATAGGACTTGCCATTTTTGGTAGACGATTATTACATAGGATTTATCATTAGTACTTGTAGAGATATATAGATAAACTTATGTAAGAAAATTACATGATTTTTTTGTTTAGTTTAGTTCAAAATGGATATCTTACATGTTCCATTTCTCAAATTTATAGCAATTCTTGCCACCATAATTTTTCCCAGAAAATAGTGGAAACCCCAGTAAGATTTTGATTAAAATTTGGAATATATTTTGGGAAATCTGAATGATAGTGATGAATTAATTTCCATCATCAAAAAAAATATTTAAACACTCCTACGGTTGGTTTTCCTTTGAAAAAAAAAGTTTGATTCCGCCAAAAAATGATTTTCGAGGAAAAATTTTGTCTTGCTAGGCAGTGTTTTTTTTTTGTTGTCAGCATGTGACTCAAGAATAAAGTCGATTTTTTTTATTTCAATTCAATTTTGATTATTATAGAAATTATGGTAATTGTTTCATATTTAGATATGGATTGCATGACATCGCTTATTTTTAGTTCTGCTGGTTGCACGCCATCAATATTGCATCGAAGGCATTGGGACTGTTACCCACCACCTGTGAGTAGTGTATATAGGAGAAAAAAATTTCTCGTATATGGTCCTCAACCGGCAGCCAGCAACCACCAAATATCTCAATGTGCCACTGTCTCTACCACCTGAGCCATCCATGTGGTCCCTCGACCACTTGTCATGAATGTATGTTTGAAGGTGGGCCTCTCGACCACAAAGGTATCGTTTTTCATTGGTATACTTGAGTAATTTTCCTTACTTGTCATGGGCACTTTTGGGCATGGATTGGTGGGGGGATTCTATGGAAATAGCGTCTTAGGCTTGTATTCATGTCTCCATTACCCGATTTCATGGTTATCGTTATATCCTAGTCCAATGGGATCTCCTTTACTGACCATTTGGTTGTTGGGTTGGCACTACATGGGAAATCCCAATTTTGATTGTGTGGTACAGCTTCCCGATACTAACTACAACACTCCCCTACCTCTCAATTTAGCACCTTTCATCCATTTTCCCATCTGAGTGCACATGTTTCCACTAGGTCCATATAGGGTTAGCCTCCCCCTACCCTTGTCCACACCTTTGTTTCGGCTTGGAACGATGCCCCTAAGGGTGATGCAGTTGAATATAAAAGAAAAAGCATAATTTTTCCACTCTCAATAGGAAATGTACCAAAAATGCAAAATATGGCCAAGACATACAAATTTATCACGTGGAAAAAATGCTAACATGAGATCTACCCCTTATCCATGGCCATCACCCTAGTTTCTATGGGCCCTAAATGAGCCCCCTCCATCATTAAGGAATCCATGGTTGTCCCAACCCTGGTGGGAAATGAATTGTCCCACCTTAAAGGGGGTATCCACTGCTAAATATTACACATCATGCTCTCATCCCCTGGAGAATCAAGTAATTATGAAGAAAAATAAATAAAAGGAAAAATGAATATGAAGAAGGGTGGAAAAACAAAGGCTAGGGTAACTCATATATCATTATTTTCTCCATTATACACTCATATACCCATGTGTGAGCTTCCCTTATTTTAGCGACCTTGGCACCTAGACATGTGGTATGGATTTTTTCCCTCATCCCCACTCCATTCCATCATTATATAATTTTCCACCTACCAATTGAGGGATGTACCATGTAAATTTCACCCCCTTTAGAGGTTCAAACCACCTAATAGGGTCCTTAGCTAACCCCTTATTGATCTTGAAGACACTTGAACATGTTGAAGCCCATTGTGGAAGGGCATTCCATCGTGAAGTACTCCACTGATTCCATGACTTTTAAGATATTTTTATTGATTATTCTAATGATTTTTTGTATTGGAGGGCAAGGGGATGTATTGGATATTATTTACAATTGTAGGTGGGTCTCCATTTCGGCTTGGTTTCCCTATATGAAGTCTTATCCCTCTAGAAGGCCACATTGGCACTTATAGTGTGGTGCGTTGAGAGCCATAGGACTCCAACATAACATAGATTACTTCATGGATCAAAAAAAACACTCATGGATTGCTCATATTCCACCTTTTGGATGAGGAAGATGCACCCGGTTCACCATACCCAACCGACTCCATAGTTGCACCATACACTTGGCATATGTTCTAGGATCTAGAGGATTGTCCCCCGCTGCAGAGGAAGGGATTATCTCATCGCTCTAGCCCTTACATATGGTCTAAAGACATATTCAATCCATTTATAGACCCATGAGGATGTCCTTCATTCCCGCACACACCACTTGGGAGCACCACGGGTTCTTGTTTCGAAAACAAGGGGCCAACCCCTTGTCCACTATGTTAGGAATCCATTTCTTCATCATTCCACCCCTTGGACTTCATTAGGCCTCCTCAAAGGCCCAACGACACATTTTATTCATCATTCAACCCTCTTCAAAGGCTTATTCATGTATTATTGAGCTATTTGGTGGGCTTGTCATCAAAAGTATTGTTATAATGAACATCATATTATTTAAGGGGCTCAATTAGAATAATTTAGCTAAATCAAATTAATTAGAGAGTGTATAAATAGAAGTGAGATGATTCAATTTGATCATCATCACTTGGGTTGGGTCTCTCTCTCTTTGAGATTTTTTTTATCCTTTTTGGAGGATGAATTTTGATGTTTGATATCTCTCTTTTTTTCTTGTAGCTTCATTATTATTATAATATGATGATTGGATATAATACTCTTTCGCACATGTGAGTACTCTTTTCAAGCTTATTCTTGTTATTTAATTTATATCATCGATGTTGTTGGGATTTTTGCTATATTAGATCTGAAATTTAAAACTTTTCTTATGCGAAATTTTGGGATTTTCGCTATATTAGATCTGAAATTTACTACTTTTCTTATGCGAAATTTTGGAAATTTGGTCTTATAGTGTTGCATCATATTATGTATCATGTGTAAAGGGGTGAATGTTCCTAAATATTGTTTCTATTAAACATATCTTGATAACTCATCAATTATTACACATCGAAGTATAAACTCTCCTAGAAAATGCTCTCATGCCATTACATCCATGTGAAGTTTTCAAGGAGGCTCCTTGATTGGGTGAAGTTCTTCTAAACACAAATTTCATCTTGACTCCATATTCCCCAAAGTATTAGGCATTGATCCTCCTTTTTTTATCACATTAATATATTATTCTTTTCAACTCCCACATTTTCTAGGCCTAGCCTACATAGATCACCTAGGGCGTCAATTATCTCACAATGTATCCATCCAAACACTTCAATTTTTGGTAAAAAATTATGTTGATTTTTTCTCTATAGGCCCTCCAAATTTCAATAAAATCCAACAGTGGGATCTTGAGATGTAGCAATCCCTAGCTCGGGGACCATTTCATGCCCTATTTTTCCCTTAGCTAGTGTCCTCATTAGGATCATTGAATTCAAACCTCAAAGAAAATTTGTCCTTTGATCCTCTTATCCTCCCTAATTAGGTCAAGCCTATCATTGGGTGATCAACTCCATACCCTTGGCCTTATTTGGACCCACTTGGTCCCATGTGGTCCCATAACTTATTGAAGCCAATTTCATAGAGACCACTTGGAAACCAAGTTTCCACAAGGATTATGAGGTCTAGAAATTTCATTTACAAATCATTCCTTCAAACCATATCCTTTTAAATCCTCCTAGCCCTTCCTAAAGAGTCTTTCACCTTGATTTACAAGCAAGCAAGCCATATTTTTGAACCTCTCTTATAAATAGTATTTTACGATCACCAATCATCCTATCATTGATCCATTCATTATTGTGATCCTTGTTGTATTAGGTCTCCTCCCATCAGTGAAAGTACATAAAGAGTAGGGAGCCTTGACTGAGGTGATAGTGGGCTATCAATCCATTGTTTCCCTTGACCTAGTAGTTTCCCTATAGGACCCCCCTCCCAAGACCCTTGCTATTTTGAGCAGTAACAGGGACGATTAAAAATCTAGACTAGATAACAGTGTATCTAGATAACGATGAGTATGATTAAATTGTGATTCAGAAATAATTTTGATTATTTTCTTTCAATCCAATCTTCATCATTATAGAAATTATGTTAATTCATTTGTATTCATATATATATATATATATATATATTTTTAAATTTCTTATCGTCACTTCCCTTGGTTGTACGTTATCAATATTACATTGAAGGCATTAGGGAAATTAAAAATCTAGATAACAATGTATCTATATAACGATTAGTATGATTAAAAATCTAGATAAAAGTTTATCTAAATAACAATATATCTAGGGATGTATCATAAATCTGTAAGAAAATTTTAAAAATGACATATTTATGATATTTCCGCTAGTTACTGAATGGATATTTATGCTAATTAATTGAATCTCTTTGCATAAATATTTTGGCAGAGTAGAGGCTACATTCGCCATCAATATTCCATCAAATACATTGGGACGGCTAAAAATATAGATAACAGTTTATATAGATAATGATCCAACATCTCAATATAGAAAACACATATGCTTCCAATATAATACAAATGCATATGTGTCTTGTTTCACACCAAATCCATTGTGCACGAAAATCTCACAGATTAACATTAATAGATTAACAATACCCTATGCACCACCCCGCAAAATGCAAACTAACAATTTTAATCATTATGTTCTCCTACACATATATGGTATTTTGCAAATATTCATAGCTTTAAAATCAAATCTCTACACAAAAAATTTACTGCACATGCTACTTACTCTGCAAAATAAAATATCCACACAACAAAACATAAGGCCGATTAAAAATGTAGCCATAAACCTGTCATTCTTTTGCTTTTCCTACTAACGTATCAGTTTTCCATTTTTCATTTTCGACACTCTGATTATCATTTTTCTAGTTATGCTTAATTGTTCAAATGAAAAAATGTGCATTTCATTTTCCGTTGTGAACGGGGAACCTCATACTCATTCTTCATCAATTGGCATATTTTTTCAAAACAACGTTCACCATAAATACTCATGAACCCAAAAAATCTCTTAACCATGTTTATTCCCATGCTTTTTTCTATCTGAATCCATCCATGTTATGTTTAATCGTATGTCTTTATATTTATTATAGCTTCATGATTAGTTCCTATTAAACATCTTTTCTTGCATAGGAGTGTTCAAAATGTTCAACAATTGAATTCTCATCATGGAACAATATGTCATAATATTCTTCACATAAATCTGAATTGAAATGGAAATAGTTTTTCATTGTTTTGTTTGACCAAAGTCTTAGAGGAATTTTTAACCAGTTTGATAACCAATGTATCAAAAATATGTCCCCCCAAAGTCCTCGTTCTTCCGAAACTAGAGTATTTAAAGATGATATCACTACAAGGAAAAGACCCTCTAGCAGATGTTTTTGAGTAACCCCATATAAAATACCCCAAACATCCGTTTCTAGCGGAGGATACTAGAGGATGTTGGCAAGCGGAGGTTTTTGCGGATTTTTTTCGTTCGGTGCACTTATCATTATAAACTGCACCGGTGTGTTCAAAAAGAGAAAGCACCGGTGCGCACAAAACATTGGCACACTGAACATCGTGTGCTCTGTACACACCTGCCTGGTGCATCGTATTATTGTAGCGCATAGGTGCTTTATAACTCTTCCGCACCGGTGCCTCATAAAAAATCGTGCCAAAATAGAAACCGCCCAGTGCGGTCTTAAGAAAACGCATTGGTGCGCCCATAAAAACCCCGCGCACCAAAACAGGGTTAAATAATATATATAAAAAAATACAGCCAAAAAACCTCATTTTTCACTTTTCTCAGTGCTACACAGCTCTCAATCACTAGTAAAATTTATGCTTATCTTAGTCACCCTGACATCGGTGCTACCATTGCACCCATTGCAAACACTGCTGATGTGAATTGCCCACCAATCTCCAACTTGAATTTTGCGAAACGGTGGGAAAATTTTATTTTGAAAATTCTACAGCCAATATGCCTCCTCAATGGCCAAAGTTACAGGTATTTTTCTTGTTTTTCCATAATTAATCCTTTTAGCGGATTAGAATTTCAAATAACCTTAGAATTAACCATTTAAAAGAAAAAGAAAAAAATGGTCGCGCAATGCGCTCGAGCCGTTCAGCTCGCCCTGGTTCGCGGTGTTGCCTGTAAATTTATAGGCCACACCACAACCAATGCTAACAGTATCCGCACTAGTTCTGGGGCGGTACCAATAGGTGCACCGTGTTATCTTAAAAAAATTTAAAAAGTGTGGTGCGGTTGTTTACCCAGCCGCACTGTTGACCATGTGGGATAGTGGCAATGCAATGAATTGACTTAAATATATGCCCCGGGGTGGGTAATTTTGTCAACGCACAACATTCCACATTTCTACGGGGTCAATGGTGCAGCCTAGTAAACCGGTGCTAACGGTATCCGCACTAGTTCCAAGGCGGTACCAAAAGCACACCGTGTTATTTAAAAAAAAAAAAAAAAAGTGTGGTGCGGTTGGTTACCCGGTCGCACCGTTGACCAAGTGGAATAGCAGCAGCATGGTGCGTTGACTAAAATATCTACCCCGAGACGAGTATTTTTATCAGCGCACCACATTCTGTATTTCGACAGGGTCAATGGTGACGTGTTGTAAAATACCGCACCGTTGACTATGTAATGATGGCAGGAGGTCGATGTGTTGACTTAACTATATGCCCCAGGAAAGTTTAGTCAGTGCACTACACTCCTGACACTGTACATAGTCAACGGTGTGCTGCAAATTTTTAGGAGAACCGTCACCAGAGCGTGGAATATTTTCCGATGTTGGTGCGCTCCATAAAAAGATGCACCTGTGCATGCTTTTTTTTTTTGGCGCACCCACTGTTTTTTTTTTGTTTTTCCTGTTAGCCCCCCTATGAAATTCTTGACAAGTCAGTTGGGGGCTAGATTGTTTTGAGCCTTCAAGGAATGCCTTTCCCCTAAAAACCCATCCTCCTTGAAGTCTCTCAATTGCTGTGCCTAATACAAATCCCCCTCTGCTAGTAAATTGCTAAAAAGGGCCGGTCATTAACCCTTACCCCTAACATGTTAACAATCTCTCCTTTCCCTTGTCAATTCCCTTTACCCTCATTTAGCCTTCTTTTTATCCCCCCTTGTCTCCCCTTCTATTTCCCCGTTTACCCCTCAAATCCCCCCAAAATCCCCTTAAGTCCTTCCCTTACTCTTTATTTTCCATTTTTCCCCTTATCGTTTCCCTTTAAACCCCTTAAAATCCATTAAAATGGGCAAAAAACCCATCTTCCGACCTTATTATAGGTCTTAGCCCCTTTCAAACCACTTCCCCACATGTGACCCGGCGCTGGGACCAAGCGCTTAAGTCCCAGGCGCTAATCGCAATCGGAAGACCGGGCGGGTGCAAATCCCTTTGTAAACGCAAAAGTCCCGACGCGATCGTTCTTAACGTTAAGTCCTCCGCTCCGATCTACCGTTGATCTGCTTCGATCGAATGGCAGAGCGCCAATCGCGGATCCTCACCGATTGCACCTCCACCTCTCAAATGAAAACAAAAAGCAGTGATGCACTTCTCTATCACCCATCGTGAACACTATGGCGCGATTGATCGCACCGCAAGACTTCCGCCCCATCCCCGATCAACGTAATCGTGACTTCCATCCCCGATCGCACCGCTTCGATTGTATCCGAGCTGCTGATCTGTCCCCGTTACGATCCGCGACTACACACGTCAACTTAAAGTCCCCTTCCGATCGCAATCGCAAACCGTTTCATCCGACTCCCGATTGTGATCTCCCGATTAAATCTCCGTCGTCCATCTCCCTGCTGATCCTACGGCTCAGCGCTAATTGCATCTTCGTTCCACCACCCCTCTTCTCTCCCTCCGATTGAACGTGAACCGTTGATCTGATCCCCGATCCAATGGTCAGCGCTCAATCGCGCTCCGACCTCCGATCGCAATCGCATGTCCTATCTTCCCGTCCCCGATTGCGATTGCTCCGATTCAATCTCGGTCGTTGATCCTCCCCTAGATCCGATGGTTCAAATCTAATCGCCCTCCACCTCCGCTGGGTCCCACTCTTACATTCATCTCCGTCGCGTTTCATGCGTTTTGTTTGTTTTTTGTTCGTTTCATATATTGTTACACCGCTCAATCTCCACCGTTGATTTTCATCTCCAGGCCTGAATCCAACGGCCTACGCTGCATATTTCTACCAAACCCTATTGTCCATGCATTCCACCACTCCACTGCATTTTCATCGTTCTTTTACACAATAGCATTGTTTCCACCACCGCCGCACGACCATTTTGTCCACCCTGCATCCATCGCTCCGTCCACCGTTTTCTTCATAAGTTTTGCTGTGTTGCAGAGTTTCTAGAGGATGAGACCTGCCGTTGTTTGGGGTACTACCTCGATGGCGAGCGGCGCAGTCAGGATCAAATCTAATGAGCCAGTACCATTAGGAAAGTCAAGGAATGGGGTTGTAAGAACTTACATTAAAGGAAAGCAGATTTCAAATGTCGAAACTTCTGTCGGCGCCATTTAAAGATCGAGCTAACTCAACGGAGGCAGTAATGAAGCAACAAGGAGTTTCAGTACAGAACAGAGGGATTAGTGCACATCAACGAAGATCTTGAGCTCTGAACCAGGGGTTTAAAGAGGCAAAGAATCATTTTGAAGACCCCGAGGATCGATCTGGAGATCCTGAACATCAATAAGAGGTAATATCAAGGTTTACTTATCAGCAGAATGTTTTTCCATAAAGGACAGGTCTCCCATACAGTCTTTATTATGCACCGTGTCCGTGAAGGAGCTTTTCGCCCCAGCTATAGTTCAAAACAATCTAACGTCTATGAGGCATACCTCTCAGCAATCTCTTTCATTTTGTTCAAATCACCTGGAGTACTGCAGCCAAAAGGTCAAATCATATTCGGAGCAGATCTTTCTTTCACAAGGAAGGTGACAAAGGTTAAATATGCAGCGTATCAAGCGGAATGGCTCTTGGCCCTGCATTCATTGTTGTGTTTAAATGTAACATTTAAAATTCACCTACCTCCTCAGTCGGTCCTCTGTGTCTCTTCTGCTATAAAACACAGAAGGAAACTACTGTAATGGTTGTTGATGTATTATCGGTGAATTGCAAGCATTTTTGTCCTGAGCCAAGGTCCCTGTGTAATAGTTGTATTATAGGCTGTGAAATGTGATGTATTCAGGCTGAATGTAAAAGCTTTGGGCAGTGATGTACCTAATTGGTGTTATGTTTAACATGATAAGCAGTTTTCATTGGATCCTGATCTACAGCAGTTGGTGATGTTTTTCTTATCTCCGTGTTTATTTCCATTTCATTTCATGATTCTTCTAACTGTCATCTGAACGCATGACATAATATTTACCCTTGTTAGGTGTCCCAGCTCTCTCAGTCTTTAATGTTTTCTGCTCACATGTGTATCTGAATATTGTTTTTAGTTGACTAAACCAGTGTAGTGGATGATTATTGCCTGCTCTATGATGTGCAAGTTAATAGAATCAATGTTCAGATGTTTTTGTTAAGATTTAATTAAAAGAGGTTAGGAACATTGGGAGGTTTAGAAGCCTGTCTCTGCCTCTTCATAACCTATCCCTCCATATAAATCTTTTCGAGATCCCTTGTGTTGCCTATGGTTTTGTCCAAGCAAGCCTGGAGTTAAATGACCTCTGGCCTGATCTATAGACAGAATCAGATGGTTCTCCATCCTTCATTCTAATTCCTTAATGTTCCATCCCACCAATCAGTCTTTGAGATCCAAATGCTCTAGATGACTAGCCCAACTAAATCTTACACATTGAACATAAGTAAATCCTTTCTTGACTCCATTGCCCAATGGCCTTAATGTTCTCTGAGTTATCTATCCTTGCCTAGCTTCCTTCTTTACCCATCCTTGTCTTATGGTGAAACCTTCCTTCCTGATTCTCAACAACCAAACTCAAACAATCAAACAAACAACCTTGAGCCTATAACTAGCCTAAAATCACAATTGAGAAATTCAAAGACATATATCCTTTGATAATCATAGAGAGATCCCTCTCTGGACCTAGGAGGGCTAGATCCTAAGGTCTGAAAGTGGTTCTATGTTGTCTCATCTTTTGGTATTTCCAACCTTGCCAAAACATGGGAACCCCAACATAATGGCGACCATACTGGGGAATTTCTGAGTACTTTCATCTTGTTGCATCTCCAAGCCTCAGAAAACCTAGAACCTCTGTTTAGGCTGGCAGTAAAACACTTATCCTTCCTATTTCACTTGCCTCTGGTGTGTTTTACCCCTTACTCTCAGACAGAGCCTGGTAAGGGCCAGGTAGCCTCCGGATCCCATCCTCTTTAGGAGGTGACACATCTGGTAAATGCCCTCCCAGTCCATCTCTGGTTTGATTTTGTTGTGTTTTGTGGGATATTCCTGAAAAGGATATTTCCTCATCACTGCGGTGGACAGTGTACCCCCTAGAAACATCCTAAACCTTCCACCTGGCGACTCCATTGTTCCCAAACTAAAAGACTCCACTGGTGATCAGTAGGCCTACTGATTACCTTGGTTTCACATAAGACTCCACTGGGAGACCAGATTCAAAGCATAATGAAGGCTCCACTGGGAGACCAGCCCTGAGACAACATCAACCACAGCAGAAATAACTAGTAGGGTTAAGCTTCTTGGCTAAAAATTACACTCTGGCTCACAGAATCATTCATACAAGAGCTTTCCCTGATCCAAACCCACCTGAAATAGTTGATAATCCTGAGAAAATCCTTAAAAGAACACCTGCAAGTACGAGATCAACCATTTCCAGCAACATTCATAGAGCCAATTCTGCACCAGAAGATCTTGCGGCTCTATTAGACCCTTTCTTCGACCTAGACCTTCAAAACAGATTACCTATAACTAGGTCATTCAGTGTTTCAGACCAGTCGGACCCTAGGGACAGTGAAACCCCTCCTTCCACACCACCTGATCTCCACTTTCTCCAAAACTTGGGGCTTTCTCACCCAAGATCTGCTCAACAGACTTCTGCTAGTCCAAACATCCCTGTCATCCAAATACCAGCTGCTCAAGCCAACCCTATACCCCACCAAAACATCATCATGGCAGCCTGGTATGCACCTCTAGTCCTACCTCAGCCTCTACTGCCCTTACCAAATGATTATCAATCAAAGATCCTGCACTTCCCTGCTAAAGAGCCTACAACAGCACAGCAGCATGTTGATAAAATGGAAGACTCTTTTGACTATATGGAAATTGATGATGAAACAATCAAAATGAGAATTTTTGCGCAGACCCTGGGGGGAGAGGTTAAAAAGTGGTTTAAAAACCTACCTGCTGGTAGTATCCAAGATCTCCCTGCTTTATACCAGACTTTCATCAACAAATGGGAAACTAGGGCAAACCCTCGCCAGCTCCTAGCAGAATACATGTCCCTTAAGAGGAACGTAGGAGAGAGTGTTCACGATTACACCACTAGATTCAACAACATTTACAACGCTCTTCCCCCACACATGAAACCTCCACAAGGTATGGCCCTGGCCAAATATCCTGATGGATTTGATGCTGACATGGCCTATGAGCTTAGAGATAAAGAATATACCACATTGGAGGATATGCAGAAAGGGGCAGTAAACATAGAAGCGAATCTGATCGAGAAAAGAGCAAAACTAAGATCTGAGAAGAGGGTAACATACAGGGATGACAATGTAGCCTCCACGTCTGACCCCAATAATGAACGCATGTGCAAGGACGTCGAAAAGATGAAACAAATGATGGAGAAAATGGTTGTCACGGTTAGTAACCTAAGCAAAAGTCAGAATCAGAGCCAAAACTTTAGAAGAAACAACAAGACTCCCAACAAACAGAAAGAGGCAGATCAGCAAGTCATTCCCCCATTCCAAAACTTTCTTGATGAGGATGAGGGAATCATAGAAGAGTCTGAAGGGAATACTATTAACATGTTTGAAACAGAGGACTCAATTCTGAACTATGACTCAGAGGAAGATCAACCCTCATCTTCATATTGGGATGAGGAAAGATTAGAAACTGAAGAGTACAGACTTGGGTTCCAAAATTCCATGTTACAAGTCAGAGAGCAATATGAGCTCAGGAGAAAAAAGAACCAAGACACTTCCAAAACCAAAACTCCTGAGGTTATCATCAAGAAAAGGCCTGAAAAATCTTCTAAAGTAACTGATGTGAACAACAATTCAACAGCCAAGAGTTCTAAGAGTAACAAAGAAAAGGACAACCAAAGAATGGAAAAACAAGGTCAACAAACCAGTAGCACTAGCACCTCAGTTAGTGCTCCTGATAAAACTGTTTCTACACATGTACATAATGAGAAAACACAAACTGATTCAGCTACTAAAACAGTGGCAAATAAAACAGAGTTGAACACTTCCAAGAATCAATCCACTTTCAGTTTAGAAAGTGAGATTGCAAAAATCAAAATATCTGTACCATTATCTGAGTTGGCCACTCAGGATGCATATAAGGGCCAAATTTTGAAAGCATTGAATTTAGGGGAATACATTGATTCTGTAAACTTGAATGATGATCAGCCTGCCCTCTTGTTTGGTCCTAAGATTGAAGGAAAGTTTCAGGAAGGGGTAGTACCACCTTTCTATATTAGTCTCAACATTCATGATAAAATACTCCACAATGTAATGCATGATTCTGGAGCCTCACACAACCTGATGCCTAAGGTAGTTATGGAGAGGTTAGGCCTAGAAATCACCAGACCCTATAAAGACTTGTATTCTTTTGACTCGAGTAGAGTAAAATGTCTTGGCCTGATCAAAGACTTGTGTGTGAGTTTGACTTAGATTCCTGCAAAATGTATGGTCATGGATGTAGTGGTGGCAGACGTGCCACCCAAGTATGGCATGTTATTATCTAGATCATGGGGAGCCAAGCTGCAAGGCACCATGCAGATGGATGGCTCATATGCCACTATTCCTATATTTGGCCAATTAAGAAGACTATATAGAGAATCCCAAATGAAATTCCTAGTCAGCAGCCCCGAGAAACCTGAAAATTCACCGTTATATTCTGTGCAAACCAACCTTGACTCCTTCATATTTTTTAATGATGAATCCTTAGAAGAGCCAGAGTCCCAGAATAGGCATACAAATGAGAACACCGAGCCTATGGACCTCCACGTAATGGCCACTCTGGAAGAATATGATCAGGAATACCATGGGCAGCACACTGAAAATGAAAAGGAAATCAGCAATGAAGCTTGTAGGATCTGTGTTCGACCTCTCACTCCAATTGAAACAGAAACAGAACAAGAACAGCAAGCTAACCACCTCCCTGACATCCATGGCCTCTATGAACAACAAGATAGTTTACAACCTAGTACAGACCTCCCAACTCAACCTAATGGTGAACCCAGCTGTAAGGGAGAAAGTGAAGTGGAAGTAAACAAAGAACCCCTGTGGGAAATGAACTTTGATGGGTCCTGTACTAGACAAAGCGCTGGAGCAGGAGTGTGGCTGCGTAACACCGAAAATGACCACACAGAGAGCCACGCTGTCAATCTGCATTTCAAATGCACGAATAACATTGCAGAATATGAGGCTCTAATCTTGGGCTTAAATCTGTTGAAAAAATTAGGAGCCCATAGGATAGTCGTGAGAGGAGACTCTGAGTTAGTGATTAAATAGATGAATGGTGAGTATTCGGAAAAACACCCCAGGCTTAGGGCATATAGGAATGATACTCTAGATTTGCTGAAAATGTTTGTTGAATATGATTTAGTATCCATTCCTAGGGGTCAAAACGCTATTGCAAATGGACTAGCCTGCCTAGCTAGCTCATATCCTAAGGCCCCAGTTGACCAACAAATCATCATTCAGACTAAATTCAGGCCTGCAGTGCCAGACAATGAAAAATATTGGTAGGTCTTTGAAGGAGACAAACAGATTGAAGATTTCCTGATGGGCAGAAATGAGTTTGAATTTTCTGATTAAGAATCAAAATCTGATGACAGCTGCCCAAGTGAGGATTCCCCAGATGAACTAGAAACACCTTGTAGTATAGAAATAAATTATTTTTCTGAAGAAACTGGAGATTCAGCCATAAAACGTGAAAACGCAGATAGAGAAGAAATGGAGGTGCTACGGGCCAAAGATAAGAAAATATCCAAAGGCTTAGCACCCTTAGAGGATCTTTTTTACTTTGACGATGTAGCAAAGAAGCCCACAATAGAACATGCAGAATCAGACGTAGAAGAATAAAACATAGGCACTGAAGACAAACCCAAAATGATAAAACTGGCTAAGTCTATACCTACAGACATGAAGAAAAAATACATTGACATGTTTAAGGAATTCATTGATGTGTTTGCATGGAGCTACGAAGACCTAAAGGCCTGTAACTGACATTATACAACATAAAATCTGTTGAAGGAAAATCGAGAAACCTTTAGGACAAAGAAGCCTAAAGCAAATTAATCCAAAACAATTGCCTGCAGTAGAAAAGGAAATTAAGAAGATGTATGATGCAGGCATTATAGTCCCTGTAAGGTTTTCTGATTGGGTGTCAAACTTAGTGGCTTTAAGGAAGAAAACAGGGGAGATTAGACTGTGCATAGACTTCAGAAACCTCAATAGAGCCTCCTTGAAAGATAACTACCCCTTGCCTAGAATGGAACATATCTTACAGAAGGTAGTGGGCTCTAAAATAATCTCCCTGCTTGATGGTTTTTCAGGATACAACCAGGTTCTGGTACTCCCAGAAGATCAACTCAAAACAGCTTTTACCACTCCATGGGGCACCTTCATGTACGTGAAAATGCCTTTTGAATTGATGAATGCTGGAGCTACCTTCCAGAGAGCAATGGATATTGCTTTCTCAGATGAGATTGGACACTTTATATTTATCTACCTGGATGACTTAACTGTTTTTTCTAAAACAGAAGAAGAACACTTAAAACATCTGAGGAAAGTTTTTGAAAAATGTAGAAGGTACGGTCTGTCCCTAAATCCTAAGAAGACTGTTTTTGGGCTACAAGAAGGTAAGCTTCTGGGCCACATCATATCCGAGAAAGGGATTAGGATAGAACCCCAGAGAGTTGAGGGAATACTTCAAATTACACATCCAAGAAACATCAAGGAGCTACAGTCCTTCATTGGGAAGATCAATTTCCTTAGAAGATTTATCCCCAATCTTGCTGAGCATCTTAGGAAAATGAATGAAATGCTAAAGAAAGATGCAGGAATCAAGTGGACTGTTGAAGCCAAAAAATATTTTGAGTCAGTAAAGCTCGCACTCACCCAAGCCCCTGTCCTTATCAGCCCTGACTTTTCAAAAGATTTTCTAATCTTTTCATTCGCTTCCCCACACACAATAGCTACAGTTTTGCTGCAGAAAAATTCGGAAGGTAAGGAACAGCCTATAGCCTTCTTCAGTAAAGCCTTGAGAGATGCACCCTTAAAGTACAACATCATGGAAAAGCAGGCATATGCCCTGATTAAGGCCTTGAAAGATTTTAGGGTGTACATTTTGCATTCTCACGCCATTGCCTATGTGCCAAATATAGTGGTCAAAGATATCTTGTCCCAAGACCCAGATGGGAAAAGGGGCAAATGGATTGCTACAATTTTAGAATATGACATTGAAATCAAACCCACCAAGCTGATCAAAGGTCAAGCCCTAGCCCAATTGATGGCTGAATCTAATCTACAGGCCCTTGATAGTAACATGATGAATGCCCTGGATGAGCAGGAAGGACTGCCCCATCAGACTGTTGAGGAGCAGTTTCAGAACTCTCCTTGGTACACTGATATCCTTTACGTGCTCACAAACCTCAATGCCCCTCCAGAACTGTCCAAAAAAAAGGCCAGATTCGTAAAACTCAAAGCCAGAAATTATTGCATTATGAATGAGAGTCTATATTAGAAAAATCCAAATGGTCTTTTGCTGAAATGTTTGCCTGAAGCCGAAAAAATCAAACAAGAATTCCATGCTGGGGAGTGTGGAGGCCACCTGAGTTGGAAGGCCACTGCAAATAAGATACTCAGGGCTGGTTACTATTGGCCTACACTCTTTAGTGATGTCCATAAAATGATTCTTACCTGCCACAAATGCCAAAATTTTGAATTCAAAAGAAAGCTCCTTCCCCTCCCTCTGCAACCTATCACCATAGAAGGTCCCTTCATGCAATGGGGCTTAGACTTCATTGGAGAAATCCACCCCTCTTCTTCTGGGCAACACAAATGGATCCTGACTACTACTGATTACTTCACTAACTGGATTGAAGCCATACCCACTAGGAATGCCACTGATTCTGTCATCATTAGGTTCCTAGAAGACTTCATCTTATCTCGGTTTGGCTGCCCAAGGAAAATAATCACTGACAATGCTGCTGCTTTTGGATCCAAAAGAATGATTGATTTCTATCACAGGTACGGAATTGCACTTGGACATTCAACTGCCTATTACCCCCAGGGTAATGGCTTAGCTGAATCATCAAATAAAAGCCTGGTTACAATCATTAAGAAGCTGCTGGAAGAGAATAAAAGGTCTTGGCATAAAAAGTTGATACATGCCTTATGGGCAGACAGGCTCACTACAAAGAAATCTATTGGCATATCACCCTTCCAGCTGGTTTATGGGACAGAAGCAGTTTTTCCTACTAGCCTTGGGATACCAGTGGTAAAGCTTATTCAAGAAATCCAATCAGAAGAAGACAGCATGATAAGGAGGATTAATGAAACAATCCATCTCCAGCAAACAAGGGAGCAATTTTATGACAAAGCTGTCAGAGTGCAGGAAAACATGAAGAGACAGTTTGACAAAAGAACCAAAGCAACAAATTTCAAGGTTTGGGACAAGGTCCTGAAGTGGGATTCAAGAAGAGAGGATAAAGGCAAACATGGCAAATTCGACAGCTTGTGGCAAGGTCCATTCATCATTCAGGCCACTGTGGGTCCTAATGCATTTTTCTTACAAGAAATCGATGGTACAGAGCTGTTTGGGGGTCCTATCAATGGCAGGATGCTCAAACACTATTTCTGCTAATTCTCCATTTCCAGTTTCATTTCCATTGTATATACCGTTGCAAATTTTCATTTTCAGCAAAAAGTGAAGAAATTGTTCCAAAAAAAAAAAAAAACAGAATGAAAGGAGAGGTTCAGACATGCTCAAAACATGAACCTCTGAGGCAAAAGGATTGGCTCTAATAAACTCAAAATCTGAGCCAAAAGGAAGAAGAATAGCTGGTCCTTACAAGCTCAAAATCTGGATCAGCAGTGAAAGAAGATCCAGCTCTAATATGCCCAAAATCAGAGCTGGAGCAAAGGAAAGAAGTGACTCAAATATGCTCAAAACCTGAGTCACAAGAAAGAAAGAAGGATGTTTCACAGTTGCAAAATTCCATGCCTTCACAGTTTTGTTTTCTTCAAGTTTCTGCCCAACAAGTCAGACTGTCTAATCTTGGCTTGGCTGTGTTTAAATTTCCTGTCTTAGAATGTAGGTGAAGAAACCTGTTGGACAGTTTAATCCCAACAGGTAGTAGATTAGGTAGAAAAATAGATGAGGCCAACAGTCTAATCTGGCCTCATGGAGCAATAAGGATAGAATTAGAATAGGTTTGTTTTTGTTTTGCAAAATAAAATGTAAAGGGTCTGCTAGTTCAAATGCACCCAAGGGAAAATTGTTAGAGTTCTAGTTTGGGTAGGTAGATTGGTTGGGAAAATGTTTCTGCTGATTTGTGTATCTAATATATTGTGGCAGCTAATCTAAAGAAAGAAGAAAGATGGCTTGTAGCAGCAGGCATCTGGCCTACACCAAGAGATCATTTTCTGAATTCTTGACTCCTTCAAGAAGAAGCCATCCCCATGTGGAGCCACTGTTAGCCCCCCTATGAAATTTTTGACAAGCAAATAGGGGGCTAAGTCATTGTTGAGTCTTCAAGGAATGCCTTTCCCCTGAAAACCCATCCTCCTTGAAGTCTCTCAATTGCTGTGCCTGATACAAATCCCCCTCTGCTAATAAATTTCTAAAAAGGGCCTATTATTCCCTCCTTTACCCCTGCAACATACATCAATTCCCCTTATTTCCCTTTGTCCGAATTACCTTCATTTCACACCCAATTAGCCTTTGCTTTGTTCCCCTGTCTTCCCCTTCTATTCCCCTTCTTACCCTTTGAATTTCCCCAAAATCCCCTTTAAAGTCCCCCCTTAACCTTTGCTGACCATCTTCCCCCCTTTATTTCTCTATCGTTCCCCTTCCCAACCTTCAAAATCCATTAAAACGGGCCAAAAACACACTTTCCCGACTTTATAACAGGCCCTAGCCCCTTTCCCGTTAAGCCCCTTCAACCACTTCCCCACATATGCCCGTCACCCAAGACCAAGCGCTTAAGCCTTGGGGGCCAATCGCAATCGGAAGCCAGGCGGGTGCGAAAATCCTTTGTAACACTGAAAAAACCCGATGCGATTGTTTTATTACAATAAGTCCTGCGAGCTGTTCCGCACCGTTGATATGATCTCCAGATCTAACAGCTGAGCGCTAATCGCAGCCCCCGCCTAATCGCAATTGGAACATGTTAAGTGCGCCCTCCGATCAATCGCTGCCCATACTCCCAATCCTCCGATGGTCCTTCCCACCGTTGATCTAGACCCGAGATCAACGGCCAGCGCTCAATCGCAATTCCCCTTCCGATCGCTAATCGAAACCCCTTCCCTTCGTCTCCCGATTTGATCTCAGTCGTCCGTTTGATCCATGATCTGACGACCATCGCACTCCCACTCCAATCGCAATCGCAAATTCCAAACGATGCCATTTTCCTCCCCTTGCGATTGCGATCTTCCGATTACATCTCCGCCGTCCGTTTCCTCCCGGATCTGACGGATCAGGTTTAATCGCCCTCCGCCTCCGCTGGGTCCCACCTCTTACATGCATTTCGTTGCATTTGTTTGCATTTCCATACATTCTCGCCAAAGTCTAAGGTTTCGATATGTCTGATAAGTCGGCCCGCAGATCAATCTCCACCGTTGATCTCCATCTCCAGGCTTGAATCCAATGGTCTGCGCTGCATGATCATACCAAACCCTATTATCCGTGCATTCCACCACTCCACTGCATTTTCATCGTTCTTTCACACAAAAGCATTGTTTCCACCACTGCCGCACTACCATTTCGTTCACCCTGCACCCATCGTTCCGTCTACTGTTTTCTTCATGAGTTTTGCTATGTTGCAGAGTTTCTAGAGGAAGAGGACCGCCGCTGTTCAATGTACTACCTCAATGGCGAGCGGCGCAGTCAGGATCAAATCTAATGAGCCAGTACCATCAGGATAGTCAAGGAATGGGGCCGTCAGGACTCACATTAATGGAAAACAGAGTTCAAACGCCGAAAATCCTTCCGGCGCCATTAAAGGATC
Source organism: Pinus albicaulis (assembly GCA_034641835.2). Taxonomy (NCBI): domain Eukaryota; kingdom Viridiplantae; phylum Streptophyta; class Pinopsida; order Pinales; family Pinaceae; genus Pinus; species Pinus albicaulis. The sequence continues at coordinate 1,324,860,777 of CM076582.1, read as the reverse complement.
GAGCTAACTTGACAGAGGCAGTAATGAAGCAGCAAGGATTTTCAGTACAGAGCAGAGGGATTAATGCGCGTCAACGAAGATCTTGAGCCCTGAAACAGAGGTTTAAAGAGGAAAAGCATCATTTTGAAGACCCTGAGGATCGATTCTGGAGATCCTGAACGTCAATAAGAGGTAATATCAAGGTTTTCTTATCAGCAGAATGTTTTTCCATAAAGGACAGGTCTCCCATACAGTCTTTATTATGTGCCGTGTCCTTGAAGGAATTTCTCGTCCCAGCTATAGTTCAAAACAATCTAACATCCATGAGGTAGACCTCTCAGCAGTTTCTTTCATTTTGTTCAAATCACCTGGAGTACTGCAGCCAAAGGGTCAAATCATATCCAGAGCAGATCTTTCTTTCACGAGGAAGGTGACAAAGATTAGATATACAGTGCATCAAGCAGAATGGGTCTCGGCCCTGCATTCATTGTTGTGCTTAATGTAACATTTAAAATTCACCTACCTCCTCAGTCGGTCCTTTGTGTCTCTTCTGCTATAAAGCACAGAGGGATATCATTGTAATGGTTGTTGTTGCATTATCAGTGAATTGCAAGCATTTTTGTCCCGAGCCAAGTTTCCTGTGTAATAGTTGTATGATAGGCTGAGAAATATGATGTATTCAGGCTGAATGTAATAGCTTTGGGCAGTGATGTACCTGATTGGTGTTGTGTTTAACAAGATAAGCAGTTTTCATTGGATCCTGATCTACAGCAGTTGGTGATGTTTTTCTTATCTCTGCGTTTATTTCCATTTCATTTCATGTTCTGCTAACTGACATATGAATGCATGACATAAGATTTACCCTTGTTAGGTACCTTATGTCCCAGCTCTCTCAGTCTTTAATGTTTTCTGCTCATATGTGTATCTGAATATTGTTTTTAATTGACTAAACCAGTGTAGTGGATGATTATTGCCTGCTCTCTGATGTGCAAGTTGATAGAATCAGTGTTCAGATGTCTTTGTTAAGATTTAATTGAAGAGGTTAGGAACATTGGGAGGTGTAAAGCCTGTCGCTGCCTCTTCATAACCTGCCCTTCCATACAAACCTTTTCAAGACCCCTTGTGTTGCCTATGGTTTTGTCCAAGCAGGCCTGGAGTTAAATGACCTCTGGCATGATCTATAGACGGAATCAGATGGTTTTCCATTCTTCATTCTCATTCCTTAGTGTTCCATCCCACCAATCAGTCTTTGAGATCCAAATGCTCTAGATGACTAGCCCAACTAAAGCTTACACGTTGAACATAAGTAAATCCTTTCTTGACTCCATTGCCCAATGGCCTTGATGTTTCCTGAGTTATCTATCCTTGCCTAGCCTCCTTCTTTACCCATCCTTGTCTTATGATGAAACCTTCCTTCCTGATTCTCAACAACCAAACTCAAACAATCAAACAAGCAACCTTGAGCCTATAACTAGCCTAAAATCACAATTGAGAACTTCAAAGACATATATCCTTTGATAATCATAGAGAGATCCCTCTATGGACCTAGGAGGGCTAGATCCTAAGGTCTGAAAGTGGTTCTATGTTGTCTCATCTTTTGGTCTCTGTCAACCTGGCCAAAACATGGGAACCCCAACACAGCGTATGGAATCACTCCAAATCTCTTGAATACCACTCACCATGTAAAGGTGGTGCGATCAAAACCACCGGTTCAGCTCTAAACCACGTTCACTTTTCCTCCTTCGTGGTTCCACTTCTTACCTTCCGGGTTCCGTCCTGAGTTCAACACCAGATACTCCTCTTTCGCTCTTCTGCCTGTTCACATTATTTCACCTTCGCCCTTTAACCGCGATTCATTTTAATCCACACTCGATCACCAAACGCCAGTTAGCTCCCTTGAACAGTATGAAAGCCCCATGCGTGGCTTAAAGCCACAACTCTGTTGATGGCATACACTCACAACTATATCACTCCATTGTCGACCAGTTCGAGATGCACTATCGACAGCATTAACATCGATTGCTCTAACTATATATAGAGCACAATTAATCTCAAATTGCAGAGTACATAATTACACATTCTCATACAATTGGCTTTGAGATATGGAAGTCATTCACACAACAATTAACGCAGCAATTCCCTTCCCACAGAATTCAGACACAATTTTTTTGATACATATCCAAAGGTACTTATTGAAATTGGAAGACATTCAAAGAGGGTTTAATCCCATCCAGACACACTTAATTCAAAGATAGTTCTTCCATAAACAGATATATATATATATATATATATATATATATATATATATATATATATATATATACAGGCGATCAATCTCAAAAGCAATCGCTTACAAACTCATGACAGGCCAGATATTCAGTTCAGTGGCTATTATCCTCCTACTTTGTTGTTGAAGAAGTTCTCTACCTCTAACTCTCTCTCTCTCTCTCTCTCCTATATAAACTCTTCAGGATTACATTTATACCACAAGGATGGCCTGAATCGATTCAGGTCTCCAAACATTTCAGCAACTCTTAGCATTCCCAATTCCTAAAATCAGACTCAATAACTGAATTAATCCTAAAATGACTCTTCGTATTCCTATATTAACCAATTTCTCATGTTCTCAAAATGACTTGAGAATGATTACAATTCCCTACCAAATTTATTTAATATTTACAAGAAATTTAAAGAACATGGGACCCCCTATGTCTACTTATGTACAAAGTAACTTTTGAGCCTAATGCCCCTACATCAGACTCCCAAGCTTCAAATTATTCATGATCTCCTGATCATGTGCTCTTCATCTTTGCCTCCAGGATCCCATACTTGGTGTTGCTGCTGCCCATCAGCTTCATCATCCTTCAACTGATCTTCTCTAGGCTTCTAAACTTTGCTTTGTAAGTCACCTCCAGCTATACTTTCACTATCTACTTTTGTCCTCCATGTACAAAGATCCTTTTGTTTCCTTGTTGTTGTCTGCTGCTTCAGAGACACCCTTACCATCAATCTTATGTTGTATTCAATCTCCATGTCCAGCTTATCCTCTAGCTGGAAATCATATTGGCCTCTGCTGCTGCTTCCAGTCTTTGTCGTTGCCAATATTGCTGCTCTTGCAGTCTCACATGTTAATAACATGTTTACTACTCCTGCACACGTCATCCCCCATGTTGCATCTGCTGCCACCATGGGTGTTGCTGCCTCCCCTTCCTGTCCCTCTGCAACACTTTTATTTTGTTCATCATCTTCAAATTCATTCTCAGAAAACAATCCACTATTTAAATTCCTACCAGCAGTGACATACTCCTCCAGTATACTAGTAAACAAAATTTGATTCTGCAAGCTAGTATCTGCTCCTCTCTTCTTCACAGCTTCAGGAATCCTTGCTCCAGGGTCTGCAATCCCTTTCTCTTCTTCAAATGCTCTCAGCAAACAACTCATCCAATTCTCCTGTGTTTGTTGCACCCTTCAACATGCTGTAAGTTAGACTCAGCATTTTCTTCTTCTTTGTGGGAAATCTTCAGCAATTGCCTCTCATCCTCCTGATGGATTCTGGAAATCCGATCAAGTTCTCGGAGCTTTTCTTTCTCATATTCTGTTAGCATGGAATGTTGATTCCTCCTCACTTCAACAACTTTTAAAATCTGCTCTCCAGTCTGCTCTTGGTCCATTAGTCTAGCCAATTCTTCTCTGTCAATGACAGTGATAATTCCCTGCATATGAGACATGGTTGTCTCATCCTCCTTCAGCAACAATTTTTATTCTCTCAAGACAATTTCAAAGGATGAATTGTCTTCTACATCACATGTACACATAAAAAAACTGTCAGTGTTAAAACCATGAGACCCAACGGTCTCAATTGATGACCTAATCACCAATTCTTCTCCCGACAATTCTAAGTCTGGTTCAAGGCTTAGAAACTCTTCATCATCTTTCTCTTCAGCTGTTAGAGTCCTCTCTACTACTCCAATCACCATGTCCAAATGATAATCCCTCACTATGTTTCCAGCCAACACAGTTTCCTTCTTATTCACCTCTCTGACAACTTTCAACTGTTGTTCTTCCTCTTTCTCTGTATTATTAACACATGAATCATCAGTAGTAAAGTTACAGTGCTCCAATGTCTTCTTTTCTTCTGAAAACACATCAGCATGTTGTGCAGAACTCCTTTCCAAACCTTCTGTCAACACCTGAACATGCTGATTTGCATCCTTCATGAGACTGTCAGCTAGCCTCACTTTTCTTCCATCATCTGCTTCATGAACTCCATCCATGAAGATCTTCCTGCCTTGCTTTCCCAGCAAATTATCCAGTGCATAGGTCCTCTGCTCCTCCAATTCTCTTCTCTGAGAATCCAACCTCCTATATAACTCAACAACTTCCATACGAGTAGATTTCGAGAACCTTACACAACCTTTTATGCCTCTTTCTGTTCTTGACCAATCCTCTGTTGGCCCTTCTCTCTTAGCTTCAACATTCTGCTGGATATCTTCATTTGACCCTTCTGTCTTCACCTCTCCCTGAGATCTCACTATCTCAGCATTTATCTAAACAGATTTCAGATTCAATGTCTTCTTCTCACCAACGAACTCTGAAGCTTGTTCATCTTCCAGTGGCATACCTGCAAACACACACAAATTTTTAGTTTTCAAATCACAAGACCTTTCAGTCTTGGCTACTTCCTCAAGCACTTCTTCTTAAACAGGTCTGCACATGGAATCTTCAGTTTCCATCCTTATCTCAAGAACTCTGGGTTCTTCTTCCTCTGTGGAGTCTGCCATCACTTCACATTTGTCAGACTTAAGAACACAAGCCCCTACATCATCTGTACTTGTCCAATAACTCAGGAATTCCTCAATGACTTCCTCTTCAGCAAGACAAGCTTCTTGCTGCCTCAAGTCTTCACTATGTCTCACAAGATCTCCTGCAGGTCTCCACTCTTCATCTGTGCTCTGTTCTACTTCACAAGTAGAAATTTCTTCTTTCAAATCAACTACTCTGAGTTCTTCTCTCAACAAGGAAATCTTCTTTTGCCTCAACCTCATCTGTAATGGTTTCCATTTCACATTCTTCCTCATGAGCCAACCAACTCTCTGGCTTTCTTCTATCCTCAGTTTCAATATGTTGAACTCTTCCTTGATCTCAGCAAATTCCTTCCAATAATCTTCATCTGTGAGTCTCTTCCTTATGCCATTTGCTTTGGCATCTTCACTCATTATTTTGTTGTGGCCTCTCTCAGAACCTCTGCAATCTCTGTAGTCTCTGCTATGGCTCTCAGTAGCCATTTTCTTTTCTGGGAGTTCTTCTCTCATAAGCTACACTAAGCCTCTGCAACATCAAGCTCTCTTGCTGCAACTTACCTCACCAAGCTTCTCTCATGAGCTCCGGCTTTTGGCAAGTACTGGTCCCCTCTCTTTGGAACCTTCTGAGCACTCTCTTTTGCTCACTAGGCTTCACTCTGCACTTTCCTCAGGAACACCTCTGCTCTCTGCTCATCCAACCTCTGTTGGGAATCTTCCAGGTTCTACCACACTTTCCTTATTTACTCAGAGTCCCTTGTTTGACTCTTCTACCACTGTTCTCAAAGTTGTGATCTACTTCTGCTAAGATGTCTTTGATTGTCTGCACTCTGAATTCTACAAAAAATCCTTCAACCAGAGTTAAACACTGCTCATTTCTCTTGAGAACACTACAAATTTCCTCTTTATCCAGCCTTCAGCTGAATACCAGGCTCACTACCTTCACTATCAAACTCTGTCTTCAATTTTTCGCAACCATAATTCTGCAACTACAATTTCAAATCAGATTAAAGTTAATTACCTGCAAGATCATGATCCTGTCCAACACTCACTCTGCAAATCCTGTTCACTGTGATTTTGTGTATCCTTGCTGTGTGATTTTCCTTCCTCAAATCTGCAGTCTTCAAAACTCTTGTCCTCCAATTGGACTCTGCAATTTTGCAATCACCCTCACTGTGTCTCTGTAGGCTGCAATCTTATCAGTTTCCACAAGTCTGGTTTCCTTGCATTCACCAAACTTGGACTTTTCAAAAAGAGCTATTCCTAAAACTCTGATACCACTTGATAACGGTCACCACCACAGTTCCATTTTTCATATTATTTCAATCTTGACCTATGTATAGAATGCATTCAGATACCTCTCTTTTCGTGGGAGCTCTACTATTAACCAAATGTTGCTCCACCCCGAGCGTATACAACTTCAAATCATGCGCACTGTAATATCACAGGCTTGGACCCCACTTTCAGTCAAAGAATCGACCACACTCGGTTAATACCGTGGTTCGGATTCACATTAGATGAAATCTTTAACTAGCCACAACACACGACTATTCACATTGTAACCTGGGACTTGTATAATTAAACACATGCGATTTCAAGCAACAGGGCCCACACAAATGACAAACGTGGAACACACAACCCGATTCATACCTTCGTTAAATCCATGTGCTCATCCAACGGTTGTTATCACGTCGCATCATTTCATTTGATCCAACGACCCTAATCAAATCTCGCGTGGCTTATGTGCACGAACGATAGCGACTAACCATCGCTCCAATCGGAGGGCTCGTATTCCATTGCGTTATAACTTCTGATCGGACGGATATCGCACGGGCTAACTGCACGAACGATAATGTGCGATGGCGCGCTATGGAAGCAGTTTTCCAAATTCACTTAGGGACATGTGTCGCCCAGCGTATGGAATCGCTCACAATCTCTTGAATACCACTCACCATATAAAGGTGGTGCGATCAAAACCACCGGTTCAGCTCTAAACCATGTTCACTTTTCCTCCTTCATGGTTTTGCTTCTTACCTTCCGGGTTTCGTCCTGAGTTCAACACCAGATACTCCGCTTCCACTCTTTTTCCTGTTCACGTTATTTCGCCTTCGCCTTTTAACTACGATTCATTTTAATCCACACTCGTTCACCAAACGCAAGTCAGCTCCCTTGAACGGTATGAAAGCCCCATGCATGGCTTAAAGCCACATCTCTGTTGATGGCATACACTCACAACTATATCACTCCACTGTCGACCAATTCGAGATGCACTGTCGACAACATGAACATCGATTGCTCTAACTATATACAGATACAAATTAATCTCAAATTGCAGAGTACATAATAACACATTCTTATACAATTGGTTTTGAGATACGAAAGTCATTCACACAACAATTAACGCAGCAATGCCCTTCCCAGAGAATTCAGACACAATTTCTTTTATACATATCCAAAGTTACTTATTGAAATTCGAAGACATTCAAACAGGGTTTAATCCCATCCAGACACACTTAATTCAAAGACAGTTCTTTCATAAACAGATATATATATATATATATATATAGGCGATCAATCTCAAAAGAAATCACTTACAAACTCATGACAGGTCAAATATTCAGTTCAGTGGCCATTATCCTCCTACTCTGTTGCTGAAGAATTTCTCTACCTCTAACTCTCTCTCTCTCTCTCTCTCTCCTATCTAAAATATTTAGGATTACATTTATACCACAAGGATGACCTGAATCGATTCAGGTCTCCAAACAGTTCAACAACTCTTAGCATTCCCAATTCCTAAAATTAGACTCAATAACTAAACTAATCCTAAACTGACTCTTCGTATTCCTATCTTAACCAATTTCTCATGTTCTCAAAATAACTTGAGAATGATTACAATTCCCTACCAAATTTATTTAATATTTACAAGAAATTTAAAGAACATGGGACCCCCTATGTCTACTTATGTACAAAGTAACTTTTGAGCCTAATGCCCCTACATCAGTATGTCTAATTTCTCTCTGGATTTCAATTTTTGTGAACATTGTGTACATGGGAAGCAGAATCAGGTGAGTTTTCCTTCTGGTTCTAAGAGGGCGAACAATATATTAGAACTTGTGCATAGTGATGTGTTTGGACCTGTGTCAGTTCCATCACTGGGAAAGTCTGTGTACTATGTTTCATTCATAGATGACTTCTCAAGGAATACATGGATATATTTCTTGAGGAAGAAATCCGAAGTCTTTGACAAATTTAAAGAATTTAAGGCTCTGGTGGAAAACCAGACAGAGAAGAAGATAAAGGCGTTGAGGACAGATAATGGTGGGGAGTTCTGCAAGAAGGAATTTGAAGAGTTCTGTAATAAGTGTGGTATAGCACGGCAGAAGACTACTCCATACACACCTCAGCAAAATGGAGTTGCAGAAAGAATGAACAGAACACTGATGGAAAAGGCAAGAAGCATGCTCAGTGGTACTGGGTTAGGACAAGAATTCTGGGCAGAGGCAGTGGAGACTGCATGTTACTTAGTTAACATATCACCTTCATCGGCGTTGGAGGATAAGACTCCACATGAGGTATGGACTGGTAAGAAACCCTCTCTTTCACATCTAAGGGTATTTGGATGTGATGCATATGTACATGTTCCAAAGGAGAAAAGGACCAAGTTGGATAATAAATCTGAAAGGTGCATCTTTATTGGGTATAAGGATGGTTTAAAGGGTTACAAGCTTTGGAACCCAGAAAAAAGGAAGGTTGTGTACAGTCGAGATGTAGTGTTTAGAGAGGTGAAAGATGTTGTTACACATGAATTCCTACCAAAGGAACCTGAGAAGATAGAGTTTGAGCTAAAGGAGGATGAATCAGACTCTACAACAGAAGAAGAATCAGAAGAGGAAGAGCCACAAACTCCAGCTATGAGAAGATCAACTCGGGAAAGAAGGCAACCAAAAAGGTATAGTCCATCTACTTTTTGTTCAGGTTTTGCCTTAACTATAACTGATGATGATCCCAGAAATGTCAGGGAGGCAGTAGATTCAGAGGATGGAAAACTCTGGAAGGAGGCCATGGTTGATGAAATGGCATCCTTGCACAAAAATGAGGCATGGGATCTGGTGGAGTTGCCGGCTGGAAGGAAGCCCATCAGGAGAAAATCGGTGTTTAAAAAGAAGATGAATGTAGAAGGCAAGGTGGATAAATACAAAGCTCAGTTGGAAGAAAAAGGTTATTCCCAGGTGTTGGGAATTGATTTTGGTGATATTTTTTCTCCTGTTGCCAAAGTTACTTCTATTAGATTACTTTTATCTGTTGCTACTGCATTTGATTTTGACATAGAATAGATGGATGTGAAGACATCATTTCTTCACATGGATCTAGAAGAGGAGATATACATGAAGCAACTTGAATGCTTTATGGTGAAGGGTAAGAAAGAACTGGTGTGTAGGTTGAAGAAGTCTCTGTATGGGTTAAAACAGTCACCAAGGATGTGGTATCAGAAATTTGATACCTATATACGGGGACTTGGCTTCACTAGAAGCAAGGAGGATCACTGTGTTTATTTTAAATTAATTGGTGACTGTGTTATTTATTTGGTCTTGTATGTGGATGATATGTTGTTGATTGGAAATGACAAAAAAATTATCCAAGATTTGAAGACCCAACTATTCTCCAAATTTGACATGAAGGATCTTGGTGTTGCAAACTATATTTTGGGCATGGAAATTAAGAGAGATCAGGCAAAGAGGAAGCTCTGGTTAAACCGGAGGAAGTATGTTGACACTATATTGCAGAGGTTCAATATGCAGGATAGTAAACTGGTGAATGTTCCTATTCCTGTAGGTGTAAAGTTGTCTGCTGAATAGTGTCCCAAGACACAAGAAGAAGAGGAGGATATGTCCCGTGTTCCATATGCAAGTGCAATGGCTAGTCTGATGTATGAAATGGTCTGTACTAGACTAGACATTGCACATGCAGTGGGAGTATTGAGCAAGTTTATGTCAAACCCAGGGAAGGAGCATTGGACAATAGTGAAGCGGGTTTTTAGATATTTACGTGGCACTAGTGATTATGTCTTGTGCTACCAGGGAAGACCAGGATTGGAAATAATGTTGGACATTCGTGGTTTTGTTGATGCAGACTGGGCTGGAGATTTGGACCAAAGAAGATCTACAAGTGGGTATGTGTTTAACCTATTTGGAGGCGCAGTCAGTTGGATGAGTAAAAGACAGTCTGTAGTGGCTCTTTCAACTACAGAGGCAGAATACATAGCAGCCACTCATGCAAGCAAGGAATCAGTTTGGTTGCAGAGATTGTGTTCAATTATTGGGTTGGTACAACAAGCTATAATGATAGACTGTGATATCCAAAGTGAAATTTTCTTGGCTAAGAACCCTACTTACCATTCAAAGACAAAGCACATTGATGTTCAATATCACTTTGTTAGAGATATGGTTGAGGCTAAAAGGGTGTTGCTGGTAAAAATGGACACTTTGAAGAATGTTGCAGATGCATTGACGAAGTCTGTGAGCAATCAGAAGTTCTCTTGGTGTAGAGAAACAATGGGTGTTGAAGAATTGGTCCAATGAATAAGCTCTCCTGTGGCCCCCTGTGGAAGGAAAACAACAAGTGGGAGAATGTTGGGTATGTGTTATATTCTTTCCACGACTAGCCCCACGCGCTGTACGTTACGCCAGGTGCAGCAGGGGGGTCACAAGGGGGGAGGCATCCCCCACTATTGGGGTCTGGGGCAGCGCCCCAACGAAAAGTGTTTTTGGTGTGTGAACCCACTCATAGGCAGACCCACCCATGTTTTGTGCATGAGTTTGCACATGGTTTTGGGGTACGATGGTTTTCGGCCCCTGGTATTTTGTAGATCCGGTCAAGGGAACTACGGTTATGTTCTAATCTGGGGTTAATGGATTGGGGTTTATGTATGCTTCGGCATGTATATATATGTGTTGTAACACTAAAAGGAATATAATGAAAAATCAAGCTGGTCGTCCCGATTTGGGATCCAGGGGAAAATCTCTGTGTTTATCTGTTTTATGTTTTATGCTCTCGCTATTGTTTATTTTCTTTTATAAGATTTGTGTGTAGATAATTTCTGTTCAGGGTTAAAACCTACAGAAGCCACAAAAACAATGCCTCTTGCTGCCATGCCAAATCATCATTATCCCAAATGTAGTGGCCATATTATCTCAAGAGAAGCCACCGCAACAATGCCTCTTACTGCTCCATCACATCATCATCATACCAAGTACAATGACCATAATCCCCCAACAAAAGCCAACATAGTAAGGCCTCATGTTTCCATCCTCCATCAATATCATGCAATGTATGGGGAGAATTTAGCCCATACTCTCCCAATAGTAACCAAAGAAATAAGGACTCGTGTTGCCATATTACATCATCATGATGCAATTCATGGAGCAACAACATATTGATTGACATGTGGGATGTCATATTAGAACAATACAAACAAGCTCCCTGCTGCCACATCATGTGAGAGTTATGCCATGTCCCAAACCAAAGTACATACATGAATATAAGATATATCCCAAAAAAAGGTACATTTGTGGACATGAGACATATCCCAAACAAAAGTAAATACAAGGACATAAGATACATCATGTGATGGCCAAACTCTCTCAACAATAACCAGCGCAGCCATGCCTCCTACTACTGCATAACATCAGTGAAATCCATGGCATGGACCACACAAATGTGAGTTGTTGGGTAGTAACCATACTCACCCAAAAGAAACCAGCACAACCATGCTTCTTGCCTCCCTATATCATAGATCTGCAAGAAGGTTGGCAACATCTTGCACCTCATCCAAATCCATTCATCCCAATATGGATGTTAAATTATGCCAAGCTCAATCTCGATATCCACACAAGGTAGAATAACATCCTCCTCCAACTGATAAGCTTTGCACTCCATGAGATGTTGAAGTGCACCTCCTTTGAGGTCTCTCCATGAGATCCTCTAATCCATGGCCCAATAGAACCCATAAGGCTCCATACATGTTGTAGGTAGAAATTCCTCTTTGAGTTGTGAGGTGCTCAACAAGAAAACTCCATCTTGATAATGGGGAATTCTCTCCATCATAAGATGTCTACCATCTATCATCTATCCCTCCAGTGCTTCATGAGTGAAGTTGTCTTCGAGATGCTCCAAGAATAGTGGGGCCCTCATCTCATCACTTCTCCTCAGTGACAACGTTGTAGATCTACAGGGTGATACATCTGTTGTCTCTTGGCCATAAACAATGCTGAACTAATAGTTCGACACTGTACTGAATAGGATTGTGCTCCTCCCATCTTCTGAAACTCCACACTACAACACAAAGTGTTGGGTGTATCTCAACCACAATAAACTGGGATAATTGTACATCTTCTCCTTGATCAAGTCAAGGGTCCTCTGTGCAGTGATAATTTGTGGCTCCAAATCAGCAAGGTGCTCTAATCCTTGGTTATGCAATTTCCCGGATGGCATGGTCTCACAAATCTCAATATGAGATACTGAAATAATGTGAGATTAAAATGTTTGCAAACCTTGGATAAGCTGAATCTTGGGAACATCTTGCACATCCACAAGAGTTCCTCCAACCGGTGCAATGGCCTCTCCAACTGCTAGTAATGATGATGGCTACATTTTCTCTATTGTACTAGAGCTGGTATCTGCCTCCTCCTCCTCATCATTATGGGAATTTTGAGGTCTAAAATGGGCCTCCTAAAGAAATTATAAAATAATAGTGGAAATAATAAAATAATATTTGATGACATCATCAAATTTTAGAGGGAAAAAAGAAAAACTACTTTGTCAACTTGTATTTTCAACCTCCCAAAATTTTTACTCAAATTTCGAGTGGGAGTACTTGTTGGATGAAAAATTTGATTCCTCATCCAAGGAGTACCCATGTTGCATAATTTCAATGGACCCTGCTACATGAAAAATGAAAAATACATGAAAAACATGATTGCAATCACATTTTTTCATGTATTTCTCATTTTTCACATAGCGGGGTCCATCGAAAGTATAGAACATAGGTACTCCTTGGATGAGGAATTAAATTTTTCATCCAACGAGTAATCCCACTAGAAATTTCAGTAAAAATATTGGGAGATAAAGTTGAAAATACGAGTTGAAAAAGCAGTTTTATTATTTTATTATTTTTTAATCTTTTTACCCGTTTACTTAAAAATGGTGAATCATCCCCCATGGTTGACATCATCATATTGAATCCTATTGTTTCTTATAAAGTTTATTTTTTTTGTACATTTTCCTTAGGAGGCCCATTTTAGACCTCAAAATTCCCCTAATGGCATCTCATGAATCATGCATGGGTCTCCCAATGTTAAGAGCTTAAGACCATCTTGCATAGATGCAACTCATCCTCGTCCTGATGTAAGTACATCTGCAGCTGGTCATGGTGGTAGAGGCTCCTCTTCCAGAGTGATAATGAGGAAATATTCGTTGGGCCCTTCATGTACTACCTCCTCAATGATGGGAAGTGTCTCTATGTGAGATGTATCCATTTTCTTTCTACCAAACTCATTCTTCAGTATTTGAATGAAATTCGCATAGGCAGATAGTTTCATATGTGACAAATGACTAAACCACTAATATTTTTCTTCACCCTCTGGGTGCAGTGCTGCAATCTCCACAACCTCTCTTTCTGCTATTGGATATAGCTGAAAGAATATAGCCAATTCTTCCCTCCAAGCCCTTAATGTGCTTGTGGAAGATCCATCAAATGTAGCCAAGAAGAATCTATGCCACTTTCTTATATTACTGTTCTAGGATCTCCTCTCCTCTTTGAGTTGCAAAAACAATTAGAGAGATAGATTCTCCTCGAGTGCTATAGGTTGTGCTTTGTACTCGGACATATATTTACTTAGGGTCTCATACCCCAAGTATCCTTCATATTCATACCATTCACCTTCCTTCTCAAAGAAAGGGTATCTAGTAGAATGACGTGGAGGTCTTTGCCTTTCTGGTTGCTTCTTCTGCTGATAGGAAGTTCTTGGACCTTCCTCTGTTTGAACTCTTCTTGGATCCTCCTTTTGTATTTCTCTATTCATTTGATTGACCTCTTTGGAGAGATATTGCATAGATCTAAAGAGAAGAGTGGAAAAACTGTAATCCTACTTCATTGTAGATCTCTACTATCTTCTTCTTCTTTTGATTCAAAAGATGAAGTGCCCACAAGCTGAGCCAAAGATCATGTTCTGATACCACTATAATATCCCAAAAGTGAGAATGCAGTAATATAAAAAAAAATATAAGAATTGTAGGAATGTTAAAAAATAATCTAAAGACACCATACAAATGTATAGAATACTTGAGCCATTTTATTATATAGGAGGTAGATAAACAATACAATAGTGCTCAAAATATGAGACACTCAAGCCAAAGAGATGGCTTAGAATGACCCTGAAATGCTCCCATTAGAGGGATTGCGTAACTGATCGACTACTGGAAGGAATACTACGATATCCTTGCTGCAAATTTCGGGAATCCAACTGACAGCAAAATAAAAAAGTGTAGATATGGCATATCTAGAGCTCAGATGATGCTGGGATTTTAGATCCGGGCTCTATGATAAATACCCAAGATAACCCAGAAATGATTTCTAGATCTGACTGCTGGGTATGTAGTTCTCGAGCATAATTTGAAGAATGATGATTTAAATATAATGTAAAATCATATCTATTACTGAAGGGTTGATCCCTTCACTAGATCATCAAACTAGAAGCTCAAGATCTAGCTCCTCTTTCCTCCTCCACTGAATGTTGCTGCTGAATACCCAAAAACCAAAGAAAACTGTGTTTTCAAGGAGGGAGAGTCTCAATCCTTCTACTAGATAATTAAAATTAACTCTTGAATGATGGAAAAAATGAATACAAGGTGAGGATATGGTCCCTCATACAATTTCCAGCTGGAATACTGGAAACTTCCTTCATCCTTCAAATCTACAGGACTGGACTACGCAATTCCTTGGGGAACTGTTGCTGCATGAAGGTATGAAACGTTGGCATGAATGCCAGATATGAATATGCTTCTCCTGGAATAATGATCTTGAAGCACAAGGTGAAAGGACAAATCCTCCACTGGTTTCCTAGCTGAAATGCTAGAAACAACCTCCTCCTCTCAAACCCTGAAGAAGGAATGTGTAATTCGTGAGACTGAATGTGCTGTAGAGAGGGGCTTAATGTGGCACCAATTCCTGATGATGTATGGCAGCTCAAATAAACCTCCCCAGAGAAGGAACTCGAAGCCCCTCGTGGGTAAGGGTGGGATTTCCGCTCGGAAACACACATGTGCTAAACAACACTGCAAAATTAGCTAAACAGCTGAAGCATGCATAGACATGTCAAATGAAAAATCTAGATCTAAACATATCAATAATAAAAATCTAAATCCTACCTTCTATTTCTGCCTTCATCTTTCTTGTATGGTTTGTGAGCCTTCCATAGCCCTGGTCCACCTCATAATTGCACTTCACATGTGGCCACTAGCCTCCATGAAGACTGCGTTGTCTCTCCATGTTCTCCACCATCTCTGCATTTAATTCCCACTGTCTCCATCATGCGTGCATTAGATGCAACACTTCCTCCATTATTTCATCATTAGTGCTCTATGATATTTTAATGCACCATGATCTCATTTGACTTCCTCCATGATCTCCATGATCTTATCATTAATGTTGCATGATCTCCACTCTTCCTTCATTAAGAAGCTACTCCGCTACTCCATAATGTATATTTAGTTCTAAATTATCCACATACACACATAAAAAGTGGATTTTATTCATATATGGGGTTTATGGGTCACTCCACCCTCTTATTTACTTAATTAATTAAGAAAAGTAAGAACTCTAATATTCCAATTATCTGGTGGAAAATTGGGAATATTACAGCACCACCAAAAAACTAATCATATCCATAAATCATCAATCATGATACAACAGACATTGAATTTTTTTGCATGAAGAAGGAACAAAGTGCTAGTATTGTTTCAAGATCAGATATAAAACTTAACCAAAATTATTGTTTACAAACATTATATGATCTTTGTCAATTCACTGTAAATCCAAAACAAGTATATATATATATATATATATATATATATATATATATATATATATATATATATATATATATATATATATATTGGAAATCCACATGAAGAAATCCATGTTCAAGTAACACATCCATAAACTAATCCAATTTGTGATCTATATTTTATATAAATATTATACTTGAAGTAGAGTAATATCTACAATAACCAAACCACACACAAACATAAAATTAAATCACAAGAAATGGAAGGGAAACATGATAGGTTGGTGTTCCCTTTCCAACTAGCAAGGTTGCCTCCTATGGAGAAACTAAATCAAAACGATATTATACACAATGAATATAAGTTTTAGCATCAAAAATTCATATAAAAACTCCACAGTTTACATCAACAAAACTATAAAGGAGCTTGATCCTTTTTGGTAACCATGTGGGATCATCCCACATCCATGAAACAATGAAAAAGCCTCCCCTTTAGTAGCCTGTGAACCTAATTTTTACTTACACATTTAAACGAGAAAGATTAGGGGTGAATTGAAACCAGTTTCCAAAAATATGGTCTGCCAAATCATGATTAATCTGCAAAGGATTGGATTGTATACATTTTTAGAGGAATATCTAATCACATAGGGGTTATTTGGCACATAATCATATGAGAATACCTTGATCTAGTGTGCTTGTCTAATTAGTTACTCAATTTGGGACGTAGTTGGTCAATAGGAATAGCTAGAAATTACCCTTTGAAAGAACCATGAATATTTCCCATTCCATGCACTTTTTGGAGGAAATTCCTAAGAGTAACCTAATTTTGAATGTCCCAAAAAAATTATACATTTTCCAAATTCTACTCCATTTTCCCAAAATCACGCTTGATGTTAATGCCTCAATTTTTACTTCCACAAGCTATCCAAATTGTTGATCATTACCTGGAGTTTCTAGATTCTACCTTGTTGAGATGTAAACATCGTAGAACCATGTCATTAATTTTAGAAGTACAACCCATGTTCTAAAATTCTCCTTAGAGTCACATAGATATGTCAACATTATAGGCCAGTTACTGGACTTGCATTAGAGTTACAAGAACTGGATATACAAGCCATCATTATTAAAATAAATTATTATCCTCTTTAATCCATTAAAAATAAAATAAAATGACAATAATTAACTACTTCAACATTCTTATGTTTATTATGACACTCTCATGGGAAAATTGCGTAACAAAAGGCAATGAATGGGTGACAACCTATGGGAAAATGGCTAAGAAAATATGTTTTGAATGACAAAAGGAATGGAAAATCGATAACCCAACATCTCCCCCATGCCTACACCTATGCATGTCCTCATGAAAATAAGGTAAATCTAGTCATTAGTCGTATTCCATAATTCCTAATGATGTATATCATGCTTGTATACATTCTGATGCCCCTTGCACAATCTTCTTAGTGTTTGGATCATCTCTTTGAGAAGGTGCCCGATTCACAAATCAAACAAAATATATTATGCTTGAAGTAAGTGACTACTATATTGCATAATCAAAGAAAGTATCATGAACATAGGACCCTCTTCCTCCTCTATCACTGTTCAAACCCTCCATAAGTATAAAGAGTAGTCCTTTCACTACAATAAATACATTTCAATGCTTTGGATGAGTTGTTTCATACATTGAAAAGTTAGGGTTCAATTGTTAAATGATGAAAACAATGTTACATATTAGGTCACAAATGTTCCAGAACTTTTCTACAAAGGCTAAAAGCCTCTAGCTAAGGATTGGTACCGTGTTGTTACCAAATATTGATTTATTGCATGTTGGGTCTTCTCTAGAGCCATCTCAAATTCATGATCAATGACCCACTTTTTACCTTTATTTCCCAGAAGAGACCATTTATATGGCATCCAAATCAACCTCTTAAGGGCTTGACATAGGAAGGAGGTAAACATGGCCACTTCTTATTCATAAATGCATATGGTTCAATCGTATTATATCCTAGCAATCCCATTTGGAAAAAATGAATTTTGACATCATCACTTTCATTACACCAGCTAAAAATATGGCTCTTGTTGCTCTAAACAAAAACTTCATCATGTAAGAATCATGTATAGTGAATTATATGACTTAAATGAAACTAGAAATAGAATCAACTAGGCCTACCTCTTTATATATTTGAAGAATAAATGTAGCACATGTTGTTTAATTTACATCACTATAGATCCAATAATCCTTTAAACATACTTTACTATGCCATACATATGCTCTAGTAACCCACTTCTCTAAAGTATCAAAATTTCCCACCATCCATGAATGTTTAAAAATGTAAATAAATACCCAAAATGAATATCAACTGGGTTAATATTTACAATCTAGGGCTAAGGATGTTGTTTAAATGATTCCACCATATGATTATTAAAAAGAAATGTAATATTTTCATTCTGAATCCCAACCAAAATTTGAGAACACCGGAAAGACATCCCACAAAGTTAACAATATTCCTAGCATTCCTGGTGACATAAGGAGCACAATTATTCCATTTTTCTTTAAATATTCAAGTTTTTTTATTTCATCCCATGCTTCAATGTTCCATGTGTGCTCCCTTGTAATAAAATAGTAATCCCACCAAAATACTGAAATAAATATTGTAATTCCAAACCTCTCAAGCAAAATGGTGAAAGTTTCAACTCATAGAAACATCTCCAATAGTATGCAAGGATGTTGTGTCTAATGATTAATTGAAAATATCAATATATTCATAGCCTTATTTATGAACAATTTATTTTAGAAACCCACATTTCTTTCTTCGAAATATTCAGCTACCCCCACCATGACTTCCTCTATGAATGTTGTATTTTGGAAACAATATCCTCACCAATATTATGATAATTTTAAAAAAATGAAATAATTGAATATGTTTGTCAAGTCCCACACTACAATACTCCTAGTTGTTGCTCCATTAAGTAGAATTATTATGTTTTGGATGTTTTCTGAACTGAGATAATGAAGAGGAACGATAACATGTTGTAAACATAAGACACGTGCTTTCTCATGAACCAACAAATCCTCTTCAAATTAGAGATGATGGAGTAATAGGAGAGAATGCACACTAAGTGTGGTATTTGAACACACAATAATGAAGAAGTAGAAAATTGACTCAGGTCAGTTCCCTACACCAAAAATGATGTCGCTGCTAAATATCTCCAGTCATCTATTGTCTCATCATTAGTAATGTGTTTCCTCGTTGCTCCACTAATTTCATCCAAGCTAGAGTCGACTTCCACAACTTCAATTGGAATTACTCTTTTCAAATTTATACCATCTATATGATATTTGTGTTTCCCACCATTTTATTTGGAGGATTATAAAATTGTGGTTGCATGTATGCAATTAGCCATTGAAAGGAAACCATGTAGTTTTCTTCCAGTGGGAATTTCTAAAAAATAGATATATATGGAAAATTCAATTTATTATATGGTTCATTCTCATGATTTTCTTGGTTAAATTTTTCCCATTTCAATAGCTAAGTTGTTAGAAATTAATAGTGGAATGTCTATGGAGTATGAAGGCTACAAGATTATATTTTCAAGTAGGAAAACTAAACCCCCATATGAGAAAAAAATGATCCATACTAATCATGAAAATGGTACCTCAAGCATTTGATAGTAAAATATGGAAATATGGAAAGGGAAACACAACTTAAGAAATTAATTCCTTAATAAATAAATATACTCTATCATTGTTAAATGATGCAACGACTCTTCATATTTTTCAAATTTCAATGTTAATTGGACATTTCAGAGGTATCTCTATGATAATAATGTGATTGGGGAAGGCATTGACTCCATGACTTGCAAATATTTTTGTATTACTCTTCATGAAAGATTAAAATTTGAGCCATTCAAAAAATACAATTGACAACTAAAGATGACATTAATCATAATAGAAGCATGGCCTTCTCAAGCAAATAAGTTAAAATAAAGGAATATAGGAACTTGATTCAAAAACTAGGGAATCACAATGCATAATGCCAACATAAACCCCTTAAACAATTGTGATAGGAAAAAATGAAATTACATGATGAACATCCCAATTATTGCAGATAATTCAATTTCTAGTGCACCTAGAATGACCAAAATCTCACCACCACAAGCCTCACTGGGTATAAAATGAAATGGATATGTGTCCTGAAAGAGATCCCTATAACCCCTAACTAAAATATGCATGAAACAGATGCCAAGAAAATCTGCATCTATGTGTTGGTCCACTCAACAAGCTTGTTATAGGCCATTTCATCACATCCAATTTGTAATATTCCTAATTAGCTTTAATCTAGTTGGAATGTCAATTTTTTCTTTTGTCATTTATATAGATGAATAAGATGGTAGAGAGACCCATAAATCTCTTTAGTAGGAATAAAACCACTTCTAATGTGAATGAGGATCATTGTATCAACAGAATAATGCACTCTTGGTGTGAATAGGGGCTAAAGCATGTGGGTGGGGTCAAGGTTGACCAAATCAACAACATTGTCATGGAGGTAGTTGAGAGTTATTGGAGGATAGTGCAGTTATGATGGAGGAGTGTATGCATGAGAGTAGCATCTTTAATGAGTGGGACCAAGGGTGAGGAATCTCATCAAGAATATAAGGAAGGGGATAAAAGCCATATAAGGCATTCTGAATATTGTTTATGTTTAGTATTTTATGACTTTTTTCACACATAAGATCTTTAGCAGAGTCTGCTGTGATGTTTAGCACAAGGGTGTTTTTGAGCAGAAATCCCACCCTCATCCTAAGGGGACTTCGAGTGCCCACTCAGAAGAGGTTCCTTTGATCTTCGTTCCACTATCCAACATCAGGCCAAGCTTCAACCATCATCAGCGGTGTAGTCTCCTTCAGGAATTGTGTTATTTGCAGGGCATTTGTAGTGGAGAGTCAAGTACCCAAGTTTGTGAGCTTTTTTTCCAGTAAGGGGACCACCCCTTCATCTGGAGGACTTATTGGGAGGTTCCTTGAGCTTCATTTTAGCCATCTGACATTAAGCCAAGCTTCATCCATCTTCAGTAGTGCATTATCCTTCAGAAATTGCGTTATTTTGTAGGGATGTTGTAGTGGAGGGCTGAGTGCCCAAGTTTGTGAGTTTGTTTTTCGATGAGGGGAGAAAACATTCATCTGGAGGACCAGTAGGGAGGAGTATCAGCCATTTTTGCATAATATTAGCCACCTCCTAGCATTTATCTAGTTTCAGTGTGTTATTGAGCTCTAGGGCTTCAAATTTCATTTTGTGTGTTTCCAGAAACCCCTTCTGGGTCGTCTTGGAATGGTGCTAGAAAGCATGGATCTCTAATCCCGACATTTTCTAAGAAATATATCAGTAGTTATATGTATTTTTAGTTTTACCCTGCAGTGATTCTCCATAGGACTATAGAGTCATATGACTTCCGACAGTTTATGTAGCAGCAACATTTCATATTTTATGTACTGGGTCATTTGAGGCTTGTTTTGCCTAGCTTGAGTGTCTTTTCCCTCAATATATTATACTCATTTTTCTGCTATAATTTGTAATAAAATGGCTCTATCATCTACTCCTATTTATGTATTGATATTTTAATGCATTTTCCAATTTTATGATCTATAATCTCGTTTTTCCTAATTTGGAATATTATAGTGGTATCTGAGCATACTCTTGGCTCAACATGTGAGACATCACATCTATGTCATAAGAAGAAGAAGAGCCTCTCACAGAAAGGGAGAAGTGGTACATCAATAGAAGAAGAAGTTTTGATTATACAAGAAATGAAGAAGACAAAGGCAAGACTCCAATATTAGGAGAAATGGAGGAAAAGGAGTTTCTGAAGCTTCTTATCGAAACTATCTAGGATATTTTCAGAGAAATCAAGGAGATGAGGATGGAGATACATAAAGAGACCCCAAGAATATTTCTACATGGAGAAAGCTCTAGAACTTCACATCACTGGTGTAAGAAACACACAATCCTGTAAGTTTCCCAATGCTCCACTATGCCTATATTCATAGCAGTAGGAAATGGAGGTGTAGGACCCCAAGAACAAGTGACTCTTGAAGATTACTTTCTAGAGTATGAGTCTCAATATCATAGATTAAAAAATAATGTGAGCTTTCAAAAGTTTTTTCAGATCAAGGAAAACAAGAGACCCTGGAATAACAATAGGAGTGGAGGGTACATGTAGAACAATGATATGTAGCATATTATGGGTAGATTTTTTCTACCTGATTTTGATGGGTAATCCAAGTGCACAACCAAGGTTGGGTGGAGAAACTAGACATATATTTTCAGTTGAACCAAGTACCAGAGATTGAAGCCATTAAAATAGCAGTGCTACACCTTGAAGGTGAGGCACATGATTAGTGGTTTCACAGTATTTCTACATTGGGGCATGAAAATGTGACTGCATATGCAGAATTCACCTAGGGGTTGGTGGAAATATTTGATTGGAGAGATCCAGAGGCACCTTTTATTGAGCTAGCCAAGCTCAAGAAGTTAGGCAATCCGAAGACCTATCCCTCTGAATTTCTAAGACTTTCTGTCATGGTGCCAGATCTATCTACAACTAGGAGAGTTTATATGTTCATTGATGGGCTAGAAGAGCCTCTACATGGGTTGGTAAATTCCATTAAACCAAGTACGCTCTAATATGCCATTGAAAGGGATAGAGACTTACAAGATGCTTTTCCAAGGGCAAGATATCCATTTCAACAAAATCCCACTTTCCAATCAAAGGGGAAATATGTGAAGGTTCCTCCCCCAAGGAAAACCAGAACAAAGGAACCCTTATTGATGATGTCTGAAGATATTTGAGGAGGAGGAAGCTTTGCTTCACTTGCCAAGAACCATGGGAACCAGGGCATCGGTGTGCTGTAAGAAAGGAACACTATATTGTGGTGTTCTATGATAGTGAAGAGGAGAAAGAAGAAGAAGAACTAGAAGGAGACAACATCGTTGTGATAGCAAGGGAGGATCCATCACCACCAGGGGTGGGAATGGGGCATTTGCTCCAATTGGAGGGGCCCTTGCATCTTTGTGGGTAATACCCAAGTATCTAAATTTGAGAGTTCGAGGTACAGTTCATGGGCAATGGGTATCAGTATTGATTGACATTGGGGCTACCCTAAATTTTATTGATGCTCAATTAGTGAAAAGGAGAACAATACCCACTGATGATTTTGAGGGATTATCAGTTCTGGTTCCAGGATATATAACCATGCAGTGTATGAAGTATGTTTCGGCATTGTATGTAACCTTGGGGACATACACTTTGAATGATAATTTATTTTTGGTTGACATTCCCAAAACCAATTTGATATTGCGTGTGCAGTGGTTGATTACATTGGGGAAGATCAACACAGATTGGGAGACTTTGCAGATGGAATGGATAGATAAGAAGAGAGGTAAGCATCATATGATCATGGGCATGCACACCTATCCACCTCAAGAAGCCTCGACACATAATATGGAGCCTGATTTGAGCAGAGGAAGCAAGGACAAATCAGTCCACTTAGATATGGAGTTTACTCTAAACCATGTTGTTATATTATTTGGAGGAATTCCACCAGGAAGGCCCCCAGACCAGAAGTTGGTTAACGAGTTCTCACAACAAGTGACACCATTCATATATTTGGCTAAGAAGGGAGCCTTGGGTGAGACCAACACAACATAGAGGGCCCTTGATTAGCTCAAGGAGGAGATGGATATTTTTTTAGTATCAATATTACCAACTCTCAACAAGCCTCTTGCATTGAGAGGTGATGTTTCAGGAGTGGATGATGGCATAATTGTGGTGAAAAAGGGCTACTCCATAGCCTTTGAGAGTCAGAAGATACTTCCACATAGGAAGGATTATTCCATATATGGCAAGGGGTTGTTGGAAATCATGCATGAATTGGCCAAACTCGGGAATTTTTTGATGGGCAATAGCGTCCAGGTGAAGATTGAACACCATAAACTTCAATCTCTTCTTGAGAAAAAGAAGCTGCAAGGGAGGCATCAAAAGTGGGATAGCAGTATTTTGGCATGTGTATTTGGAATTGATCATATCGAAGAGGGGAACAATGAGGTGACAGGTGCCTTATCACATAGGCCACCAACATTTCCATTGATGAGTAGAGATCCAAATTGGGAGTCCCAACTATTGGTGGAGTATTCCAAGAACCACTTCACATGTGAAGTGCTTGATGGGCAGGTGACAATTGATAAGTATAGAGTGGATGGAGTCATATATTACCAGGATCAAATATTCTTGACTAGATATTCTAAGCTCAAGGAGGAGATTCTACACGTAGCACGTGATTAACTGCTTTCCGGTCACCAAGGTTTCATTGGGACATATCAAGCCATTGGGGAGAGATTATCATGGGAGGGTCTCAAGGAGGATGTGCTCCAACATATTAGTAAGTGCATAGTTTGCTTGAAGAATGAGGAGGAGAACAACCATCCTTAAAGGTTGTTACAACCACTTACTTTTCCAGAAAAAATATGGGAGAGCTCATCTATGGACCTCATCACCAACTTGCCAACAATATATGGTAAGGATTGTGTCTTTGTAATCATTGGTCAACTAAAAAAGCATTTGCATTCCTTTTCCATTTATTTACAATGTATTGCTCCACAAGAGGGCATGCCTCTCTTTGGACTTCATGGTCTTCTTGGGACCACAATCACTAATGGGGATGGCCACTTCCTAGAGGTATTTGGTTAGGTGTTGAATTGTTTGGGGTGTACTCAGCTGGCCCCAAACATCAGTTACTACCCCCAGGAAAATGAGTAGATAGAGGCAACAAGCAAGTGGCTGGGAAGCTACTTACCACAATATGTTTGGAGGCAGCAAGGAGTTGAACTATGCTGGTTCCACTTGGGGAGCTATTTTCACCATCTGGACTCTTATATGGCCATCAATGCATATCTATTTTTTATTCCATATGTTGATGATGTTTTAGTCACTATTGTTAGAATGGTTGGGGAAAGAAAGATTCTTAGAACCAAATATTGGATCTTAGAGAGTCAGGATGTATTCCCGTCTCTTAAGGACAACATTTCTACAACCCAAGATCGGCAGGAATTCTACATAGATCATGGATGGGAAGAGAGGCAGCATGGGGTAGAAACTTTGTTCTATCACCATTTTCAGCCACACAGAACATTTATATTGTAGAAGAAGGAGATTGAGAAGCTTTTCTATGAACCACACAAGGTGATCCACTTTGTTGGAGGAGTAGCATATGGGTTGGAGCTTCTCATTGGGAGTAAGATCTCCAACATTTTTCATTTTCCATGCCTCAATAAGGGCCTTAGACATCATGTAGTTTCCACCATGGATCTCCCACTTCTTTATGACGTGATCTATTTGGTTTTATTACCAAAGGCTAACTTGGACACTTGGGAGGAGCAACTAAGGGAAAGGTTGATTGAAGAACATCTGATTCAGTGGAGGAATTCATCGGATGAGGATGCCACAGGGGAAGGAGAGGAGATTTCTCAGCATCCATCCTTGCAGTTGCTTGAGGACAAGAAAAATTTGGGAGGGGAGGACTGTAATATTCCTAATTAGCTTTTAACTAGTTATAATATTAATTTTTTCTTTTGTCATTTAGATATATGAATAAGAGGGTAGAGAGACCCATAAATCTCTTTAGTAGGAATAAAACCACTTCTAGTGTGAATGGGGATCATTGTATCAGCTGAATAAAGCACTCTTGGGTGTGAATAGGGGCTAAATCATGTGGATGGGGTCAAGGTTGACCAAATCAACAACGATGTCATGGAGGTAGTGGAGAGTTATTGGAGGACAATGTAGTTATGATGGAGAAGTATATGCATGAGAGTAGCATATTTAATGAGTGGGAATAAGGGTGAGGAAGCTCACCAAGAATATAAGGAAGGGGATGGAAGCCATATAAGGCATTCTGAATATTTTTTATGTTTGGTATTTTATGACTTTCTACACGCTTCAGCTATTTAGCGGAGTCTGCTATGCTATTTAGCACAAGGGTGTTCCCGTGCGGAAATCCCAACCTCATCTTCAGAGGACTTCAAGTGCCCACTCAGAAGAGGTTCATTTGAGCTTCATTCCACTATTCGACATTGGGCCAAGCTTAAGCCATCATCAACAGTGCATTATCCTTCAGGAAGTTTGTTATTTTGCAGGCCAGTTGCAGTGGAGGGTCAAGTACCCAAGTTTGTGAGCTTGTTTTCCAGTGAGGGTAGCATCCCTTCATCTGGAGGACCTATTTGGAGGTTCCTTGAGCTTAATTTACACCATATGACATGAAGCCAAGCTTCAGCTATCTTCAATAGCATGGTATCCTTCAAAAACTATGTTATTTTGCACGGTAGTTGTAGTGGAGGGCTTAGTGACCAAGTTTGTGAGTTTGTTTTCTAGTGAGGAGAGTAGCCCTTCATCCAGAGGATCCGTAGGGAGGAGTATCAACCATTTTTGCATCATATCAGCCACCTCCAAACATTTATCCAGTTGCAGTGTGTTATTCAACTCTAGGGTTGCAACTTTCATTTTGTGTATTTCCAGGAACCCCTTTTGGGTTGTCTCGAAATGGTGCTCGAAAGCCTATATCTCTGATCCTGACATTTTCTAAGCAATATATCAGCAATTCCATGTATTTTTAGTTTTACCCTACAGTTATTCTCCATTGGACTGCGTAGTCATATGTCCTCTGGCATTTGATGTACCAGCAACATTTCATATTTTATGTACTGGGTCATTTGAGGCTTGTTTTTCCTAGGTTGAGTGTATTTTTCCTCAAGATCTTGTACTCATTTTTCTCCTATAATGTGTAATAAATGGATATATGATATTTCCATATCGATGTATTGATATTTTACTACATTTTCCAATTTTGTGATTTATATTTATGTTTTTTCTAATTTGGAATATTACACAATCAAAGTGGGCCTCCTAGTGGGATCAATCAACATCTTATTCCCCTTATCATCATCTTGCACAAAACCCTAAGTAGTGCATTTCATCCCTTATAATTCCAACCCTAAACTACCCTATCTAAGCTAGTTTGAGCACCAATGCTCAATGAAAGCCTACTGGGGTGCATTCACCTACAAGTTTCTCTCCTGTGGCCAGTGTTGGTCACCAGCAGGTGGTCCTCCTTTGCACCTACATTGGTTCTAGAATTTTGGGATAATTAGTGGGATTTCGGAAGCTTAACCTTATATGAGTTTCCATTTTTTTTTTCAGCTACTTACCTTGGATTGACATTCAAATCATATCCTACCCTAATTTGGAGTTTTCACGACTTATCCTTTGATCACATCCCTCCATCAAAGGTGGATCTAAAGCCCTATAATGGTAATTTGATAAGAACTCTCAACTTATCCCTCTCTCCTATATATTTAACCTCTCATATGAAAGAGGTAATGGTTGGATTTGGAGAGTGATTACGCCCTTATGTTGATGTAGTAAGTAGTTATGACTGCATGCATAGGGTGACTAGAGGTGAATATTGTGACAAATTGGCTACCATAGTTGGGAAAAAATTATTCCCTTGGTGGTTTTCCCTGTCCTTTGTATTTGATTACCTCCTTCACAGACCTTTGTTGCATCATCCAACCAAGAACAGACCTAGGAAGTGGCTTCAATCAACATTTTTTTCAATTTTTGTGTCAGAAACCTCTTGTTAAAGCCCAACTCTCCCCCAGTGCCTCTGAAAAAGCATTACACCTCACCCTAGCCCACCTTTTCCCAATGTTGGAAAGAACTGGTGCCCTCTCTACACCAGCGTTAATGGTCCCTATTTTTTCACAATTGTTTCCATGGTTTTTGAGCCTCACTATCATCAAACTGCTCCCATCTGAGTTTCCTTGAGTGTTTAGTGTCTTTTGGTCTGTTTGAAACCCCCATTCAGTTTGAATTTGTGTTTGATTTTCTTTCATAAGAATTGGCTTCAAATTTCTTTATTCTTATCATTTGGTCACTTGCAAACTTATTTATTTTATTGTTGGTTTCTTGGATGAATTTTTGTTTGAGTCCATGTTATGAAAAGTGTAATTGAAATAATAATTGAACATATGCATATTATTTTTCTTCATTTTGAAAAATAAGTGTGGTGAAAAGAAAAATTTGGCATTTGTAATTTAGGGTTTTGCATGTGCATTAGATTAGGAACAACCGCATCAAAAGAAATATTGCATCTTTCATCTTGTTTGTTGCATATTATGTATTGCATATTGATTGTTTCTTCCCTTCCCTAGCTATATTTTCATTGAAAGAGAAAATATTCATGTTTTCTCATGCTAGATGTGCATTTTAGGATATTCAGGTGACATCCGTGGTGAACCATAAAATTGTACCTTAGTCAAAGATAAACAACAAAATTTATTGAATCAACCTAGGGAGAATTTGTAACATTAACACAAACATTTAGAGGTATAGTCTAGAGACGTGTTTCGACATCATTAAATGTAAAATATTTCGTTTTTTTCTAGCGTTTCATTCTGGGGTGAAATCTTGTTCCACATATGTAAGTGTATAGGATCATTCTCCATGTACCTTTGGGTATATCAGATGGCACTCAACACATGAAAAGTATATGGGAATGTTCTCATTGAATGGTTATGCATTAGAAAACACTACTATGGACTTCACTCCCACATACCGTCAAGTATATTTTGGGAGTCCCCAATAGGTTTCTATCCATCCATAGGTAACCGAGTTTGATACATTGTATGATGTAATACATCGAACACAAAATTCGAGGAGATTGGTTTTCATACGTTAAGTACTTGATTCTCCAAGGTGTATATTGCAATTCATGGTTGCTTGGTAATCCTTTATGCCTATATTACCCTCCTTTTTATTTATTTCTTTTTGTGTTAATAAAATTTATCATTCAACGTGGAAGAAAAAAATCCCTTTCCCCATTGTTCACATAGAATGAAAAAAAAACCTCCTCTACTTCTAGAGGCTACTCCTAACTGGCGCCAAAAAAATAAGAAAATTTAAACTAATGAAATAGGAAATTTGGGCACTACTTCTGGGCCTCCTCCTGATACTGAATTTCAATAATAATTTGTCCCCTTGAATTTCAAACCCGAGATTACATCTACCCTTGTTGATGACACTGACACAATTGAAATAGAAGTCCCTAAAAATTTATTAATTGAGGTCATTGAACCTGACCTTCCTAAGTTAGACACTTTGTTTCCTGAGGTCATTGAAGCTAAGGAGCCATAACCGTCCTTACCTGATTCAGTGGGACCTTCCTCTT
Source organism: Pinus albicaulis (assembly GCA_034641835.2). Lineage (NCBI taxonomy): Eukaryota > Viridiplantae > Streptophyta > Pinopsida > Pinales > Pinaceae > Pinus > Pinus albicaulis. The sequence goes on along the minus strand of CM076582.1, from coordinate 1,324,831,664 downwards.
CTCTTCCTTTGTCTCAGACAGAACCAATATATCTTCCGCCCGACGGTGAAGCTCTTCCATATTGGCTTTTGAGTATTGAAGAGATACCTCAAGAAGAGCCTCGTCATTCTTCTCCTGTTCATTGGGAAAGAATTCATTGCTATCCAACCAAGCCTTTTCCACTTCTTCAAACTCTGATACCGTCTCCTTCACCTGATTCTTTGGGCTTACCCAAATATATTTGGCAACAATATTCATTGGGATTGTCAACCATGTTTGGAGTCGATTTAAGATCCCAACCCATGTCCACCACTATGGTTGATACATCAAGTGTTTCCTCCTCATCTATGTTCACAACATCACTAGAAAGTCATTTATATGGTGGTACATCCATCCCGCCTGGTTATCAGTCATTATCTGGTACCTTTTCTGGTGTGTCTTCCAGTCCTTGGAAACCCCCCATGTCATCTAATTCTGGAACAATGTTTGGTACTTATCATATTAATTCCACAGTATTATCCTCTTCATCCGGCTACAACTACAATAGAGCAGCAGAATGGTACTTACATTAGTGGAAAAAAATACCCTCAACAATATAACTCTCCTGATGTTGGGTACCATCAATCTGGATCGCAATTGCATCCATCAACTTCTCCTCCTTATGCAGGGGGAAACCTATTGTTGGTATGCCTCAATATGGTAATCTGCCTAATTATGGTTCACATTATCCTAGAATGGCTTCCATTGTTTGGAAACATACATTCCCCATTCAACCTGGATCGTTTTGGGATCGATTGTTGAATCCTCAGGCTGCACCATCCTCATCACAAATTCCTAGCTACCCATCAACACCTCAACAATCTCAAATAAATGTGAGCCAACCTTTACAACCTAATTTGATGGTATATGGGCCTTCCTAGGTAGCACTTAGTCGAACTATACAAGGTGCTTCATCCTCTCAATCACTTGTGAAAATTTCTCCTCAAGTTACGTTAGGCCAAATTATTCAAAATTTGGCGCAGTCTGAACAGAACCCATCATATGAGGGGGAAATAAAGAACCCTATCAGGAAACAGTATGGACCTCATCAAACATATTACCAAGGTCAAAAAATCTAGACCAAACCATTCTAGCAACTTTATCTCCATCCTGGGGTTGGGAAACAAACTCAATTGTATGTTGGTTATCATAATCCTGCATATCCTGGTAGCTAGGTTCCTTATTATCATAACACTCATTATCTAGGAATACAAGTACCCATTTCTTAGGCTATTCCTCCTTACTCAGGTCACACTCCTCTAGGATTTAATCGAAAATTTCCTTTTGTGGCTACTCTCAAATTACTTGATTTAACGAGGCTTACTAATGACCCCATCACTCATTCACCGTGATGGCTGATTATTACCACCAAGTTTCCATATGATATCCCAAAGTTAAATGGGAATCTTGGAGAAGACCCGTTGATGCATGTCATGACTTATCATCTATGGTGTTCATCTAGCTCCCTTAATAATGATTCCATTTGACTTTGTATTTTCTAATGAAAGCTTATAGGTACTGCAACTAAATGGTATATTGAATTACCTAAAGTGTTGTTTCATAATTTTAGTATTTTAGCCACCACCTTCCTCACACATTTCCAGTTTCCCATCAGATACAAAATTGGAATGGAACTATTGACTAACTTCAAACAACCAAATTCCACTCACATTTCAGATCACATTCATGAGTGGAGGCTTCATCACGAGTTGGTTAAGACATTTTTTCCCAATCAGTTGTTAGTGTAATGGTTTGTAAAATCTCTATTAGATCCTATAACAAAATATTTGGCCAAAGGTGGAGTCGTGACTGAAGATCAAGTGATTTATCATACTCAATATCTAGATCTGGTTTATACCTAATCTGGCATGATTTATGATAAAATACCAAATTCTCCATGACCTTCAAAAACTATTACTCTTCCACCTAGTAAATTATTGGTTATGTATGTTCATAGTTAAAAAATAAACCATTTGGTATAGCACTTTCCTCTCTTGCTCAATATTAATCTCAATCCTACCCTCCTGCGGCTTCTACTTTTGAGATAAATTCCATTTCATCCGATAAAATAAAATCTCAACAACAACCTAGAAGCAAGAAGAAAGGTAAAGGTAAGAAAAATAAAGGTTCCTCATCATAGGATAAACAAACAAACTCATCTTCTGATAAGAAACGAAAGGCTCGATATCCATGCTTGATTTTCAACGAGGATCACTTTACACATGATTGTCCACACCACACTCAAGTGAATCAACTCCTTAAATAATCCACTTCTCCCACTATGTTGATCGAACCGTTTCCCAATCGAGAGACTCATATTGTTGCCTGAGACCCCACTTCCTCTAACACGATTATGATGCTTTCCTCCTCAAAGATGAGATCCGATGTTTTGGTGGCCACTCGGGCCAAAGACTATGGTAATGTGAATCCACTAAATGGTCATGCTACTGATCAACATGCCAATTCGATACCAACCTCATATGATTATGTTCCACCTCCAGTATTGGCTGTCAACCCTTCGAATGGTGTTATTCATAAGTATGCTTGCAACCCTCGTTCAAGATCTTCCCCAAATTACAATTTGGTTGAAGACTTGGCTCAATCACCTTCAGCTATGTCTGCTCTTGAGGTGTTTCAAAACTACCTCGCCCAAAATAAGGCCTTATTGTTGGCTATCGGATGTATGGATCCATCCGATTACAACCTAGTGGTTTTCTCTCTGGAAAATTATACTCCTTAGCTTCCAATAAGTTATATTTATGATTTAGATCATGGTCCATGAAAGAACATTCATTATTCCATTTTGGATGAGGGAGGATCGACTTGTATCATGTATATGTCTTGCTAGGATGTGATTGGTTCACCCAAAATGAATCAACCAACCACCACATTAAAAGCCTTTGATGGTAGGACATATACACCCTGTGGGATCTTGAATTCCATCCAATTGTGTTGGAACAGGGTTCCCTAAGCTGCATTTTTTATATAATTTTGTAATAATCAGTCTTTCATGGGCGTTTGGGGTAGGTCAAAGCCCCTAATGTTTTGTAATGGGTTAAAGGGTAAACCTAGGGTCTGCAAACTTGATAGCAAAGGCTACGATGATATAAATAGATAGATAGTTGGGTCTAGTAGGGAATAAGAAGAAGTAATATTGATGCTACGTGCAAATTGTTGAGATTTTTCATAGGTTGTTTTGGGTTAGGACTCCTGTTGGTTGTGTGCACAGAGATCCTCAGTCCTGCTGTGTGTGGACCCTGCTGGTTGTGTGCGCGGGCTGTGTCTTGGGTTGTAATTAGGTTCCTGGATACTAATGAATGCAGAATCTATTTGAAGTATCTTTTGATATCTGGACTGATCATGTTTAAAACTGAAGTGCATCTGTTTTATTGATTTAAGCTGTGAATGTATTTGAGATCTGTGAATTAGCTACGATTATAATTTTCTGTGATGATAATTGTTGATGCGCACATGGATGCGACTATATTGATTTGATATGTTAATGCTAGTAGATTTTTTATGGTTATATGTTGATTATATTTTTACAAGCCTATTAATAGACCTGTTCTGTGTGAACCTGAGAGTTGCAATGTTGATCTGCCTTAATTACCTACTCTCTCCTAGGGTGCAAAAACCTGGTTCCAGCACCCTCACATACTACTTCGAGTGAGACCTTGACCTGCAAAAGTAGGTCATTGCCGAAAGGGCCAGTAGTTTAGGGGTTTGTTGGCAAACCTTAACCTTTGAACCTGGGTCAAGGCCCCTCAAGCCAACAAATGGTTCTGTTTCCGGGATCGGGAGCATTTTGAGAGAGAGATCAGGTAATGCCATGAAGCCATTAGAGACCTGAAAAATTGGAGCTTGAAGACTAGTTCGAAAAACAGATTTAGGAATTTTCTGTAAAGGAGAATCACATCACAAATCTGACAACTAAGAAGTGGAAGAAAAAATACATTTTTATCGAAGTATATGAAATTTTCTTTGTAACTTTTGTGCACGATCTCCAGGAGTGGTTAACGAGACTTGTAGAATTACAAACGTGTTGGAAAGATGATCAAGTTATGTAGTTGACTTCGGAGTTGATTCAACAGTTGGAGAAGACTGACAACACGATCACCCGTATGGTAGATCATTGGGTGGATAGTGTGCTGGTAGGGTTTGTAACAGAATTCGCAGTCAATGAGTTCGTATCCTATTCTGAGGAAGAGTACAGGTTCTTCAAAGGTTTCCGAGGTAAGTTCTTGCGAACATTACCACTTCTAATTAAAATATTACTGTGCGAAAAAGGCGTTCTATGCATCCACACTGAATTAATGACCTCTGATCAGAGATAGAGTATAACACGAAGTGGTAAGTACTACCGAACCAACTGAGAAGGGGATATATCCATCTACAGTCCATTAAGAGAGTCAGCTATGCACGCAGGAAATAGTCCTCCAACTACACCACCTTCGAGTCAACATAAGGGCAAGAAATACTCCCCACCTCCGCCACCACTGGAAGAAGATATGGCCACACACATGAAGATACTCACCTTCAAGGGTGTAGGAGATGAAGATATGGACCGATTTTGGTTTGTAGCAGAATCAATATGGATTGCACAGAATGTGGCTAGCGATGCTGTAAAGAGAGTGCAACTATCCCTCACCTTTGAAGGAAGGGCCCTAGACAGGTATATAGGGTACGTAGGATATCATGTGGACCTATCTATTCAAGAGATTAAGAATGCTTTAAGACAACAGTTCTGGAAGCCTAAGTCCTATTCTTAGCTAGTAACTGACTTGAAAGATTTTAAACAGGGACCCACTAAGTCTGTATGGGAGGATGATCAATAGTTAAAGAAGGCTAACAGGGATGGGAAATTTCAGTACGATGATAGAAAACACAAGGAATGGTTCATCGCCATGGTACTACCTCACCTGCGCATACCTATGGGTCAATAAGCGATTGAGACGTAGGAGAAAGCCTTATAGATTTCTATGAAGCTAGAAGCTGCACTAAGAGATGATGCCCAGTTTAGGGTACAATTGATCTAGGGACATCTGGAGGAAATGCACCTCAAAATCCAGAATTTGCAGAAATAACGAGGAAAAGAAGCTAGCCCAGATGTATGGTGCATAAGATGTAGGGTGTCTGGCCACATCAAGGATCAGTGCCCTCTGCTGGTGGACTACATGCAGGCTGGGGGCCCCAGCCCATTGCACCCTAAAGAGGCTACGGGACCAAGCGGTCCAACGTTATGGTGCGCTGACTATTGCGTAGCTGGACTACATGATACCAACCACCGCCCTCGTCTTGGTGCCTATGTTCTAGAATTGAAGTAGCAATGGTGTCGATTCTGCTCATCTGTGGGGTATGACGAACATAACTGTCAGACTTATGACTTAATGATAGACTTAGGAAACCTATACAAGGTATAGACTGAAACTTCTTCACCACTATCTTCCTTAGGCAAAGGGGGCTCCCTAGCCAGAGGCAGGGGAGGGGGAAGGGTTCAAGGCGCAGGTCGGGGAAGAGGGAAATTGATCTGTTACAACTGTGGAGAGGTAGGACACTTCGCAAGGGACTGTCTGAAACCTGTGCGAAAATCTTGCCGATATTGTAGATAATTGGATCATGTGATAGAAGATTGTCCAGTACTGATAGAAAAAATGCAGGAAAAACAACAGAGACCAACGCAGAATGTGCAAATGGTTAAGGCAACACCACATGATGGGGGATCCAGTATTAATGTCATAACACACAACATCATGGATACTGGAGGTGCTAAGGAAAGGGCCATAGCTGAACCCTTCATCCAGAAAGCTGCTGTCAAACAAGAAAATTTGGATTTGCAGAAGGAGAAAGAAACCTTCATCAAAGCTCGCAAAGAATTTACCAAGGATGAGGCATCTACCTCTAAGGCTCCAGCAAGCCTAAGAGGAGACGATGAAGTTAAACCTTTCTTACAGGCATGTATGAAGCTACTACAAAACCAAAAGGCAATAGAAAATCTTCAAGCCCTGATAGATAGCTGTGCCGAAAGAACTGACCCTCCCACAGAAGTTAAGGATGTTCACAAACTATAGAAGCATAAGAAACAGACTGGTCGGGAAATGCGACTAATAACGCAGATTGGCGATTATGAGATGGATAAGGTCATCCTGGATCCGGGGTCTGATGTGAATGTCTAGCCCAAGAAAACATGGCAAATGATGAGAGAAATTAAGCTGGAATGGTCTACTATACAGCTGCGCATGGCTAACCAACATAATATCATATCGTTGGGGAGACTGACAAAGATTCTGGTAGATATCGCAGGAGTTAAGGTACGCGTGGATTTTGAAGTAATTCAGATCGTGGAGGATGCGGACCCTTATCCTGCACTCCTGGGACTATATTGGGCGATAGACATGGGAGGCATTATCAACTTGAAGAAGAGAAGCATGGTTTTTGAGAATGAGGGTACGAGAGTGATAGTCCCTCTAGACCCTGTGGAAGCAGAGCGGTATACGAAGCTGGTGCATGAAGAAGATGACATAGATCATATTTATAAAATAACTGCCTGGGATGAGGATTGGATTAATCCTACAACTAATGGTGTGTTTTTCTGGGAGAAATATAGTGAATGCCTCTCTGATTCCAATGGGGAGATTGAAAATTGGCAGAATCGGTTACACAATGTATCTACGCTACAATGTCTTAGGATCACAAAGATCTTCCAGTGTATCTCCTTAGAAGTAAGCGAAATGCCTTATTTTGATGGTTCTCGTAGTATTAGGGATTTTTTGAGAACGTATGAAGCATAATTCTCAAGGGATCGAAGGAGACCCATGCAATCACATGATCGCATGGATGGAGGCATGGTATGAAAGAACCATGAACGAATGGGTCCAACTTTTTATTCATGCCTTAGGGCCAATTCCCACCACATGGTATCTGGATGTAGAACTACATCAACATACCTGCCACTGGGAAACCATGAAGGACGACTTTGTGGGAACGTTCAGGTTGATAAGCGGAACTGAGGCATTAGATGAGGCCCTGCAAGATATAAATTCCCTAGTATTTGATGAATCACACCCTCGTGTAGCGTATGGGGCACCAACTTGGGATATGCAGATGCAGGATATTGTCAACTACCACAATATATCAATGAAGGAATGTGATAAAGACCTATGAAATATTACTATCTCAGAATCGGAGGGAGAGTGCGCAGTTGCCAGACCCCCACTTCAGACCGTCAACGTGAACAAGCCTCTTAAGCTAAAGGAAGTCAACATTGGAATGGAAGAATAACCTAAGCTAGTTAAAATTCGGGACTACTGGGATGATGATACTATTGGGAAAGTCATCCTCATGAAGTACCAGGACCTGTTTCCTACAAAATTCATAGAACTCAAAGGGATTATAGGGGATGTAGGGGTCATGCGTATCACTTTAAAGCCATGTGTGTGCCTTGTTAAGCAACAAACTTACCGATTGAACCCCATGTATAAGAAAAAATTCGGGGAAGAACATGAAAAAATGATAGTCGCAGGTATCTTCGAATTGGTAGAATAGTCAGATTTGGTAAGCCCTATGGTGGTCCAGGAGAAAAATACAAAGGAGAAATCAGAATTTGTGTTGACCTGTGCAAATTGAACAATGCCTGCATTCACGATCCCTTCCCTATGCGATTTTCTAACGAAATTGTTGATAGTGTGGGAGGGTAGGAAGCATACTTGTTCACTGACAGGTTCTCAGGCTACGATCAGATCAGGATCACACCTGAATATCGCAGAAAAAATACGTTTGCCACTGAATGGGGATCCTTCCAATACACTGTCATGTCGTTTGGGCTCAAGAATGCCCCTACCATCTTTTCGCAGGTGGTGGTCGCAGTATTCAAGGAGTTCATCCACAAGTTTTTGGAGGTATATTTTGATGATTGGACAGTATTTTGGTCGGTAAAGAAGCACGTCTCAAACTTTCACATGATGTTGGATGCCTATAGAAAGCACCAAATTTCCCTAAATATTAATAAGTGCATATTTTGTGTACCTTTCGGGATCTTTCTAGGCCACATAGTCTGTCGGCAGGGACTGATGGTTGACCCTGCCAAGGTAGTAGTTATCATCAACCTGAAATTCCCTAGAACTGAGAAACAACTGCGCTTTATCCTTGGACATACAGGCTACTACAGGAAGTTCATTCAAGGGTACACACTAATCACAACACTCATGGAGAAGTTTCTAAAGAAGGACATTTCATTTTTTTGGGATGCGGAGTGTTAGAAGAGCTTTGAGTTACTCAAGGAGAAGATGGTCTCTGCACCTATCCTCATATTTCATGATTGGGCAAAGGTTTTCCATGTCCATGTAGATGTTTCAGGGATTTCCCTGGGAGCTGTCCTTAAGCAGTTTGGGGAAGGGGACATCGACCATACAATTGCATTTTCTAGTAGAAAACTCTCTAGTTTGGAGTTCAACTACTCCACTACTAAGCATGAGGGGTTGGCCATGGTATACGCCTTGTAGAAATACAGACATTATCTATTAGGAGGGCATTTCAAGATGTTCATAGATCACTCAGATTTGAATTACCTAGTGAATAAGCTTGTGTTGAGGGGGGGGGGGGATTTGCCGATGGCTACTGCTATTTCAATAATATGACTTTGAGATCATCGTGAAGCCGGGGAAACTAAATGTTGGGCCAGACCACTTATCCCAAATCGAGAGTGGTGAGGAACCAAACAACCTAGAAGAAGGACTGCCCGATGCGCAACTGTGCTATTAAGGTTCCTAATGCGCACTTTGCCGATATCATTCACTTCTTAACTACGGGGATGGCGCCTGCAGAATATTCGATACAACATAAAAAAGAGCTAGTAACCCGCGTAACGAACTTTTCCATCATGGCAGGCCACTTGTATAAGCTGGGAGTTGATGAGGTACTACGAAGATACGTTCTGGAGCATGAAAGACAATCTATCTTAGCAAAATCTCACGAAGGCATAGCAGGAGGTCACTATGCAAGGAAAGCGACAACGTAGAAGATCCTGAGAGCTAGGCTATGGTGGCTCATGCTGCATAGTGATTCTCATGACTATTGTAAATCCTGCAACGCATGCCAAAGGACAGGAAGACCATCGCACAGGGATGAAATGCCCTTGCAATGACAGATGGCCCTACAAGAATTTGACAAATGGGTCATAGACTTTGTTGGACCCATCAACCCACCAGGGAAGAAGGTAGGTGACCGCTACATCTTCACTACAACTGATTATGTAACCAGATGGGTCGAAGTGTAAGATGTGAATGATTGTATTGTAGATACTGTTGTGCACTTTATTTTTGAACATATTATAACTAGGTTTGGTTGTCCGAAGATCTTGATGAGATAGAGGTACGCATTTTGTTAATGAAACAATACAGGCTTTGACTGAAGAATTCCAGATCCACCATGCAAAAATTAACCCATATCACTCACTGGTGAATGGCATCCTAGAAGCTTTTAATAAAATTGTGGAACATGCGCTGACCAAGATCTACAATGTTGATCAAAGCGATTGGGACATGCACATCCTATTATTCCTTTGGGCCTATCGAACCACCTACAAGAAATTGACAGGGAAAACACCATTTCGGATGGTTTATGGGAAGGAGTCCATTATGCCCATGGAGTATATTTTTCCTAGCCTACGCATCGTAGCCTTTACAAACATGGTAGAGCCTGACATCATGGAGGAATGTTTAGCGCAGCTCGTTGCCTTGGAGGAAGATCAATTCATTGCCAACTTCCATCAGCAAGTTCAGAAGGCCCAGGAAAAAACATGGCATGATAGAAATATTCGGCGAAAGATCTTTTCAGAAGGACAATTGGTCCTGTTATCTGGTTGAATCATCGCATAACATGGCCTCCACTGATGAAGTATTGGAGGTCACCCCTGAAGTTGAAGAGGTTGTGTCCACACCAACCAAGGGGAAGTAGTTTTAGAAAAAGAAGGGTAAAGGGAAAGGCAAGGAGCAAGGGTAGGGGGGAGCTGCGAAATGGGCTGGAGGGAAGCCACAAACCTCCCCTTGAAATGTACATTCCCCCCGAACGGTGCCCTAGGCACGTTCACCTAACCCAACGAAGAGACCTTTGTCTACTCACGAAGAGGCCTAGATTACTGAACCAATCACTTGGCTGCTGCCCTATGTTTGGCCTCGCCGGCCCTTGGTGCGTACACCTAAGAACCTTGAAGGAATGCAAGCTTACCTACAAATGCCATTGATTCTGGGTGAAGTCCCTATAATTGGAGAAGCACATGGAAAGCTTACCTCAATTAAGTTCAACGACCATGACCTGGATAACCTGGAGGCCTTCTTGGAATTAGAACCGAAGTTGTACCTTGAAAGAATACTGGAGGAAAATGTGCTACAGGTCATCCCAATATCGTGGGCACGCGGGCTAGCAAAAGAAGGTTTACTAAACTTGTTGCGAATGCCTCATTTTGGCCAGTACAATATAACTGACTGAGTTGTGTGATATATGCTAGCCCTAATCCACGATGGTAACTTATGGATCCCAGACTGCATTCCCATTGATGCCGCCTTCATTCACCATATTATTGGTCTCCCCATGGAAGGGCTGAATCCCATGGAGCATGTCGGAAAGAAGTATGAGTAGCATATTGCCGATAAGGTGCACGACGACTACCATGTTGAGAGGAATACTAGGGGGTTCCTAATCAACACCATCAACGACCCCGGAGCATGCATGGGCACCTTGTTGCTGGCATGTAAAATGATGCACAAGTGCCAGGTTGTGACCGCCCCCTCTTATGGCATTCAGTTGGCTGGCCGCTGTGAAAAATGGGTCTGCTTCAACTGGTCCCAGTTCCTTTGCAAAAAAATTTTGGAGAACATGTGCGAGGCCCAGGATCATGGAAGGGCATTCTACTACTCCTGGTTGCTGCTCCTAATCACGTTGGTCACATGGGAAGCCCCTGAAGACTCAGTCCTCCCTGAGCTTGAGCCAGACATGTGCGAGGGGGCACGATACGCGAATTTTTGGGATTCAAAGGATGAGCAGCGCATTAAGGATAACAAATTCTTTTGGGTCCTATTTCAGAGTGGGCTCGTAGCAGCAATCCACTCCCAACCACGCTTTTCACCGACGATCTACGACAAGTACAAGAGCATCGCAACATTCCAGGTCATGATGCACAATGTGCAGATCTAGGGCCGTAAGGATCCGGTGTGGGTATCACTACCATACATGGTAGCCAACGAGGAAATTGACTGACTCATTGCCACTTGGGCACCACATTAGAGACTAGGCTTCAAATCAGGTACAAATGACACTACAGGTACAAGAACCAAGAAGACCACCCCACCTGATACCACTAAATAGATATAAGTACATGGAAAGGATGCTGAGAATGGTGCAGAGTTAGAATCGCAGCAGGAATCGCAACAGGATCTGGACACAGAGGGTCTAGATGCACAGGGTGCTGACTCCCCGCGTGGTACAAAACGGACTGTTGACCCTCTCAAAGGCCAAAGAAATAAGCGACAGGCTACAAGGCCTGGAAGGGAGACTGAAGTTACTTTGACAGAGGAAGACCTGGAGCATATCACAGATGCAGTCACCCTCACCTCAGAAGATAAATGGTTGGCTTTGGAAGAGCAAAAAAAGGCCACGATCATTGCACTCCAGTCTGAGCTCCAAGCTCTACAGCTCAAAACTGACACCCTGCATACAAGCATGATTTAGGTGAGGATGCCCCCAGCAGCCAGAAGTGAATTGATTGTCACAACTGAAAGCCGCCTCTGCTACCTGCCCAACACATCATTCACCTTGAGCTCGCCTGCCTTATGTGCGCAAATCGAGGCCTACGTAGAGGTGCAATTGGACTTGGCCCGACTTCCACACAAACCACTACAGGTCCTCCATACATCTCTCTTCGAAGAGAACCAACACACAGACCACAAGGTGCATCAACAGCTCAGTACATATGAGCAGATGATCATTGAAAAAAACACTAAGGTGTCCTAGGCGCAGGCTGCATGCACCCTTGCTGCCACACAGCAGACCGAGTTGGAATGTCTAATTAGTAGGCTCTGCGCAGATGTGAATGAGGATATTCCAGCCTTTTCCACCCCCCAGGCCAAGATTTCGAGGCTTGTTTTAGCCCTAAAGGCTTCTAGGACCGAGCTTCAAACTATCAAGACAAAGATGGAGTAGCAGATTTCTTCCTTGCAGGGAAAATTGCAGCCAGATACTCCACCTGAAGTAAGAGCCTAGCATGTTGTGCTGGTCACAGAAGCTACAAATTCCATTAGAGCTCAGATTTCTTAGGGCGTAGAATTGTTGGAGATAGCTATGCTATGGTCTAAGGTGCAGCATGATCCTCTCCTGTGTGACATCACCCAAGAGCTGCGCTAGAAGGAAGAAGAGTTCGAGTAGATGGAGGCTACAATGCCCACTTTGGTCCTCGATCAATGCCTAACATGACTACATACCAGCCATGCACTTAGAGATGACCTCAAAGAGCTCTGCCACAAAAAGGAGGTTCTCAGTGACCACCTAAGTCCATGGGTCGATGAAGCCCTCAAGTTATCTCAGGAAGTGGATGTTGCAGTTAAACAACTAAAATAGACCCTGGAAAGTGTCACTGCTGGTACTGAAGGTCCAACTTCACAGAAGTTGGTGGATATTGTACAAAATGTTGTTGCGTAGAGTGAAGGAGTGCTACCCCCTCTGGTTGATGCAATCAAGCAGCTTCAGGCGAAGATGCAAACCCCACGAACGTTATGACTCAGGATGAGTCACAAGATTGTGTTGGGGGCCTATTGGAACGAGGTTCCCTAAGCTGCATTTTTTATATAATTTTGAGATAGTCGGTCTTGCATATGGGTTTTGGGGCAGTTCAAAGCCCCCAATGTTTTGTAATGGGTTAAAGGGTAAACCTAGGGTCTGCAAACCACAGTTTGCAGACCATCGGATAGCAAAGGCTACAATGATATAAATAGATAGATAGTTGGGTCTAGTATGGAAGAAGAAGAAGAAAGATTGATGCTACATGCGAATTTTTGAGATCTGTCTTTGGTTGTTTTGGGTTAGGCCTCCTGTTGGCTGTGTGTAAGGAGATCCTCAGTCCTACTATGTGCGGACCCCGCTGGCTATGTGTGTAGTCTATGTCTTGGGTTGTAATTGAGTTTTTTGCTACTAATGAATGCATAATATATTTGAAGTATCTTGTGATATCTGGACTGATCGTGTTTATTACTGAAGTGCATCTGTGTTATCGATAAAATCTTCTATCTGAGATCTATGAATTAGCTACGATTATAATGTTCTGTGATTATAATTGCTGATGCGCATGTGGATGAGAATATATTGATCTGATATGTTAATGGTAATAGCTTTGTTATGGTTATATGTTGATTATAATGTTACAAGCCTATTAATAGACCCATTCTATGCGAACCTGAGAGTTGCAACGCTAATCTGCCTTAATTACCTACTCTCTCCCAGGGTGCAAATACCTAGTTCCAGCACCCTCCCATACTACTTCGGGTGAGACCTTAGCCTGCAAAAGTAGGTCATTGCCGAAAGGGCCAGTAGTATAGGGGTTTGTTAGCAAACCTTAATCTCTGAACCTAGGTCAAGGCCCCTTAAGCCAAAAAAGTGGAACTTGTAGGAAAAACTTCCAACTCCCAATGTTTGGTTGCTTATATCAATATGATATCATCCTTTATGATTCTGGCCGATCCATGGATTGCACTGGGTGAAAATGGCATCCAAATTTTAGGTGACCGAATGTCACTCAACCTTGTTGAACAAGATTACGAAGCCATCTACTCATATTGTGAGACCCATACTTTTTCTTCGATCGATTGGGTATATCGATCCCTTGATTATGGCATGCCCTCTAATCCTTTCTCGTGTATATTACCAACCGACGAAATCATCATGGAGATCATGATGTCAGAAGGCACACCATGGGATGAGCATCACCATCGTTCCTCCCTTTCTGATTCCATAGAAGATAATCTAGGTAGTTTATATCTACCTAACTTAATAGAATCCTCTACGAATTTTGTTTCCATTCATGTGATCAACGATGAAAATAACCTCTTGAATATTGAATAAACTATTCCACTCAATATTTCAATCAAACCAGGAATAGTCGAAAATATTTGCATACGAAAATATTTTTCTTCATCTGAAGTTGAGACCTATCGAACCTTTTTTCGTGATTTTAGAGATGTATTTTCCTAGATGTATGAATAAATGCCATGTATTGACCCAAACATAGTGGTGCACGAAATTAAAATGTATCCTGATTCCAAACATGTCTAGAAATGACTCTGTCTAATCCATCCTAAAAAGTTTTTTGAGATAAAAGTTGAAGTTGAAAAGCTTCTTCAGGCTGGTTTTATATACCCCATTCCATTAATTGATTGGATTTCCAACATAGTCCCTGTCATGAAGAAACATGGCACAATTCGAGTATGTGTCAATTATCAAGATGTTAATCAAGCTTGTCCAAAAAACAACTAGCCAACCCCATTTATGGACCAGATTGTTGATGATTGTGCTGGTTGCAGGATCTATTCATTTATGGATGGATTCTTGGGTTACAATCAAATCAACATTCTCCTGGAGGACCAACCCAAAACAACATTTTTTTATCCTTGGGGCACTTTCGCTTATAAAAATCTCCCATTCAGTCTGAGAATGTAGTGGCCATGTTTCAACATGCGATTAATATGCTTTCCATGATATTAAGCATATCGTGTAACCCTATTTTGACACTCTCCTTGCTAATTCCAAGCATTGGGATGCTCACCTTCTACATTTACAGGTCATTTTTCTCTGTTGTAGGCACTATAACATTCGAATTAACCCGCAAAAATGTGTGTTAAGTGTTATTTATGGTCAACTCCTTGGTTTCATTATCTCCAAGAAAGGAATTCATATTGATCCTCTCAAATTCCAAGAAATTGTTTCTTTTCCTATGCTATCCTCCTTAGTTCAATTAGAAAGACACCAACAAAAATATAACTTCTTGAGGATATTCGTCCCTAATTATGCCGAACTGGCCAAAGGATTTACTCGCTTACTAAAGAAAGGGATTCCCTTCCATTGGGATGACACTGCACATAAAGCGTTAGATGTGTTGAAAGATGTTCAAGCATCTCTCTTATATCCCCCCGACTATCAGCACAACTATTTCCTGTATCTCGATGCCACCATCTCTACTATAAATACAGTGTCGGTCAAAGAAGAGGACATTGGGATTGAACATCCAATTTATTATCTGAATCGGAACCTCAACGATACCATGTTTTGGTATAATCATGTCGAAAAGTTGGCTTTAGTGTCCATTCAAGCCATCCATATATTTTTCCATTACATATTGATTTAGAAAACTACGGTCATTTCATATTGCAACGCGATGACATATATATTGTCACGCCAATTGTTGGGGGGGAAAGTACATGAAATGGATAGTTATTGTCCAAGAGTTTGACCTGGAACTCATCAAATCCAAGTCAAAGAAATCCCTAGTTTTCACTGAACTAATGTGAAATCTTCCATCCCATGATGTAGAATCTATGTCTAAAGATTCCATCCCTGATGAGTCATTTTTTCCAATATCTTCATCTGACCTGTGGTATTGAGATTTCATGATCTATCTCTAGACCCAAAATTTTTGACCTAATACTTCTTGCTCTGAGCAACGAAGTATCCCATACTAGTCCTGCAATTATTTGATTATCGACGACACCCTTTACCATCGTGGTATCGATACAATTTTATAAAGGTGCCTCACCCTTGAGGAGGTCGATAAAGTTATTAATGATTTCCATTCAGGAGCATGTGGTAGAAAATTATCTAGTTTTTCTACCACACAAAAGATCTTACGCGTTGGTTAGTTTTGGCCCACCATTTTCCACGACTGTATTATTTCAGTCCATAAGTGTGATTCCTACCAAATATATGATAAAAAATTCCATGCTCCACCTGCTCCACTGCATCCCACTATCGTCGTTTGTATTTCTACGAAATGGGGTATTGACTTTATCACATGTAACCCTCATTCGGGCGGGGGGAATGGCTATATCCTTGTCATTGTTGACTACTTTACTAAGTGGGCCAAAGCGATGCCTACATTCAATAACACTAACAAAACGAATGCGTGCTTCATTTTCAACCACGTGATCAATAGGTTTGGTGTTCTGCAAGCGATAGTCACAGATCATGGGAAGCATTTTTGGAATCATTTGATGAATGAATTAACGTCCAAATTTGGACTTTCATATGAAAGGTATACTCCTTAATACCCTCAGGCCAACAGAAAATTTGAAGCTATTAACAAAGCTCTTAATATTATGCTTCAATGCATGATAGGGGTCCATAAATCATAATGGAATTTACTTCTCTATGCTAACTTGTGGGCATACTGAACCTCAATAAGGACTACTACTAGATTCACACCGTTTCAGTTGATTTACAGTCTAGAAGTGATCCTTCCCATTGAGTGCGAAATTCCATCACTGAAACTAGCTATCGAGCTTCTCCTTGCTACCTCCATAGAAGTGGAGCGCCTTTGAAAATTGACTCGATTGGATGATACATGGCACGATGCCACTTTGGCCAACGAAGCTCATTAAAGGTGCATCAAAGTGCAAAATGACAAAAGTGTTAAGCCTAGAGTCTTCTTAGAAGGAGTTTTGGTACTTTTATATGACCAAGAGGTCGATAAGTTAGTCCTAGGAAAGTTCCAGCCTATGTGGCTAGGCCCATACATTCTCAAACGTGTCCTAGAAATAGGGGCTTATGAGTTAGTATATTTTGATGGATTTCCACTGTCGCAACCTAGAAATGGGTTGTATGTCAAAAAATACCATGCTTGATCCCATGCATAGTACACTATGTACATACTGTCTATAGGTTCATTGACTGTGTTTGCAGTATGTTTTTCAGAACTTCCCATGGTTTCTGTTGATCCTTGTTTACTTTGGTTTGTAGATGTCAACCTCTCTCGAACCATATCTTGGTTACGTCAATGGTGCTAGCCATAGTACTCAGAAACTATCCTCTGCATCTTGGGTCATCTTTGCTCCAAATGACGAGCTAGTGAGCATGCAAGGGATTTGCATTAGTTTCTCTACTAATAACACCCCTGAGTATAACACAATGGTAGAGTTGTTACTTGATGCTATTTCACATGGTATCTGTTGTATAGTCATCAGACTCAACTCACAACTCGTAGTACTACAACTCACAAATATCTATTCAGTGAGGAATCCCGCTGACGCAGGTCTAACCATAGGGCCTTACGTACAAATACATATAAAACTAAATTCCAAAATCCACAACATAAAAATGCACACAAAATATGACAATAATTAATTAATTCATAAAAATAATTACAAGATAAATCTTGGCCTCATGCTTGTCCACTCATTCATCACTCTCACACACACTCTTCACTCTTCCACATACATACATGCCTCTTGGGCTCACCTCAATTTAAACAAGTGGATTAGAACCCAAGGTAAGTTCTAGATCCCTAAAAGAATTCCCAAAATATCTCTTATAATCCACAAAATGTCTCATCTAATCTCTTATCCCTAGATAAGAGAAAACTATCCCTTAAATCTCTCAAACCTTCCACAATACTCTCGATTCTTCTCATATTTACAAGAATGATCATTTTCTCCTAAAACTTTAGGAAAAACACATTAAATAATTAAATTCTAACATTTAGAACTAACTCCTCGAGTAAATGTTTGACCTACGTTAGATGCACCTGCATCAAACTCGCAAGGTCAAGGAAAATCCATGGTTTCCTGACCATAAATATTCATAATATAATAAAATCCTCCTGGATCCCAAACTTTAGTCTGTCGTTGATCAATTTCTCTGTCATATTGTTGCCATTCTGTTGTTGTCTTTTTCTGTTTTCCAAGTTTCTAAAATTTATGTTGTAGTTGTCCTCCCTCTTTGCTAATGTAGACTTGCTCAGTTATTAGTAATCTCTTGTCATCCTTGATTTTTCTTTCTTCAATGAACATCTTATGATATTATTCCAACATCAGCTTCTTCCGATCTCTTCAATTTTTATATCCAACTTGTCTTTTGGCTAGTGTGAATTACTGCTCCTTTACTGAAATTTTTTGTCCATCTCTACGCTTCCGCTACACCAAATTTGTTGATTTGAAGGCCTGTTGCCATACTCTGGCTTCAGGTTGTCCAACCATTCTTATAGGAACTTTAGTTCTACTATAATATATTTCATGTTGAAATTTGATCCATTTATTTGATGATCATTTTCTATTTTACTATCAACTTTTATTATTTGTCCATCTTTAGCATCCTTAAGATTCATTTCTTCATCATTACTACATAAAACGCTAATAACAATAACATATCCTGCATCCACACAACAATTTTTAGATTTAAAGACATAAGGCTCAACATATGATTATGTCTTCAAGTCTTCATGCTAATATCCCAAACATTTTTAGCACCATCTATGGGAATCGAACCCATGTTTACATAATCATTGTCACCAAGCAATGATCCTTACTCTGGTTCATAAATATATACATTCATTTAGAGTTTCTTCGCTTCCCTTAGCGTGTGTTTCTGTCTTCTTTCCATAAACTTTTTTATTTTCTAGTTAATTGTTCTCTTTATTACCCATCCATTTTTTTTGACTTTGTAACAACTCCATCAACATGTCAATTCATGCCTCAAATTCAATGATCTCTCTCTCTTGATCACCAATGCTAACTACAATGCCATCACTGTGGATTTTCTTTGGATCCTACATCTTCATCTTCTCCTTTTGTCAACTTCACCTTGTTGACTGTAACCTTCATTTTAACTAACACTTTACCAAGTTATTCTTTTTGAACTTGGCCAATAATTCACTTCACTTGAACCTTCTTTCTGAGCACTACTTTGTACCTCTTCAAATTGTTTTTACAATGACCAGACTTTACATGTCATACTCTGCCAATCATGCACCCAATTACAATGCACTTTTAACTTATGACTCTAAATTCCTTTTAACCCCATACTCTTAAATTTTACATCAATGAACATTGATTTACTTTGAATATTGACTTAAGCTCTTCAACTTAGACACTGACCTTTTGATTACAATTTCTTTATTAACCTCTCGCATCCTCACTTCAACTTTTCAATCTTATCTTTGACACCTCACTTTCATTTTTCAAATTCACTAAATATTTATATGATTTTCTCACCATATCGCTCTACATAAAAATCATATATAACACACTCAATATTTTTCTCGAAAAACTATTCCACTCACTCTCCACTATTCTTAAATAAAAGATAAAATTTGAAAATGTGAAGTGAAACTGCGCGTCAAAGTGGTCCATAAACAAGCAATAACTGCCTATATCCCCTTCAAACAAAAAGATAAGTTGTGCTCATATTGTGACAATGTCTTTGAGAATGAGATAATGAACACATAATCCTGAGAAGCAACCTCGACTGGACGATTCAATTTAAATAAAAGTTGTGATTGGTGAACAAAAAAATATTTTCGGAAATAAAATTCTCTTAATGTGTCATCTTGTGAAATTGGGATAAACAATTTGAGCCCTAGCTTAAAAAATGCGCCTTGATCATCACTCTAATCCACTGTACCAAAATCCTTTTGCTTTATATTCGCACCATTCACCATTTCCAAATAGCAAAGTTACATAGTCTTGGTCAGATGGAGCTCGAATGAATAAATTATCAATTGAATATCATTTTTTTATGAAAAAATTCACAATTTGCATGCGTACATAATCCCGCAGGCAGTTTAGAATTTTTTTTTTTTTTTTTTTCAACAGAGAAAAAACGCTGTTTTAATATTAATGAGAAAAGCAGTCCATAGTTTAGAATTTCACTTCATTGGCCGCTTCAATGTCAAACTTCATTGGAACCACTGTAAGATTTGAATTGCAATAGTAACCTCATAACCAGGTTCCCTTGAAATCATGGAATTTTAAAACACCTAGCGATGGAAAGGCTGAGAATATTCAAATCACTTTCGTTAAAACAACCCAATTTTCATACACCGTGTGAGTTCATTCAAATGAAAATTTTTATAGTTTTCAACAACGTTGAATATTCAAATTATTCAAATGAAATGATTGTCTGAAATAAAAAAATATATTGAATTTTCAATAAGCCAAGTACATAACCTTCATTCAATCAATCTCAATGGTTTCTTATACTCCAATCTCATTTCTTTGATGCCAATGTTGCACCACGCACATTAAACCAACCAACCCTGTTGGATACCCGTGTGAGTAGATGCAATGTTCAACCTGGTAAGAAATCGACCCATTGACCTTCATCCCGAAGCAAACTCCTCTTTATGGACAAATTGGTGCATACATAATGAGGTAACTTGTACGCAATCTCCTCCACGCAAGATTGACCTCCAAACTCGACATCGTTATGAGCACTACTCTAGGAGCAACCAACACCCTTGGCTCTTCATGCGCATAGATTTCCACCACGACTCTTTCAAGTAACCAATATATTTATTGATATTGAAAAAAGAAAGACAACATCAAACAAAACCATTCTTGTTATGCCCTTGGGCTATACATAGCTTTGATACCAAAAATTTGTTGTAGAGAACAAATCCACTTTAATTTGTAAGATCGCACACAAATTTGTTGTTCTCTACAAATTTGTTGTAGAGAACATATACTTTAATTTGTAAGATCGCACACAAAACTTGGATTTCCAAAAAAATTACATAGCTATTTATTTTGATGGAAGAAATATCTCAAATTCATTGAGATAAACTTCTTCCTCGATATTTGGAGGAAGTTGAGAGTAATTTTCTCAATTTTAGGAAACTATCTTAACTACCTAAATTCTAACAAAATTATAGAATTATTCATAAAATCTAGAATTTTCTAGTTTCTCTTAATTAAATGAATACATAAATTTAAAACATGATATGATACTGCATCACCCGCCATCCTTCTTATGGTTTTGAGACTGCATCTTATGGAAAGAAATTTTGAATTTATACAATATGAACACATCTCTAGAAATTTAAACACTTTAGCAGATTCCCTAGCTAATTTAGTTTTATATAGACATTTGCAATGAATGTAAGTAACTTTCAATTCACATCACATCATATTGAAAGCAGTATATGAGTTGAGAGACACTGAATATATATATATATCTATGTGTGTGTGTGTGTGATAAGTTTGGTTTTAAAAAATGTGTGCCCCGAGACACATATATCTACATTGCCCATCTACAAAAAAAACTACATGAAAACATATAAGTAGACACTCAGTGGTGCTCAAGATAAAATGACATTGCACAAGCTATCTTGCATAACAATTGACCCATACTACTAGGTACCCCAATGGTGTGTCACTGAAGTCACAATGGAAGTTGATCAACCATGGTCTCATCAATCCCATGGGTCAATCCCTCCATGTCATGCTCTACCTCTGATAGGACCTCTGCTACCTCAAGATCTCGTAGCGCATCCTATCCTACCGCAACAACTTGTATTGGTCCCACTGCCTCCTCCTATGGTTTTCTCTCAATGCGGTGAAGATATGTAGCACCCAATGGTAAAAAAGGTCTAATGTATGAATGAAAACATCAGATAGTTTAGGCTCAGGAACATGAAAAAACACACAATTTTTTTTTGTAAAAATTCATAAAACTTAAAGGTCAAATTATCTTACCTGTAGCATCTGATTGCTTGCCTTCAGGCAGCAAGAGCTTGGTATCATCACAGAAATCCATCCCTGTGTAAGGATACTCATCAATCATGATGAACTCTTTGTGCATCCATCCAAATAAAGTTGGTGAAAATCTGATATATGATGGATCTACATGTCTGGCCATGTGGTATATCCACCTCCGCACCCATGGGACCCTCAGATCAAAGGGATAAAGTACAATCTACTAAGGCTACAGTAATGGTACCCTCTTTAAGGTAAAAGAGACCAATATGGCACCATATCCGAAGTTCTTTAACTTCACCTCCTTTTCTTTAGTAAGTTGTTCCTTTAGGTTGACCAGGACACCGTCGCTCCACTTGAATAATTTTGGCTCTAGACATTATACCATCTACTGAATGTATGAGATACTTGCCACATGTAATGTCGAGACACCTGGGAATCTTGCTATGATGAACAAGATCATTCTAAAAGGTAGTTGGGTCACATACTTTATGTTTATCTTTCCATCCCTAGTAGGAATGACCTAAGGTATACATTAGGTATGAATGTAATCTTTCACCATTTCACCACCACTTCTTCCACCTAGAAGAGAGATAGGGGCACCTTGCTTTGAAAATACAATCATAAAGTAAATATCATATAATTGTATCTCGAGTAGATTCTCCCCAAACTTGAACATTTGTGCCTGAACATCCCATGAACATACAAGGTACTTTAACAACTCCATTTGTCACCTCATACTAGGAAACCATAAGAATTTCAACAACCCGCGATTTCTATGTGACCAGATGGTAGCTAGGTCATTTGATTCATCTATGCCTTGTGATTCATACACTCTTTCTCTTTAGATAAATGACATCTTTTTATAATGGGTACTTGAAAATCAATAAAGGACTCATTAGACTCTTTTCCATGCAAAAAACATGACAAAATTTGAGGCAACACTGAGAACAAACTTGGATATATGTGCCTAACACACCCCAGGAGGCTTAGAAATAGCATTGAAACTCTATCTACAAGGTTCCACTGCATAGATGCAACTCCCTTTTCGACACATAGGGGGTGTGTTGGCCCCAGGGCATTTTCTATGAACCCCAGGGGCCTCAAAAACTTGAAAATTTTGCATGAAAACACAAAAATGAACCGTGGAAAGATCGAGAAATGTCTTAGCTCCTACTTGGATCCGACGATACTTGAAACGGTTCCCTAGAT
Organism: Pinus albicaulis; assembly: GCA_034641835.2. Classification (NCBI taxonomy): domain Eukaryota; kingdom Viridiplantae; phylum Streptophyta; class Pinopsida; order Pinales; family Pinaceae; genus Pinus; species Pinus albicaulis. The sequence continues at coordinate 1,324,808,715 of CM076582.1, read as the reverse complement.
TGGTCGTAATCAACTATAGAAGATCAAGGGAAAAAGGGTACCAAATATTCACTATTGGAGGTAAAGTGTGAAATGGTAAAAATGAAAAGTCGTTTTGTATATTTATGGTGATTTTCTCGTTATTTTATTCATTTTTAACATTTTGACTTAGAGATGCTTCATTTTCACTATGCGATAGGTATGTTTAATCCTTCTTCTAGTGTTTTGAGTAGGACGACATTTGTTAACAGGTTTTTACTGTGTTGTAGTAGGTTACTTTGAACAAAGAGTACACTTTTATGTCTTTTTCAGACTCTATAAAGAAATGAAAAAGGAGCCCCCTGGAGTCCTCTTTCTGCTCTTTTCAGACTCCCAAAATATGAAAATATTTTAAGCACTTGTCCTTTCGAGCTCGTAAAAGTAAATGAAAATATATCTACTCTGTATAAGTTTAACCCTTTTCTGGGCTGAGATAAACTAACTATGAAAAAGGAATACATTGGTTGAACATGGCTAAGAGGTTCTCTTGAGTATCGTTTTCTACCTTTTTGGACTTAAGAGAATATCTACGAAAATGGACATGTGGAGTTTTATTTTCTGCCTCTTTTTCAAACTCTCTAAACATGAAAAATATGTCGAGTTTTACCTTCGTTGGACTCGTTAAAACATCAAACAATGATGGGTTTATCAAATATGACAAGGCCGAACCATTCCTTCTTAGGGTTTGTTAAAACTAATTAGAGGGATTCATATGCACGATGAACTTACAAATCAATAATATGTTATCCTCCTCAAGCTTGTTAAAAAATAAAGAGGTACTAACAATTATGGTTGGGGAAATTTGGAAAAAGAGGAATTTTGCTTTGCTAAATGGCAGTGAGTCACTCTTAAACATCACATTTCCACTTCATCTCCATGAATATCGGGTTGGGTAATCTGCTTGTATTTTTCTTATCATACCACTTTTAGAGCCTCCACTTCGCTTTTGGGTCAATGCTTCCTACTCCATTAGTGTCGTTATGTGTTTAAGAGAAGTCCATCAATTGATCTCCGATACAATACTCTTAATCTTTGATTTCATGTTTTCCTTTCTTGATCCAAATCCATATCAACATCATTCTGAACATTCTTTCTGAATCATGATACTTATTTTGTGTCGTTGATGGGGGATACATCAAGGCCCTCCTAGGATGGGTCACTTCCTATCGATATCAACACATCATCGAGGAAATTGACTTAGAAACACCCTTTTAGTACCTTGGTTCTTGTGTACATCAATCGAAAGCCTCCTCACTCTCAGTGACAAGTTTACATCAATGTCCTTCGACTAAAAGACTCTGTGTGGTGTTCAAAATAAACTCATTTACTTGCACCATATCAATTGTACCATAACACCTTGAGAGCAATTAACATCATTAGTGGTTTCTATCGTGTTTGTTAACGACTTACATCATTGGCCGGTAGTCAGATGGTGTCTACCATGTTCGAATCCAACTCATTGATTCACATGGTTAGACTTGTACATTAGTTGGTCATGTGAATGAGATAGAAGGCCCTAGATCTAGTTTCATCCATCCGATTTGTGACTTCAGGAGTTATACAAAGATCACAACATATGATGGTCATTATCATATAAACAATCATTTAGCCATGAGCCCATTAGTTGCATCTATGGACACGTCTTTTAATCATTACACATGTTATGATAGCTTATGAGCTGAGTATGAGTATGCCTCCCTCAGCATCCATATGCCATGATACTTGTATTGTAACATATGAAGCTCACCAGTTTTCCTTGATCCTTACTTGTCACCAGGTAAAGAACTGTAGTCATCAGTCACCATCTCTGACTTTGCACTTTAGGAGGAATTATGTTATAGGCCATTTTGTCACATCAAATCAAAGTGTGCCTCCTAATGGGATCAGTCGACATCCTATTCCCCTTGTAATCATCTTTCACAAATCCCTAATCATGTACCTTTCATCCCTCTGAATTCCAACCCTAAACTTCCCTATCTAAAATAGTTTGAGCACCAACTCTCCCTGCAAGCCTAATGGGGTGCATTCACCTACAAGTTTCTCCCCTTATGGCCAACGTTGGTCACCAGCATGTAGGGCCCTCCTTTGCACCTGCGTTGTTTCTAGAATCCTGGTAGAGTGAGAGGGATTCTAGAAGCTTCACCTTCTAGGATTTTCCAAGATTTGTTTCAACTACTTACCTTGAATCGACATTCAGATCCTATCATAATGTACTTTAGAGTTTTCACCACTTATCCTTTCACCCTATCCCTCCATCAAAGGTGAATATAAAGCCCTAGAATGGTAATTGGATACGAACTCCAAACTTACCCATCTCTCCTATACATTTACCCTCTCATATGCAAGAGGTAATGGTTGGCTTTGGAGAGTGATTCTACCCTTATGTTGTTACAGTAAGTAGTTATCATCTCATGCATAGGGTGACTAGAGTTTCATACTGTGATAAGGAAAGGATGAGTCAAAAACTCAGAGGAGCTCTTCTATAAGATGAACTATCACTTATGGTTGTAATCTCCTTATATTTATATTAACAAAAATAATTCTCTATTTTCCTATATGTGATGTTGATTAATGTATTTGGATACCATTTTGATCTATTTAATAGAGTATTTAGATGATACTGCATACATCTCGTAGTTTATTGGATTGTGTAATATGATTGTGAAGGTTCTAATTTTGGCAGTTGGAGCTTGATTTGGAACTTCCAAGTTAAATAAGCAGTGAAGTGAGAAAAAGTTTCCAAGTACACCTAGCTCTATCATCTATTTACTTTAAGAAAAATAATTTGGTTGCTTGTCTTTATGTTGTTCTAGGCTAACCACCAAACCTAGGGGAGATACCTTTGTCTGCAATCGTAAATCCCTAATAACCACATTGACAAGAAATTAACCAGGGGAAACAACTTGACCTGGAAAAAAAATGTGCCATCAATGTTCACTTATAGTCAGAGTAAATTTCATCAACATGAAGAGCCAATCTGCAATCACATTATAACTTCCTTGAAATTAAAAACCTCTATAGGATCCCAAGTCCCATTTTCAAAAAGACCAACAACTATTGAAATATATGCTTGGTGACTTCTAGAAGTTTTTTGATCAAGGATCCTTTTGGCCCATAATTCAACCAGGAACCTCACCACTTCAAACTAGATTTTTCTTATTTGCAAGCACCCTTCAACGTTTTGGAACTTTTTCTTCTCCTTGCATCAAGGAGTTGAGTTGTGACTTCTTGAAAAAGCTGGTAGGGAGATAATTACTTTGGGGCCTTTAGTCTTTCCTTGTTAGGAATAGATGCTACCAACTATGTAATCCAAAAGGAAAATAAGAAAAAGAATACAAAACTTAGGGAAGTTTTTGGATCCTGGACAAAGAATGGGTTAAAGGGATGCGACAAGTGTAGGCACGTGATAATGAGGGTGAAATTACATTGGAAACAAATAAATTCCTATGTAGTTTTCTTATCATCATTCCTGAAATTATTAACAAATCAAAGAGTCTCATGCTATTTTTTACCTCAGGTTTACATGTATGTTGGAGTTTCTAGGTATGATAATAATGAATAGTGTGAGGTTGATAAGTGTTGATGATAAAACTAAGTATGACACTAATCCAAAACAATATGCCATGCTAATGTAAGATGATTTTGTAATGTTGGTGATCAATGAAGATTGCTTGACTGTTGAAATTTGAAACTAATTGTATGGTGATGATAACTAATGAAGGTTGGAAATATCCCCTCCTTATTTGCAAAACAAAGGATGCCAACTCCTGTTGAAAATATTACAAAATTTTCACTGAATCCTGATCCCATGGTGTAGATGTCTGCCATGTGAATGAATTTGCTGGAGTCAAGCATGGAAATAGATCACTATATTACCAACCATTAATGCATGGCATTAACCAATGTAAGACAACTTACTAGTGATGTAAATGAGTGTGAAGGAACTCGAATACATATTTCTAGGGATGAATAAATGTGTTGAGGTTGAGTCACCTACAATATCTGACAATCAAGGGACATTAATTTATTCCCTCTATCGTCAGTGAGAGAACTTGCCATTAATGTATGCATGCCTCAAGGTACTAGAATAAATCTCTAGCCTTGAACCTAGATAATGTGTTGATGTCAATGTGTGAAGACTCATAAGCAAGAGGGAGTTAGTGCATCCCACATCAGCTAACACAAAAATATATAAAAAATTGAAGAATTTCTAGAGGATAAACAACATAATGCAGGTATTATTGAGGAAATTTCTTGGCAATAACTTGGTTTTCAAGAAAATTACTTTACTAACTACAAGTTTCTTGTTTTTCATAGTTAGACTTATTCTATCTTTACTATTTATTTATTTATTTTCCTATGCTACTTGAAAATAAAGCATATCATCAAGTGTAGGAATATTTCCAATGAATACATGTGCATAACAAAATACTAAATATGTTCATAGTCAAATTTAAGAGGTATGATTTAAGGTATACCAAAGTATGAGTGACTATATCATTTAACTGATTTGGTGCCAAGAGCTATCGAATGATGAAGGAATGTTATATGTCGATGATTGTTTGGAACCAAGTTTCAATTTGATCCACACATTCTTGGTTCTCTATTTCGTTAAAAATTCTCAGCATGTTCTCCTTTATCATTCCATGCAAGTATTCCATGGCTTGATGATTTCTCTCTTAAAGGCATGAAGGATCTTATGAGAGGCAAGTGTAATGTCCATTTTTCCAGGAACAACTACAGATTGGGAATAATATGAGTTATTAACAATGTGGAGCTACAGCCATGAACCTCATACAGGTATAAAAACACTTAAAATTCAGTAAAATACACAACAGAAAAGTTATACAACGTTTTACAAGGAAAAAGGTGGGGAAAGGTGAGGATTTTGGCCCTAAAATGACTGTATTAGGATATTTGCACCAAAATAATATGGGAAAGAAGTTGGATATGATAGCTAGGGTTATGAGGGACACCCATTTTGAATTTCAGAAAAAAAAAAAAGTTTTGTTAAGTTAAACCGTTCCTCCTTTCCTAACTAGGCTAGAAAACTCTGATTTCCCAAGACGAGAATTATGCACAAATTTACTGAAGCATGTGAGCGTGGTTTTTTGAAGGGTATGAATGAAATAAGGTTTTAACATTCAAAAATAAGCTCAGGGAAATAACTCATACACTTTACAGAAGAAGAATTAAAGAATACAAAAGAAATCCTCAAGGAAGAGGTGCTACAACCATGTAAAAAGACTGCATAACAGTGACAGCGTAATTTTCAGGGATGAAGCAGTAGCTTATTTATTCTTCAGATCTAGATCAGATCAATACATAAAAATATAGATCTAATACAGATCCATGTATAAGAAGAGTTGATCTATACATTCCCCTTGGGTTTTTTCTCAAAACATGAAGCACCATAAGTAGATCTGAGATCTAAAAATTCAGATCTGCAGAATGATTCAGAAATTCTGAATAATGCAAGGAAATAGAATATAAGATCTGAAACAAAACATATATTGGTTGCCCAATCTATGGATCACCACAATGAAGGAAGAAACCCAACACCGGAGATCTCTCCTAAAAAATGCAAGCAAAGCACCCTACATCTGTAGATCTTCAAATAATGCTATCTTAGGGACAGAAACAACGTTGTAGCTTGTGAAGATGATTTGACCTGATGCCAAGATGTGGATCTGAAGTATAATCATAAAATGAACACTTTCAGGAGGTTAAATGAAACTCTCACTGAAAAGAGCCACTGCTATCATCTAGATCTGAGCAGATATAGATATCCACTTGCTGCAACTCACAAGACAACTCAACCCTCAACATGAGTAGCACTGTAATGTAAGGTGAAACTTGGCCCAAGCCTAATAGTGGATAATTCTAGCACAATTATCCTCCAAGAGCTGCTCAAAGGAGGTGGGATTCCTAAACAGGAATGCCCAACAAGGGATATCTAAGCAAACAAACCTTCAGAAATAATGTCTTCAACAAAATTTTCCCTGTTGCCCTCCTCTTCCTTTTATAATATAGGAATCTTGCCAAACCCTAAACCACCTTGAATCACTTAACCCTTTTCACATTACAACCTCCTTCTAGAACTGCGCTGTCCCTCAAAGAGGTTCAATGCATCTAGACTGCACTGTTTGACTTGGTCAAATAGGATCCCCTCTCATGATTTAGCCTTTTTCACACCTGCAGATATAATTTACATAGCCAGTAGATGTCTTTGTTCACATAGGAATTGATTTATTCTTGGTTTTCAGGAGTTTTACATGTCCTCCTCTACAATTGATTCATCAATTATGAAATGAAAAAATAAACAAGGAAAAATTAATGTTCCAATTAGCTGAAGCTAATTTAGGAACATTACAGTCTCCCCCTCCAAAATGTTGCTTGTCCTCAAGCAACTGCAAGGGTGCTGCAAAACTTCCCCTTCTTCTCTTGTGGCCTCCTCCTTCAATAGTCTCCACCATTGCTTCAAATTTTCTACAATAATTCCATCTCCCAATGGTTCCTCCCAAGTGTGCAAAGTGGTCTTTGGTAGATAAATCAAATAGCTCTCATTATGAAGTAAAGGAAGATCTATATGGAAACCTTCTTTCTAATTCATGGCCTCATCAAGATAGAAGTGATGGTCATAATGGGGAATTTCACCATCAATGAAGGTCTTCCACCTCCATGCTATCATCCAAATGAAATGAATTACCTTCCAGTGTGGTTACTCATAGTGAAGCTCCTCCCAAATGCCCATGAGAGGCATGCTCCAAGTGCTGCATACAATCATATGGTCCACATCATAAAGAGACAAGTAATGTGCTATAGTGGCCATATGGTATCCCATTCTCCCCTAGAGCATGTAGTGCAAAGAATGTGGGAAACTCCTTTTCCCAAGGACACATTCCACAAATGTGTCTCTCCTCCAACCATGTTCTGAAGAATAAGAACATCTTCAGCATGTGGAATCATGATTAAGATCATGCTAGATACCATATATGACAAAGGATAAGGAAGATACCTCCTCGTGTGCAGCCAGCACAGTTTTACCCACAACTGCCATAGAATAGAAGATGACAAGTGTTCCCTCCAACACTTGTTTGCTGCCCCATCCTTCTTGCATGCTTGGATAAGGTGTTTTATGATTGGTGCAAAGGAGTCACACCATGGGAAGTGTATCTCCCCTCCAAGATCCTCTAAAGGATGATCATCATCAATAAAGTTCATGGCCTCAAGTGGCCCATGAAGCCCATCATAAATAGTGCTCCCTCTTGGATCAAAGCCCTGCAAATGAGTGTTAGAAAAATACAAATATACATCATGATATTCAACAATATAATATTTTTCATACACTTGTTTAAAATCAGCAAGGTTGCTCATGGATGAGCCTCCTCTCATGCTCAATGAATAAGGAGGTGTAGATGATAGTTCTTCCCAAGAGCTATGTTCTTCCTCATCTAACAAATGGTCCATGCACTTATTCATATGAGAGTGCACCTCCTCTTTGAAATTTTCCCACATGAATTCATCCATGATAGTATGATGTGCTCCAATGAAACCAGTGGGTTTGGAAAGCAGGATCTCATAGGTTGGATTCAGTATTTTCTCCTTGAGCTTGGAGAATTTAACCAAATAAATATGATCATGGAAATAGATGACTCCTCAAACTACCTTATACCTCCCATCCATTACCTTCCCATCAAGAACCTCACATGTGAAAGGGTCCTTGTTGTACTCCATCAAAAGTTGAGAATACCAATAAGGATCTAGGCTCCCCAAGAATGATAACGTTGTAGATGTACGAAATTCAGCCCCTATCATGTCATGACTCTCCTCTTTGACATACTTGATGCCAAGGTCACATGTTTGAGTACCATAAACTTTCTTTTGCCACCTCCCTTGCAGCTGATCTTGCTCATGACAAGATTGAAGCATGTGGAAATCAACTTCCCCTTGGAAAGTTCTTGTCCTCCAATGCTTCCTCAATTTTTCCCATGCATGCAAGAGTATTAAGATCCTCTTGTCATGTTTAGAAATATCTTTTGTAAGTGAGAATACCATGGGCTTCCCCAAAGATATGGTTTTTTCATGTATCCTCATATCCATACCATCATAGATTTCTGATCTTTCATTTCTCAGCGTAGATGAATGAATGGAAGATAACAATGTCCTATTCTAGAAAATTGCTTACCTCTTTTCTAAATTCATGAAAGATCCTCTATGCTGTGCTTGCTTCTCCCAAGGCTCCTTCATTAGCCAAGTATGAAAATGCTGCCCATAGTTGAGAGAAAACTTTAGTTTTCCTCCGATCAGGAGGTTTTCCTGGTGCAATGCCTCCTTGCAAAGAGGCATCAAGGCATAGAGAAGAATGTGAATGTAGGTGGACAGATTTTCCCCTACCATTGCTACATGGATTCTCTTGCCTTCTTTGGTCTTCCAACCCTTGAGACAGATCAGGGTATATTCTCTTCTTCTTGAGATGTTCTTCCTCCTCTCTTCCTCCTTCTATCTTTAAGACTTCATCATTTGACAATGATGATGCATGTTGCTCTTGTGTTATATCAAGATCTCCATGTGTGAGATCTTTTGGAACCCCTTGCAAGAGTGCAAGAGTGCAATATCTTCATCTTCATGAGGTGCTTGAGGTGTCATTCTCATGACTGCGTTATCTCCTGCCATCTCCTTCTCCTCTCCAATAACTAAAATTACCTCATCCTCAACAAGAGTCCTTAGATCTTGGACATCTAGTGAAGGAGGAGTCTCCATGATTCCTTTTTGAGAAGATTTCCCTTCATTCAAAGGAGATCTTGCCATAGACAAGGCATCAAACAAACTCACACCTTCTCCCATGCTCTTCAGAAATGGATTTGGATTCATAGACCCTTCCAACTCATGCAAAATATTTGACCGATATGGTTTGATAGTGTCACTAGAAGATGTTACACATGGGGCTTCATCAAACCTTTCTATCAATCTTGCAATAAACCTTGAATAACTAGATGTATTTTTATTCTTCAAGGAAAAGGACTCAAACAACCACCAAGCATATACCTTACCTCCAAAGTTTAGCACTGCTACTTTGATGGCTTCCATTTCAGAGACTTGATGTTGTTGCACAAAGTTGTTTAGATCTTCCACCCAAACCCTGACTAGACATCTAGGTGATCCATCAAAGATAGTTAGATAGAATCTACCCATGTCATGCTACTCCTTATTTGTGCCTTTTCTCTCCTTGATCTTGCAGAACCCTTGTAAATTCAAATTATCTTTCAACTCCTTGGATTGAGCTTCATACTCCTCCAAATACTCTCTAAGAGTCTCCTTCTTAGGCACACCTCCTTTCTTCCTCTTCATGAATAAATTACTGACAGAACTTTGAAGCTTAGGTGATATGGCTGAGTGCACATATCCATAAGATGAGGATTCAAAATGTTCCTGATGTATAGATCTTGTAGATCTGATCGGAAAATATTTCTGCTCTTGAAACTTTCTAGGAGTTTCAATGCTTCTCCTTTCTTCTTCTTGTTCAACCTCCTTGGAGAGGTTCTTATTAGATCTAAAAGATGATGAGAATAAACCCATATTATTCATCATTCTGACCTTGCTCCTTGCTGGAATATCACTGCAAAGTTCCCTTTTCAGGAATATCAAAATTCTATTTCAGAGATTGACTGCAAGGGCATTTACTGGATATGTCACCTTTGAAAAAAGGATGAGATCCAAAGGCTACCTAGCCATCTGTAGACTCTGTCTATATATCTTTGAATATTCCTCCTTCAGGGATTTATCACTTTGGCTTGAAGCCACAGGATGAGCCAAAGATCTTGCTCTGATACCACTATAATGTCCCTTTTTCTAGGAACAACTACAGATTGGGAATAATATGAGTTATTACCAATGTGGAGATATATCCATGAACATAATACAGGTACAAAACCCCTTAAAATTTAGTAAAATACACAACAAAAATTTATACAGCGTTTTACAAGGCAAAAGGTGGGCAAAGGTGAGGATTTTGGCCCTAAAAAGAGTGTATTAGGATATTTGAGAAAAAATAATATGGGAAAGTGGTTGGATATGATATATAGGGTTATGAGGACTCCCATGTTGAATTTCAGCAAAACAAAATAAGTTTTTCTAAGTTAAACAGTTCCTCCTTTCCTAACTAGGCTAGAAAACCCTGATTTCCCAAGACTAAAATTATGCAGAAATTTACTAAAGCATGTGAGCGTGGTTTTCTGAATGGTATAACTAAAATAAGGTCTAAAAATTCACAAATAATCTCAGGGACATAACTCATACACTTTACAAAATAAGAATGAAAGAATACAGAAGAAATCCTTAAGGAAGAGGTGCTACAACCATGTAAAAAGACTGCATAACAGTGAAAGTGTGATTTTCAGGGCTGAAGCAGCAGTTTATTGATTCTTCAGATCTAGATCAGATCAGTATATAAAAATATAGATATAATACAGATCCATGTACAAGAAGAGCTGATCTATACATTCCCCTTGGGTTTTTGCTCAAAACATGAAGCACCGGAAGTAGATCTGAGATCTAAAACTTCAGATCTGCAGAATGATTCAGAAATTATGAATAATACAAGGACATAGAAGATCAGATCTGAAACAGAACATAGATTGGTTGGTCAATCTATGGATCACCACAATGGAGGAAGAAACCCAACACCGGAGATCTCTCCTCCAAAATGCAAGCAAAGCACCTTGCAGCTGTAGATCTGCAAATAACATTGTCTTAGGGATAGAAACAGTGATGTGGATTTTGAAGATGATTTGGCCTGATGCCAAGATGTGGATCTGAAGTATAATCAGCAAATGAAAACTTTCAGGAGGTTAAATGACACTCTCACTAAAAAGAGCCACCACTATCATCTAGATCTGAGCAAATCTAGATCTCCATTTGCTGCAACTCACAAGATAGCTCAACCCTGAACATGAGCAGCACTATAATGTAAGGTGAAACTTGGCCCAAGCCTAATAGTGGAGAATTTTAGAACAATTCTCCTCCAAGAGCTGCTCAAGGAAGGAGGTGGGATTCCTGAACAGGAATGCCCCACAAGGGATGTCTAAGCAGACAGACCTTCAGAATTAATGTCTTCAATAGCATTTTCCTTGCTTCCCTCCTCTTCCTTTTATAATATATGAATCTTTCCAAACCCTAAACCACCTTGAATCACTTAACCCTTTTCACATTACAACCTCCTTCTAGAACTGCGTTGTCCCTAAAAGAGGTTCCATGCATCTAGACTGCATTGTTTGACTTGGTCAAATAGGATCCCCTCTTGTGATTTAGCCCCTTTCACACCTGTAGATATAATTTACATAGCCAAGATATGTCTTTGTTCACATAGGCATTGATTTATTCTTCGTTTTCAGGAGTTTTACATGTCCTCCTCTACAATTTATTCATCAATTATGAAATGCAAAAATAAACAAGGAAAAATTAATGTTCCAATTAGCTGAAGCTAATTTAGGAACATTATAGCAAGAGAGAAACTCCTTATTCTCGTGTTCTAGTAGATGCTCTCCATTGATTGTTTCTTTTGACTCTTTAGTTTCTTCGGGAGATTGGAATGGATGATCAAGGAAGGATCATAGGTCTTGTTCCTCTTGATATGTCTCTACTTCTAGATGTATTATGAATCTCTTAACTTTCCTTTCTCCTTGAGATTTAGTAATGCTTCTGAAGGCTATCATGATTTTCTCTTCTTGAGATGCAAATATGACTTTGCACAAGATTTGAGAGATATATTGGAGTATCATTTTCATCTAGGTCTATTCAGTTCCCTTCATATGCCAATCAATAGATCCTATCAATACATGTATTACCATATGGGTGGGGGAAGGGGGGGGGGGGTGTTCTTAAAACACTATGAAAATGAAAACCTTTTAAATAAATAAACAAAATATGTAGAAGGGAAACAAATACAAGGAGAGATATATCATGTACTTGGAGGCCATTAAAGAAAATTTGAGGTCTAAAATGGGTCTCAAAACAAAAATGTACAACCACAATAAAATTTATAAGAACCAATAGGATTCAAGATAATGATGTCAACCATGGGGGATGCTTCACCATTTTTAGATTAAAAAGGTAAAAATATTAAATATTAAAAAATAAAAAATAAAAAACTATTTTTTCAACTCGTATTTTCAACTTATCTCCCTACTGTTTTACTCACATTTTGAGTAGGAGAACTTTTTGGATACATAATTTAATTCCTCATCTAAGGAGTACCCATGTTGCGTGCTTTTTTATGGACACTGCTACATGAAAAATGGGAAATGCATGAAAAAATGTGATTATGATAAATACATGAATAACATGATTACAATCATGTTTTTCATGTATTTCTCATTTTTCATGTAGCAGGGAACATTGAATGTATGTAAAAATACTCAAATGAGGAATTAAATTCCACATCCAACGAGTGCTCCCACTCAAAATTTGAGTAAAACCATAGGGAGATAAGTTGAAAATATGAGTTGAAAAAGTAGATTTTTCATTTTTCCCTCTAAAATTTAACAATGTAATCTAACCTTAACTTATTATTTCCACTATTATTTTATAATATTACTTAGGAGACCCATTTTATACCTCAAAATTTCTCTAATGTCTCACATTGTCAATACTCTATTCACATGAGTTAGCTTATCCTTTACATGAATCAAACTTTAATGGAAAAGAAAACACACTTTGCATAAAAATTACAAGAGGAAATCAAGGTAAAAGAAGTAAACTAGACTGCTGACTCCTGAAAATTTTGACTTAATGAGCTTCAATAAAAAAATTGTTTCTAATGAAAATCATACCTATCTATAAAGATAAAACTAACTCATATAAAAAGTAAAAGAAATAAACTAGACTATTGGGTCCTGATGATTCTAACTCACTTAGATTCAATAAAACTTTGTTTGGTTAAATCAAGCCACACTATGCGACCAACATGACAAATTATTGTGGGGCACACCTGAGGTGGTATCGTACTTTATCACGTCTCATCGTACCTTACCTTCTCCTTGGAGTCTTAAACCATAGGAAATCCAATCGAAAAAACAAATATCACCTTTGTTCTCACCCTCAAGTACCCCCTCAAAAATGACACCAAAATGTTGGGTGGAATAATTGGTAAAATAGTTACTCAACATTTTCTTGTAAATATGGGGTTGTAGACTTAAAAACACTACATATTTTTTGTGGGGATTAAAACCATAGATACCCACTATGCTAAAGATCTATCTAAATGACCAAGAAAGTTTCACACATGACAACATAAAAAATTTCGTCGCCCTAGGTTTCCATCGGAGAGTCAACTCATAGAATATAATGATTGAAATAAATTAGACTCAAGAACTTCACCTTGGATTATAAAATTGCACTACAAGAAATGAAATGTAAAATTTAAGAAGAAATTCCTGTCAACTAGGCAATGTTGTTTTCACACATGTAAAAGGAAAGGATCTCTAAGGCTAATTTTTCCTCGGGGCTACTAAACTACTATGTACTCATTTAATGATCTAAATACCAAGTATATATAGTTAATTGTATACTCTACAATAAGCCCTATTTCATGCCACCAAAACACTCACTATATCAATAAATTATCAATTGTGAGATAACACACATTGATTGCTTTTGTCACAAGTAAGGAACAAAGTACTAGTATTGTTTCGAGATCAAATCTAAAACTTAACCAAACTTATAATTTATAAACATTATGCTCTCTCTCTCTCTCTCTCTCTCTCTCTCTCTCTCTCTCTCTCTCTCTCTCTATATATATATATATATATATATATATATATATATATATATATATATATATATATATAAAAGTTCTAATCTACACATGTTGCATAGAAAAAATCCCCTATGTTAAGATATGAAAGGAATAAATAAATGTAACTATTAAAAAGTTGCATATTTTTTCCTCACATGCACAAAACAGAGTAATCTTATATTACCATTATACTTTATAACAAAGGGTTTTAGACTGAAATCTACAACAAGTATAGAGTGGTTTAAGGTATACAACTAGGAAATATCATCCATTAATCATGTGTACTATGCATTAACATCTATTTTAAAGAACAAATAATAGACATAATGAAATGTTATAGGGCTATAAAAAATATTTTTGCATATATGAGGCATAATAATTACATACTAATAAAAATAGATTGTAACAAAGGATCTCAAGCCATTATCTATACTCTCAAGCCACAAGATCACACATCAAATCCATGTGGGGAAAAGACAATTTTTCATATGAAGTCTCCAGATTAAATATAAGAAAAAGTTTTAATATACTCTGATTCCAATATGCAAACATAAAGCCATGTCAATGTACAATTCAAATCCACATGAAGAAATCCATGGTCAAGTACCACACATGTAAAATAATCCAGTTTTCAATTAGTCTTTTATATAGATTATCTACTTGAAACAATGTATTATCTACAAGATCCAAACCACACACAAAATTAACATAAGAACACAATAAATGAATGGGAAACGTGCTATATTGGTGGGCCCTTTCAAACCAACAACGTTGCCTCCTATAGAAAAACTAAATCGAAGAAATATTAGACACAATGAATATAAGTCTGAGCATCGAGAGATGATATTAAAAATCCATAGTGTACATCAATAAAAATATAGAGAAGTTATAACTTCTGTGGTAACCATATGTGATCATTACAAAACCATGAAACAATGATAGAACTTCCCCTTTATCAACCTTTGAACCTATTTTTTACTCCCACATTCATATAAGAAAGATCAAGGTTGAATTGAAATCATTTCCCCAAATATGATCTACAAAATCAACATTAATATACAAAGGATTGGATTATATATATATATATATATATATATATATATATATATATATATATATATATATATATATATATATATATATAATCACATAGGATTTATTTGGCATGGAACCATGTTAGAATAACTTGATCTATTTTGTTTGTCTAATTGGTTGCTTAGTTTTGGGCCTAAATGGCCAATGGTTGTAACTAGAAATTTCCCTTTGAGAGAACCATTAATATATCCCAATATGTACACTTTTTGGATGAAATTATTGAGTGTATTCTAATTTGGGATGTCTTGAACAAAACCCATGTTTTATATTTTCAAAATTCTACTCCGTTTTCCTAGAAATCACACCCAATGTCAATGAATCAATTCTTTTTTTCATAAGATCTCTGAATTGTTGATCATTACTTGAAGGTTTTCAAAATTTACATGGGTGATATGTAAACAACATAAAATACTTTCATCTATTATAGGAAAAAAACCCATGTTTTAAAATTCTACTTAGATTCACATAGATACGTCAACCTCAGAGGATGGTTACGAGAGCTACACAGGAGTTACAAGAACTAAATAGACGAAACCATCATTAGTAAAATAAAACATTATCATCTTTAATCCATTACAAATAAAATTAAATGGCAATAATTAACTACTTCAACATTCATAGGTTTATTATGACACATTCATGGGAAAATCGAGTAAGAAGGGAAATGAAAGGGTGAACATGTAGGAAAATGGCTAAGAAAAGATGTTTTGAAGGGGAAAAGAAATGGAAAATAAACAACCCAACACTACCCTATGTGAATATTTTCTATTGTTTAACTTATTTTAATGTTGCTTCATTACATGTTTGTACACTACAACATTTGTTTCTTCATACCTTCAATTTTATCTTCCATGTTGCATGCCTTTCCATAACTATACCTTTTATTTTCCTCTTAAATTTATTATAATCTTGAATCTCTAACCATAGTAAAATTTGACATATGAAATGACCACTATTGCATTAGTACCTATATTAATGAGATTATTGGAAATATGTTTTCATTGATGGAAAAGGAAAAAGCATTGCAACTGGTAAAGGAAATGGAAAAGAGTGGTAAAGGATATTAGAAGGTGCAGATATTTTGGAACTAGTCCTTGTATAGCATATCATCTCAAATGTAGGTGAAACCAACTTATAGGGAAGAGATATGAAGAGATTTCTAGTGGTATTTGGAAGTTTAAAAATAGCCTCCTGGTTCAAAAGATAGAGTCAGTCAAATTTTGGTGACCTTAAGTCCATAATACCAAAGTTAAAAGATGATTGGAAGAGCCTTAGAGCATAGCCAAAGTTGGCAGAAGTGTCAAAAACAGTGGTAAACCTAAGAAAAGTAGACAAACAGAGGACTGGAACACGTTGGATAAACAACACGACAACATGAAATGGTTTTATTTGCACAGGAGGATCCCACCTAACAACTTAACGTGATGAAGCTACACCAATGCTATGGTTATGGTGCATAAGCCTTAGTTCTAGGATGAATGGAGTGGGATGAAACTAGAATATGACATCATCTTGGAGGAGGTAGCTCAGAGGTATAGACCCAAAAAATCCTTAAGGATAATAAAGAAAAAGCGTTGAGAGACAGGGTGTTGAGACACAATAACAAAGAGTCAACCAATGAGGATTTGAGTGGGAGGTCCCCACTCTGACAGATCATCCCACTGAGGTAAATCCCAAAAAGGGAGATAGGAGTCGGGACATGTGTCAAATTTTTGACATCACTTCGGAAGAAAATATTGTTAGTCTTGGAGAACACGGGAGGTGGTTTCTTACACCATTGATTGCGTAGATCAAAGGCAGAGATCAACCTCAAGACCACTCCTCCTAATATCAAAAACAATAATGGAGTGGTGTCCAACCTAGTGTTTTTATATAAAATAATTTAATAGAGGAAATGGTTGGGACGCTTAAAGATATTTTATAAGAAAAATTTCTCACAAAACTAACCTTGGGAACTCACTCTCTCCTCTCTGACAGAGGATAGGTGGAAACATATTATTGGATCTCGGGATAGGGCAGTGGTTGATGATGTCATCATGGTGTGGACCAATCAAAGGTGGATATATAACAGGTAGATTTGGTGTTTTGGACACCCACATGTCCCATATCTAATGGACATGTCCACTCACACATCAACACATGTCATAGGTGACGTCAGTATGACATCATCCTGCTGGTTGGAGCCAGACAGTTTATTATGGTGTACGTAGCCAAAGCATTGGGCATTGTGAGTCGAGACACATCACTATGGAGACATCAATGTGATGTCATCCCGGTGGTCAGATCCCATAATATTTTGTAGTAGTGCAAGAAATATTAGTGGGGTGATTAGGCATCAAGATGATGTGGGTGTATCAGACCTGACTCAGCCCATAGAGCTTTTCTATTGTCTCTTTCTACAATGGAAGGACCCCACTAGAGAGCTGATCTTGTAGGATATACCCTGATGGATGTATAAGGAGGCACAAGAAAAAGAGTGTTGGCACAAGGGGTCCTGACCCAAGTTCGTAGGTGAAGGTTTGCCAACAAACCCCTATACTACTGGCCCTTTTGACAGTGACCTGCTTGCGCAAGTCAAAGTCTCACCCGAAGCAGTATGGGTGGGTGATGGAATCAGGTTTCTGCACCCTGAGAGAGGATAGGTAAGCCAAGCAGAGCTGTGTCTGGCTTTACAATGACCAGATCGCCTATCTCAGAACCGCATCTATAGATCTCCTTCGCATCCACGTGCGCAAGGTCAACTATACTTACTGTGCTCAACAAATCATATACTTCTAAAACAGTAGTGCAACATTATATAAAACATAATAGAATAGACCCAGACGCAGTAGAAACACTTACACAGAAATTTCACAGCTTAACATAGAATATGAATAATACAGCAGCTATCAGATATTCACATAAACAATATGCATAGATTCAGTTACTCAAACAACCTTTCTCATTCATTAATCCTTCAGTTCCTTCTTACAATACCCAAACCTGACCTGCGCACACAGCAGCAGGGTCCCAACACAATAGGACTTGGGATCTCTGTGCACATAGCCAACAGGATTCCTTTCCCCAAAAACCCAAATAGATCTACTAAGCCAAAATTCGCATCAAGATCTCATCATCTTCTTGCCTTATCATTCAAAACGTCCCTCTATTTATAACAATTTAGCCTAATCTTTCTTATGGTCCACAAACCGTGGTTTGCGAACTCTAGGTCTACCCTTTGACCCATTACAATGCTTTCAGGGCTTTTCCCCACCCCAAAACCCCTGCGCTAGACTAATTATATTCAAAAATATAAAAAATCGGACCAGTTTCACAGCTTGTAGGAGACCTTGTTCCAACAATCCCCTAACAAAATCTTGTGACTCGTCCCGAGTCACTATGGTGGTGTGGTCTCTACCTACGCACGTAGGGAATTGATGGCTGCAATCAGTGGAGGCAATACTTCTTGACTCTGAGTGGCATCACTTTGTTCGATGTATACAAGCTTCTTGGAGGTCAGTCCTTCAGTAGCCGTGGCAACCCGCTCTAATATTTGGTTGAGTCGCTCGATTGCGCCATTGGTATCCTGTGATAGATGAAGGGCAGTGTCGGCCCAGGGCTTCAAGAATTTTGTGATGGTATGCCTCGTTCGTCGGAGATCCGCAATCTTATCTCAGAGTGCATTTCTAGTCTTCAAGAGTGCCAAACGCTGCACAGGGATTAAGAAGGGCAAGATAGCTTCAATCTGATCGAAAGTGGCTTCCTTCTGTCGTAAGTCCTACTTGATGTTCTGAAGAACCAGGTTGAACTGAACCGATGTCGAGAGCTGCATGACTGACTCGAGAAACTGAGTACCCTGAGTAAGTTGTCCCGTAACGATGTCCATAGCTTCTGTTACTAGCGCAGCACGCTGGGCTCGTACCTCCAGAGGTGTGGCAAGCTATAATTGGGCCTGTAATGCAGTAAATTTCCGGTCCATTTGGGTCCTAAGGGTCTATATTTTGGTTCTGGATGCCTGTAGTGCTGCAAACAAGCCTTCTACTGTAGTCTAGAGTGGAGCTGTAGCCAGGAGCTCATCTAGGACCTCTATGCCGAGCTGGTGGACCACTGTTTTGAGCTGTGCCATCTGCGAGATAGCAAGGGAGACATATGTGGTCTGTCATGCGATGATCGGCATGGCCTCATCAAGCCATTGCTACGTGGTCTAGTCGCGATGATGGATCTCTAGATCCATAGCAGTGTGTAAACCCTGTAACACTTTGCGGGGCAGCTGCGCCAAGTCCAATTGTAGTCCCGTATCCACTGGAAGGTGGGTGCCAACTAGGATAGTGCTAGGCAACGAATAAGCACGACTTTAATTTGCAGTTAGCCCGGTACTACTGGCAGGGTGCAGGGTATCCGTCTTTGTCCGAAGGTCTTGAAGCTCAACCCGCATGGTGTCGGTTGCAACCTTTTGTCATGCTTCTATGGCTACCCATTGATCCTCTGTAGCCAGAGTAAGTGCGTCCATGATTTGCTCGATATCACCATCAGTTAGCATGATCATTGCGTCATATTCTGGGAATTGGGCGTGCTGCTTTTTTTGGGGCCCCTTTGCAAGCTCCCTATGCCGCTTCATACCCCAGGGGGATGTATTATCCTTGTTAGTCAGCTGTTTCATTCGCAGGACTAGCTACAAGTCAACTGTGTTAGCTCTCACAGTGAACTGCGGCAATTGCGTAAAATATTTCGTGGCTGCTTCCAAGCCCATCCAGCTATATCCTACGATCATCCCAGGTTTGGAAGGGGTGTTAACTTTCGTCATATAGTTTTGACGCCAATCCGCGCAGGGTTCAAAGTCAATTTTCCCTGCAGGGAGCCAGAGGGAAATTAGCTTATCAATTTCAGCTTCCCTACACCCCCTCAACGTAATTTCCACAGGCTGTGGACTGGTAAGCGTTTTTTGATCAGCGGTTGTCATTAATGTCAACCCAAGCAGCACCAGGGGCTAACCCTATATTGAATGGGAATTTTGACCTACCAAATTAATATATTCTGGGTCAATAATGCTTTATATGGTTTCTACTTGTTGATATGTTTCCGTTGATATATGGCACACCATGTAATTCTTCACGGTTTGAGAGATATTCATGTTTGAAGTTTGTACCCCAGTTAGTGGGCTAAAACCCCATGGGGTTGGGGCATGGGTCATTGAAAAGTCATAACTAATATTTTATAAGCTCCTAAAATCCCTCCCACGTTCACTTGTTGAAGCCCCTCTCAACTTAAGCATTCATATATATTGTGATCTTCATTTCCTCCTTAGGCAAGGGATTCGACAATCTGAAACAGGTAATTGTGGCATTTTCGCTCTAACGTTTTTTCTACGAAGGCTCAGAAGCTGAAATTTTTATGAGGCAAATAAAAAATCCTGAGGAAGCTTCAGTAACAATTTTAGATCAATTTGCGTAACATTTTCTGAGATATGATCTGTGGAAGTAAGGGTTTGTTCAGGCTCCTGAAATTCATCTCAAAGAAGTGACCTTGGTACATTCGTCATAACTCCCTCTCTGAGTATCGGATTGGAATTCTGTAAAAAGTGATGGATAGTGCACAGTCTGTAATTTTTTCTCTATCAATTTCAGAGACAAATGAAGAAACGGTGACACGTGACACTCCTTACAAATGCGCTCTACAGAAAAAGTCCGTAATTAGGGCAATGTGAGAAATTTGGTATAACTCTCTCTTGGAGAATCCAAATTGGGTCAGAACTATGGCATTGGAAAGAAGACTCAGAGGAATACTATAATATGGAAAATAATATATTGAGGATCTGAAATAACAGAGATACACCAGATTCAATATCGAGCTCCTAGAAGGCAAGAAAAAGCTAGATCATGTGTTGTCAAGGGTTGCAAAGGACCAGACTTTCTACTGCAGCAAAGCGAAGAAAGGTGCAGCAGAGAGTAGCATGACAAGAGCAGAAACCAAGGTGCATAACAACAGCAAGAAGTTCATCATATGAAGTCTTTAGGTGGGCATCACTGCATACAATCATTGTAAAGGTATCATTGTTCTTAGTCATTGTAAATACATTATTTTACAAATTGTACTAGTGTTTATCTGCCAAGGGTTGAAGAGGAAGTGGTTGTGTCAAAGTTGGGGTTATGGTCTAGTATATCTTCTTCTTCTAAATCATTCTATATCATTGTAAAGTGGACCATTTTCTCTGGTACGAGAGTCCATTCTTCTTTTATTCTTCTATAGGGTGGTAGGGTGGTGCTAGGGTGAGTTGTAGCTCATTGGGTGTTGGGGCATCCATTTAGTTGACTACTGAAGAATCTCAGGCATTGGAGCATCCATCCAGTGGGAGCTGGAGAAGAATGCTTTTCTAGATTCTAAGAAGTTGGAGCTTTATTTTCAATTGGAGTTGAATATTAAAGAATTATTAGAAAAGCATTAGGTGGTTTTTGTCCCGGAGTGGGTTTCCACCTTAAAAACTGTGTGCATTTATGTTCCTCTTGTTTGCTGCTATCATTGTACAAACACTGATAATAATTGAAGATTAACTAATGCTCTAATTGAAAGAAATATTGATTCACCCCCCCTCTCAGTATTTCCAACAATTGGTTTCAGAGCATGGTTCCTTCAATAGCAGTTTAACAGCTGGAAGGAGGTCATGGAGCATACCAAGAATGGTGTACCTTTATTCAATGAAAATAATTATTCACTTTGGAAAGGAAGAATGGAGGTCTATCTCTTGGCGCAAGGTTACGAAGTATGGGACACTATTCAAAATGGATTTACATCAACCGTGGATGAACAAGGTAAGAATAATTTGGTAAATGATGCAAAAGCAAAGAATATTATTATCAGTGGACTTATTGAATTTGCTTATTATAAGGTGTTGGGTTGTAAAACCACCAAAAATGTATGGGAAAAGCTTGAGAATATATACGCAGGTGACTCAAATGTTAAAGAAGAAAAGCTTCAAATCTATAGAGCAAAATTTGAGCAACTCAGAATGAAAGAAGATTGCAACATCGCTGCATACTTCCAATACATTGATGAAATAACCAATACTCTGGAAGGATTGGGAGAGCCAGTTGACAAGAAGACTATTATACGAAATATTCTTAGAATGTTACCAGGGAGATTCAAACCAAAGGGATCAGTCTTAGAATACAGTGAAAATCTTGAAAAACTTAGCAAGGAAGAATTACATGGAATTCTCATAGCATATGAAATGAGACTTGATGAAGAAAAGGGTACTTCAAATCTAGAAACTGCGTTCATTGCATCTAAGCAAACCAATAAGGAAAAACAACCTTCAATTGAAATGACATGCACCTGCAAGTGTGAAGAAAAGGGAGATGATGGAGAAGGTCTTTCAGATGAAGAATATGCTTACTTTACAAGAAAACTAAAACCTGGTAAGGGAAAATTCAAAGGTAAACTTCCATTGATATGTTTCGGTTGTAATGAGGTTGGGCATTTTGCAGCAAAATTTTCAAACAAAAGTAATGGCAACTCAAAGAGAAAGAAAGGCTTTAAGAAATTCAACAAGCAAGGATCCAAAAGGAACTTTCTCTCTAAAGAAGATAGCTCATCATCTGATGAAGACAATGATAGTGAAGAAGAAGCCAATCAGAGAGTATTGTTTATGGCCAAGTACAATAAGCAAGAGGTATCAAACAACGAAGAAGAAGGATGGACCATAGACGAATTTTATGAGGAAGCAATCAAGCTTATAAAATATCTCAAGGCAGAGAAGATCCGTTCCAAAACTCTTGAAGAACAAGTTCAAGGTCTCAAAATTGAAGTTGAAGAACACAAATGCATTGAAGAGTCACTTCAAAAGAAGTTGGAAGAAATTAACCAAGAAAGGGAAGAATTAGAAGCCCAAGTAGTCTTGCTGCGTGAGGAAGTGAAGAAAGGAAAAACTATCCAAAACTATGCCAACATCTCAAGGGCATTGGAAGAACTCATCAACAATCAACGATCTTACAATGAAAAAACTGGGATCGATACAAAGAAGAAGAAGCAGGATCTTCTATAACAAAATACAATGAACCTATGAGATCTGACATGCATGAAGACTTCATTGGACAAGATTCGCAAGAACAACCTTGGAAGACAATTCTTCGATGAAAATTTCCATCCAGGTACCAACATATGTTTTATGGCTACTGTTATTCATGTGGAAAATTTGGTCATAAAGCTGTAGAATGTCACACGTACCCTAGGAACGAATATAATTCCAGGAGATCTGTCAAATATGAAACTCCCAGGGCTCAACGAAATATCAATAGATTTGAACATTTAAGAAATAATATTGAATGTTACAAATGTCGAAACTTTGGACACATAGCCAAAGACTGCAGACTTGAAAATCCTCCAGAAGAATCTTCAAAGCCACAAAATGAACGAACATGGAAGAAGAAGAAGAATGATAATTGTGCTCTTGCTCTCAAGGCTCAAAAGAAAAAAGATGTGTGGTATGTTGATAGTGGTTTCTCAACGCATATGACTGAAGATAGAAATAAATTTGTATCTTTGAAAGAGAAGAAGGATGGAACCGTGTCCTTTGGAAATGATGGATCTTCAAATGTTATAGGATCAGGTACTGTCACTCTCGGAAGCAAAGATGTTCTAGCCAAGAATGTTCTATTGGTTGAAAACATGAATCACAATCTACTCAGTGTTGGAAAAATGTGTGATGAAGGACACACAATACTATTCAACTCCACGAAATGTGAAATCAGGAAAGGTGTGTATGGTGAAATTGTGGCTACAAAAAGTCGAGCTCCAAACGACATATATGTTCTGGATGAAGCAACTAAAGCATGTATAATAGCTAAAGAGGATGATACAATAATTGGTAGAAATGATGATCGTCTAAGTAAGAATTTTGCTACAAAGGTGCAAAGTGATTTCGAGATGTCTTTACTTGGTTGCAAATTGAGCATAGACAACTCATATAAGGATGTGGATCAAAGGTTGTACAAATCTATGATTAGTAGTCTTCTATATGTAATAGCCTCTCGACCAGATGTTATGCAAGTAGTTAGACAAGTAGAAAGATTCCAAGCAGCACCAAAAGAATCACATATCAAATATTCGCCAGCATTGGAATATCTTCGCCAGAAGCTTAGGATTCTCCCAAGTTCTCATTAGATTTTCATTTTTTCAGAATATAAAGGGGGAGTGGAAGTGTGTACAGGTCTGCAGGACGGTTGTGTGTCAGCGCGAGTGGAAGTGTGTACAAGTCCGCAAGATGGTTGTGTTTCAGGGGGAGTTACCCTTTGCCATTGATGTCAAAGGGGGAGAGAATGTTGTAGGAGGAGGTGTCATGATCGCAGGGGGAGTACTTGTGTTGCCATCAATGCCAAAGGGGGAGATTTTTGATCAGTGGTTGTCATTGATGTCAACCCAAGCAGCACCAGGGGCTAACCCAATATTGAATGGGAAGTTTGACCTACCAAATTAATATATTCTAGGTCAATAATGTTTTTTATGGTTTCTACTTGTCGATATGTTTCCGTTGATATATGGCACGCCATGTAATTCTTCACGGTTTGAGAGATATTCATGTTTGAAGTTTGTACCCTAGTTAGTGGGCTAAAACCCCATGGGGTTGGGGCATGGGTCATTAAAAAGTCATAATTAGTATTTTCTAAGCTCCTAAAATCCCTCCCACGTTCACTTGTTGAAGCCCCTCTCAACTTAAGCATTCATATATATTGTGATATTCATTTCCTCCTTAGGCAAGGGATTCGGCCATATGAAACAGGTCATCGTGGAATTTTCACTCTAACTTTTTTTCTACGAAGGCTCGGAAGCCGAAATTTTTATGAGGGGAAGCCAAAATCCCGAGGAAGCTGTAGAAAAATTTCAGATCAAGTTGCAGAATATTTTTGGAGATATGATCTGTGGAATTAAGGGTTTTTGCAGGCTCCTGAAATTCATCTCAAAGAAGTGACCTTGGTAAATTTGTCATAACTCCCTCTCTGAGTATCGGATTGGAATGCCGTAAAAAGCGATGGATAGTGAAAAGTCTGTAATTTGTGCTCTATCAATTTTTGAGACAAATGAAGAAACGGTGACACGTGGCATGCCGTACAAGTGCACTCTACTGAAACAATCCATAATTAGGGTAGTGTGAGAAATTGGGTATAACTCCCTCTTGGAGAATCCAAATTGGGTCAGACCTGTGGCATTGGAAAGAAGACTTAGAGGACTACTATAAGACCAAAAATCAGATATTAAGGATCTGAAATAACATAGATACACCAGATTCAATATCAAGCTCCTAGAAGGCAAGAAAAAGCTAGATCATGTGTTGTCAAGGGTTGCAAAGGACCAGACTTTCTACGGCAGCAAAGCAAAGAAAGGTGCAACAGAGAGTAGCATGACAAGAGCAACAACCAAGGTGCATAACAGCAGCAAGAAGTTCATCATATGAAGTCTTCAAGTGGGCAGCACTGCATACAATCATTGTAAAGGTATCATTGTGCTTAGTCATTGTAAATACATTATTTTACAAATTGTACTAGTGTCTATCTACCAAGGGTTGAAGAGGCAGTGGTTGTGTCAAAGTTGGGGTTATGGTCTAGTATATATTATTCTTCTACATCATTCTATATCATTGTAAAGTGGACCATTTTCTTTGGTACGAGAGTCCATTCTTCTTTTATTCTTCTATAGGGTGGTAGGGTGGTGCTAGGTTGAGTTGTAACTCATTGGGTGTTGGTGCATCCGTTCAGTGACTAATGAAGAATATCAAGCGTTGGAGCATCCATCCAGTGGGAGATGGAGAAGAATTATTTTCTATATTCTAGGAAGTTGGAGCTTTATTTTCAATTGGAGTTGAAAAGAATTATTAGAAAAGCATTAGGTGGTTTTTGTCCCGGAGTGGGTTTCCACCTTAAAAATTGTGTGCATTTGTGTTCCTCTTGCTTGCTGCTATCATTGTACAAACACTGATAATAATTGAAGATTAACTAATGCTCTAGTTGAATGAAATACTGATTCACCCCCCCCCTCTCAGTATTTCCAACAGCGCTGAAGCGTCTGCGGGGTTAGGGGCTGCCATATTTTTATGTAAGGAGGGGATCCTGAATTTGGAGACTCACAGGCAGCGGAAGTGAGTTGATTGGGTATGAACAGAAGACGAAAGGTCCAGAAAATCATGCAGCAGAACAATACATGCAGATTACAGAGATGATATGGAACCTTGGTCAGAGTTAGCTGTTCTCCTTTATAATGCCTGTGGCTATCCAACGGTAAGGTGAATCTTACTTTGAACTTACCATCAAGCAAACGGTAAAAACTCACAATAAATTGCCTCATTAATTGCCAGCCGCTTGTTTTCCATAACCATAACATTCCCTTTTTACTAGAGTTCATTGTTCTGACTGTCATCGTTCGCACCCTATGGCCTTCCCACAGATCTACTGACCTAGGATGAAGCATCTGTGCTGCTTGCACTTCCTTAATTATATCCAAAGTATGGTGTGCTGTAAAGCGATTCAGGTGCAGCCTAAAAAAGTTGGCAACCATGCGCATCTCATCCTTATCTGAGTTTGGAGTAGTACGAGGATCATCCTTTCCTTCCCGCATTCCCCATGATTCAGATGCGATGTACAGGTGTGGTCTACCCTGATTCAAGGCATTAGTGTTCTGTAGAGCTGTGTCGAGCGCTCCTGTGCCATCCGCCACCCTAAATGTTCGTAGAAAATCATCCTGCAAAGTCTCCCAATGTCAAGTGCACTGATGTAGCTCCACGTCTAAATACCATGTATCTAGACACAGTCCCAAAGCATGGATAAACAGGTGGACCCATTCTTTTGGGGTTTTGTCACACCACTGCGCTTCCCATGCGAGAAAATATCTGCGTGGATCTTTTGACCCAAGGAACTTTTGGATCTGTCTTACAGCTGGAGCTTCAAGTCGTAGGATCATCTTATCCGAAATTCCTCCCAATCGTGGAATACCTTCCCATGGGTATGTTGAATCTTTGGTTAAACTGAGAGGGGGGGGGGGTGAATTAGTTTAACACGTGTCTGAGATTTTTAAATTTTCATCAAACTTATTTACAACTTAATATGTAAACAGTCTAAAAATGTTGCAGCCAGTATTAAATTAATGTGACATCAAACTTATTGTGAGAGCATCAAACACTTAAACAGATTGAGTGAATCATATCAACATATAAGCAACACATAGAGACAACAGATGTAAGTGGAAACCCATGAAGGGAGAAAACCACATATTATTATTGTTGTGATGCAAAGGCAAGCTCCAACTCCCTCTCACCACTGTTTTTCTGCAGGCACCAACCTACAGGAGGCTCCAACCTCAGTCAGCTACAACTGACAGCTATCAAGCTCCAACTTGATAGGGAAGCTCCAACTTCCTCAATTTTCAAAAGAAATGTTTGCTGATTTACCTCAGATATCAGCTCTGTTATGTATCATCTCTTTCTGCTCTTCTTTTCTTTATCTTCTCTACCTCAATCTATACTTAGCATTCTCTATGCTTATTCTCTCTTTTTATTTTTTTTCATATCAAGTTGATATTATATATATAGAGTTCATCACATGACTGTTTGTATTCCACAAGGAATTTGGAGTGAACAGCCATGACTCTTTGACTTCTGCCTTCTCAATTCTTTATCCAACTCATTAAAAATATAACAATATGTACAAATTTCAATGTTACAATGGGGTTTTTCTTTTTCCTTTAGATACTTGCCTTTGCATCACAAACAATATAAAAACAATTAAAACATTTATATTTTCAGTTTCAATACATAAAATTCGCTCAACCCTTGGCTTGTTGGTTTTGTCCTTTTTGTAGCAGTCATGCAACTGTCCTGCATACTTTATTCACTGTCTTTTGCATATTCCACCTGTTCACTGCACTTTTGAATCCCTTTGCTGCACATTTATTCAACTCTGCAATCTCCAAGACACTCTATCTTCAACTCTAGATTCTATAAATCTAAGTTATTAACCTCCACTGCATATTCAGTCAGATCAAATCTGCAATTTTTCTGTTAAATAGATTTAAACTTCAACTTTCTCACTGTTCAATACAAACTATGATTTCGATGCTCTAAACCTTACCTCAATGCGCAACCGCTCCATTTACTAACACCCTTCATTATCCATTGTGATGCTTAACATACACTATATTATAGCCGTGGCCCTTTTCTATCAGGCGCTCAGTTTACCATCGAAGTCTCCTCCCTTATACATTGAACAAAGGAACTGGCCTCATGTCTAAACCCTTAGCACACCTTGTAATCATACATGTATCAGCAACAGGACTGTTATGCATCCAACCATATCATATGAACTTCCGCGTATTATTCACACACTGTATATATATATATATATATATATATATATATATATATATACATCCCAACTTGATTACACCAAATAATGAACTCCCGTGCCTAAACCACAATTAATATGGCACCCACTTCGCATATTCAAAAATTATATGCATGCTACAATATATCAATGTGTACATTACGGCCTTCTTCAAAGTCATTGGAAGAGTTATAATAAACTCAACGGCGCTGGACATACCTTGGTTAAACCCGCAAACCTTAACAATGATCAACACATACATATGCATGGGCCCCAACGCTAACAAGCCTTCCACATCCAACGGCAGATAACACGTCGCACCGGCCTTGATGATCTAACGGATATCGCACGAGTTATTTGCACGAACGATAATGTGCGATGGGGCAGTTTTGGGGTCCCGCCTTATGCCACGTGTCAGCCGCTCTATGGAATTGCTTCGATTTCTTGAATACTGCTCGTCCCACAAAGGTGGTGCGATCAAAACTGCCGGTTCAGCTCTAAACCACGTTCACTATTCACTTCTTCGTGGTTCCGCTCCCCTACTCCAGGTTTCGTCCAACTCCTTTCATTACACTCCGTCACATAGTTGGGTTTCATTATAACTCTGTACCATCGATCTTCCTTCACGGTTATATTAAGCCCACATCCTGACTTAATTCAAAGCTCCGCAGTTCACACTGTCATACTGTCTTCTCCGCTTCCTCAGCCCTAGTTGATTCATTCACTTTCAACCAATGCGGCACCTCAGAGATTCTGCCTGAGTTCTCCTTCCACACTCAGTCAAGAAGAACCGCCTTCTCCTCGGGTATTTAGTAAAGGAATAGGGTCCTTTTCCTACATTCCTATATTTTATGATTATTATAGGCACAGTAACCCGAACTTGAATTCAACTTTCCTCTGTCTATACAGAGAATCTCCCCTATCGTACATAACACATCATTAAAATGACTACAAGGTATACATGTTCCATTTTTTCATATAGTTAGCTATTGAGTTACAGAAGCCAAATTCTGAGTCTCATATGAATGCGCAAAGACACAAGGCATTCTCCATGCAAAAATTAAACAACGAGTGCACAAGAAATACCGAAATAGTTTCTTCAATCACATATACTTGACTTTGCTTACAAAGCTTCAGTTCAGTGGCCATTATCCTCTACTCTATCTCTACTACAGTCCTATGCAGCCTATGCAGCTCTCTATTCTCCCTCTGCTCTTCTCTATTGTCCTTTGCCATCAATGACAACATTTCCAATAGTCTCCCCCTTTGGCATTGATGGCAATATACATCTTCTGTTTTCCTCTTAGGACCCTTCCTTCTGTTGCTAGCTCTTCCTCCCCCTTTGACATCAATGGCAAGGGGTTGCACATTTCTTAGTGTAGATTCTATCCTTTGACCCTTTGTTTTTATCCTTTTTCAACATTTCTTGCATTTCCTCTCTCTGAGATCTTCTGACTTTGTACCCTGCTGCTCCAAACTTTGGATTGAATCTAAAATACTGACCCTTTAGCATTTTCATTGACTCTTTTATGCTGGATGTATTCTTTCCATAATCTTTTGATCCTGAGGACCTGTTTTATGCTTCCCTTGTTGGCTGATATCCCCCTGGAACTGTGCTTTCTCTTTATATCAGAGAGTAGCATCTACAGATACTTCCCCTAGTCTATCTCTCAAATATTCAAATGGTTCTCTAGCAAGAGGTGTGGTAAATATATCTGTTGTCTTTTATTTTGTTGGTACATACTCCAGTTTTATTATCTTCTGAGCCACTTGTTCTTGGAGAAAATGATACTTGATTGGGATATGTTTAGTTTTTGAATGAAGCACAGGATTTTTAGATATACTTATATCACTTTTATTATCACATTTGATTGAGATAGGTTCATCAATGCTTATCTTCATGTCTTGGAGGGTTTGCTTCATCCACATGACTTGTGTACAACATGCTGCTGCTGCTATATATTCTGCTTCTGCTGTAGATAGAGAGATAGATGTTTGTTTCTTGCTTAACCATGCCTCCAGACTTTCTCCTAGACATAATGCACCTCCACTTGTGCTTTTCCTGTCATCCACACAGCTGGCCCAATCTGCATCTGTGTATGCTGTCAAAGTGAAGCTTTTCCCTTTAGGATACCAAAGTCCATACTGTGCAGTTCCTTGTAGATATCTGAATATTCTTTTGACTGCAAGAAGATGATTTTGTTTAGGTGCTGCCTGATATCTAGCCACTAGTCCTACTGCTAGCATGATGTATGGTCTTGATGTTGTCAGATACAGTAGGCTTCCTATCATGGATCTATAGATTTTTTTGACCTATATCAGTCGATCCATCATTAGCACACAGGTTGCATCCCGTGATCATGGGAGTTGACACAGGTTTGCAGTCCTCCATTTTGAACTTTTTCAACATTTCTTTTAAGTATTTTTCCTATGAGATGAATGTACCTGTGTTCTTTTACTGAATTTGAAGTCCTAAGTAGAAACTAAGTTCTCCAATCATGGACATCTCAAACTCTGATTTCATCTCCTCAGCAAACCCTTTTGCTAGTTCATCTCTGTTGCTTCCAAACATAATATCATCAACATATACTACAACAATCAGGAGTTCATTTTCATGGGATTTTATGTATAGATTACTGTCTACTCCACCTCTCTTAAAGCCTTGTTTTTGCAAATACTTATCCAATCTTGAGTACCAAGCACGAGGAGCCTGTTTCAGTCCATATAGAGCCTTCTTCAGTCTGCACACACAATATCCTTTTTCTGTTAAAGAGAAACCTTCTGGCTGTTCCATATAGACTTCTTCTTCTAGATCTCCATTCAGAAAAGCATATTTCACATCCATTTGATATACCTTGAAGTCTTGGTAGCATGAAAAGGCCAGAAACATTCTGATGGCTTCCATTCTGGCTACAGGGGAAAATGTTTCATCGTAATCAAGTCCTTCAATTTGTGAATATCCTTTGCAGACAAGTCTGGCTTTATTCCTGATTACCTGTCCTTCCTCATTCATTTTATTTTTGAATACCCATTTGAGCCTATGATATTCTTCTCAGTGGGTCTAGGAACTAGTTCCCAGGTATTGCTTTTCTCAATTCGGTCCAATTCTTCATTCATAGCTTTCACCCAAGACTTGTCCTTGCTGGCTTCTTCAAATTTCTTTGGCTCTATTTGTGATAACATGGCTATGTATACCTCTTCTATTTGTTCAGTTAGTTGCCTTCTTGTATGGACCCCTACTCTTTTGTCTCCAATGATCTGATCTTTAGGATGGTTCTTCTGAGTGTATCTTGCGGGGCCTTTCGAGCTCAGTTCATCATCTTCTGTTGTCTTGCTGGTTTCATCATCATCTTGGTTTTCTTCTTCATGACTATCTGATGGACTACTGTAGTCTGTATCTCTTGTATTTTTTTGTAGTTCTTCATCAAATCTCACATCAATGCTTTCTACTATTCTCCTAAGAGTCTTGTTGTAACACCTGTACCCTTTACTTTTCGATGCATATCCTAGAAATATCCCTTCATCTACTCTTGCATCAAATTTCCCAAGATTTTCATCATTATTCTTTATATAACATTTGCTTCCAAAGATTCTAAAGTGCTTGATTGAAGCTGGTTTCCCATGCCATAGTTCATAGGGAGTTTTTTCACCGCTTGGCCTTAAGTGAGCTTTATTAAGGATATGCACCATTGTGTGTACTGCCTCTGCCCAGAAGGTTTGAGGAATATTACTCTCTTGCATCATGGCTCTGGCAATTTGTTGTACAGATCTGTTTTGTCTCTCTGCTACTCCATTCTGCTGAGGTGTCCCTGTAATAGTAAATTGTTGCTTTATGCCATGTTCGTTGCATAGGTCTACAAAGTAATAATCTGTGAATTCACCTCCTCTATCTGATCTGATTCATTTCAACTTGCATCCGGTTTGATTTTCTGCTAGAGCTTTGAATATTTTGAATTTTTCCAGAGCTTCCGATTTATTCTTGAGAAATGCAACCCATGTCATTCTGGAGAAATCATCTATTATCAGCATGAAGTAGGTTTCTCCACTTGGTGTTTTAGTTCTTTCAGGTCCACACAGGTCCATGTGCACAAGCTGTAGTGGTCTTCTTGTTGATAAATCATCTTTGGCCTTAAAGGATGTGTAGGTCTGTTTGCCTAATTGACATGATTTGCATATGGTATTAGAAGGCCTTTTTATTTTTGGCATGTTTCTGACAGCTTTCTTCTTGCTTAGTTTGATGATGTGATCGAAGCTAAGATGTCCCAAAATTTTATGCCATAACCATGACTCCTCAAGTTTGCTAAGATGACATGCTTCATCTTCCTCTTTCACAATGTAAACCTTACTCTCTGTTCAAACTCATTTGAGCAGAGTCTTACCTATGGTGCTTGATCTAACTTCACAATCTTGTGCTCTAAAAAGAACTTCACACCCTTTATCACACATTTGACTGACACTTAGTAAATTTTCTTTCAGCCCATCTACAAATAATACATCTTGGGCCTTTCCTTTGCCATTTTCTAGGCTGACTAAGCCTTTTTCTTTTATTTTTCCTGATTTATCATTGCCAAAAGTAACATTGCCAGATTTCTTTTCATCAAGAGTTATAAACTTGCTTCTATCTCTAGTCATGTGTTTTGAGCAGCCATTGTCCAAATACCATTGGCTTTTCAGGTCTTGAGAAGTTAGAGCCAAGTCACATTTATTCACCTTCTTTATCCACTAGAAGCACCCTTTTGTTTGGTATCCTTTGTAAGGTGATGAACTACTTCTTCTGAGAGGACATTTGGAAGGCATATGTCCAACTTGATTGCATACACAACATTTAATCATAATTTTTGCAGAATTGTGAGTATGGACAAAATTTCTTTGATTCATAATCCTCCTTGAGGTGTTGGACATCAATCTTTGTCCATACTTTCTACACTCAATTATCTTATGGCCAAATTCCTTACAATAGAAACAGTAACCATAGAAACTATTTGCATACCTGATGTAAGGTTGTCTTCTCCATTTGTTATTTTGAGACAATATCATCACTGTTTGCATCCTCTTCTGATTTGAATTACTCCTCTGTTCATGACAATATGCAGCAATGTGTCCCAGCTTGTGGTAGACATAACAGGTGGAATTCTTCATAGAAGGGAAGAATCTCCCTTGATGGCTTTCAAATTTGACATACTCAGGGGTATATGGTCCTTTTTCTATTGTCTTAGTATTTATTTCATTCTTTGTTACTAAAGGTTTCTTCTGATCTCTTTCTTCCTTATTACATGTTTCTTCTTTTATAGGAATAGTTTGAGCTGCTTCATCATTCTTCTTTGCTTTTACAAAAATAATTTCTCTGTTTTCCTTTTCTTTGCTTTTACTTGATTCTCCTTCATAGCCTATTCCCATTTTTATCATAGGAGATCTTTGAGCACCTAGAATTTCGTTCAACTTACTAGAGCTTGTTGTTTGAGAGGAATTTGTAGATACATTCCTCTGAGCATTTTCTAATTTCTTCCTCAGACATACAACTTCTTCTTCCAGCTTCTCTTGTTGTCAAGTTTTATCCTTGATTTGCTGAAGTAACATGTATTCTATCTTCTTGGCTTCTTCAAGCTCTACTTTTAGCTACATGAGGACTTCTAAATTCTTCTC
Organism: Pinus albicaulis; assembly: GCA_034641835.2. NCBI lineage: Eukaryota > Viridiplantae > Streptophyta > Pinopsida > Pinales > Pinaceae > Pinus > Pinus albicaulis. The sequence goes on along the minus strand of CM076582.1, from coordinate 1,324,774,824 downwards.
TTCTCTTACATACTTGAGGAGAATGTCCTTTTGTTTTCTGCACTTCAGTTTGAGTCTGTCAATCTCCTCCAGAGCACTTCTTAGCTCCCCCTCAAGGTCAAATTCACCTTCTTCTTCTTCATCTTCTAGAAGGAGTCCTTCAATTTCTTCTATGGACATTAATAAAAATTCAGAGGTTCCTTCTTCACTTGAGTGTTCATCTGAGTCTTCAGATGTACTGCTATCTTGTTGAGCATAGAAGGATTTTCTGCTGAAATTCTTTCCTTTCTGCCAATTCTTTGATGTATTTTTCTCTGATTCTTGGGCCTGATTCCTTACTTTCTTGTGAGGACACTTAGCTGCATAGTGTCCAACTCTTCCACAGTTAAAGCATTTGAAAGGAAATTTACCTTTGTATTTCCCTGAGCCTCTATCCAGTTTCTTGACGAATTTTGCTTCTTCTTCATCCGAGCAAGAGCATATGTCTTCCTTTTCTTATTTCTTCTTTTTTGTTTTAAAGGCTGCCTCCCTCGTACTTGGCTTCTTCTGTGGGAGTCTCATCTCATATGCTGTTAGATTTCCTACTAGCTGGTTCATGGTCAAGGTTTCCCAATCAGCTGTTTCTTCTATTGCAGACACATTGGGGTTAAAACTAGGTGGAAGAGATCTTAGAATCTTTTGTACAGTTACAACTTCTTTTATGGTTTCACCTAGAGCCTTCATATTATTTACTATTTCTGCAACCCTTAGAAAGAAGCTAGAAATTTCTTCATCATCATTCATTTTTAAGTTCTCAAACTGGGCTCTATAGACTTGAAGTTTGGCAGTCTTTACCTTCTTGTCTCCCTCATGGATGTTCTCCAGAGTGTCCCACATTTCTTTGGCAGTGTCTTTGTGCATTACTTTGATAAAATCTGCTTCACACAATCCATTTAAGATGGAATTCATGGCTTTTGCGTTAGCTACAAAATATTGTTTGGTTTCTTTCTCTGAGTCAGTTTCCTTTGGGGCATATCCTAGTTCCACAACAGCCAAAAATTCTATTCCTAGAGACATTATGTATGTCCTTATTCTGATTTTCCAGAAGGCATAATTTGAACCCGTAAAGAAAGGGGCTTTATTGGTTGAGCATCCTTCTTTACTAGCCATCCTAAGAACCTAGGATCTCCTTTCAGTTGTTAAACTAGTACAAAGGAACCTGCTCTGATACCAATTGTTGAATCTTTGGTTAAACTGAGGGGGGGGGGTGAATCAGTTTAACACGTGTCTGAGATTTTTAAATTTTCATCAAACTTATTTACAAATTAATATGTGAACAATCTTAAAATGTTGCAGCCAGTATTAAATTAATGTGACATCAACCTTATTCTGAGAGCATCAAACACTTAAACAGATTAAGTGAATCATATCAACATATAAGAAACACATAGAGACAACAGATGTAAGTAGACACCCATGAAGGGAGAAAACCACATATTATTATTGCTGTGATGAAAAGGCAAGCTCCAACTCCCTCTCACCACTGTTTTTCTGCAGGCACCAACCTACAGGAGGCTCCAACCTTAGTCAGCTACAACTGACAGCTATCAAGCTCCAACTTGATAGGGAAGCTCCAACTTCCTCAATTTTCAAAAGAAACTTTTGCTGATTTACCTCAAATATCAGCTTTGTTCTGTAGCATTTCTTTTTGCTCTTCTTTTCTTTATCTTCTCTGCCTCAATCTATACTTAGCATTCTCTATGCTTATTCTCTATATTTCTTTTTTTTCATATCAATTTGATATTATATATATAGAGTTCATCACATGAATGTTTGTATTCCACAAGGAATTTGGAGTGAACAACCATGACTCTTTGACTTCTGCCTTCTCAATTCTTTATCCAACTCATTAAAAATATAACAATATGTACAAATTTCAATGTTACAATGGGGTTTTTCTTTTTCCTTTGGATACTTTCCTTTTCATCACAAACAATATAAAAAAAATTAAAACATTTATATTTTCAGTTTCAATACATAAACTTCGCTCAGCCCTTGGCTTGCTGGTTTTGTCCTTTCTGTAGCAGTCATGCAAGTGTCTTGCATACTTTATTCACTGTCTTTTGCATATTCCACCTGTTCACTGCACTTTTGAATCCATTTGCTGCACATTTCTTCAACTCTGCAATCTCCAAGACACTCTATCTTCAACTCCAGATTCTTTAAATCTGAGTTATTAACCTCCACTGTGTATTCAGTCAGATCAAATCTGCAAATTTTCTGTTAAACAGATTTAAACTTCAACTTTCTCACTGTTCAGTACAAACTATGATTTCGATGCTCTAAACCTTACTTCAATGCGCAACCGCTCCATTTACTAACACCCTTCGTTATCCATTGAGATGCTTAACATACACTATATTATAGCCATGGCCCTTTTCTATCAGGCGCTCAATTTACCATCGAAGTCTTCTCCCTTATACATTGAACAAAGGAACCGACCTCGTGTCTAAACCCTTAGCACACCTTGTAATAATACATGTATCAACAACATGACTGTTATGCATCCAACCATATCATATGAAATTTCACGTATTATTGCGTATTATTCACACACCGTATATATATATATATATATATATATATATATATATATATATATATATATATATATATATATATATATATATATATATATATATATACGTTCTTAACTTGATTACACCAAAAAATGAACTCCCGCGCCTAAACCACAATTCATATGGCCCCCACTTCGCATATTCAAACATTATATGCATGCTACAATATATCAATGTGTACATTACAGCCTTCTTCAAAGTCATTGGAAGAGTTATAATAAACCCAACGGCACCGGACATACCTTGGTTAAACCCGCAAACCTTAACAATGATCAACACATACGTATGCATGGGCCCCAATGCTGACAAGCCTTCCACATCCAACGACGAACAACACGTCGCACCGGCCTTGAAGATCCAATGGATATCGCACGAGTTACTTGCACGAAAAATAATGCACGATGGGGCGGTTTTGGGGTCTCGCCTTATGCCACATGTCAGCCGCTCTATGGAATCGCTCCAATTTCTTGAATATTGCTCGTCCCGCAAAGGTGGTGCGATAAAAACCGTCGGTTCAGCTCTAAACCACATTCACTATTCACTTCTTCGTGGTTCCGCTCCCCGGGGAAATGAAGCTCATACTCAGAGGGATGCAATGATGATGTTTTCAGTGCATGACAGTGTTCACAGGTCACATTATGGGTCCTCCATTGTGCGGGACGGGGAATGGTAGGGACGGGGAATGGTGAGGACGGTGACAAATTAACGTGTCATGCTCTGTGATCCATATTCTCCAAGCTCACTGTAGTTGTGTATCTACTGTATATATGCCTGTTTTATAAGTTTATCTCGCCAATAATTCTCAAACTCTCATTATGTAAAAATTGCAGCTTCTTCTAATTTTCTGCTGGCAAATTAACTCAATGTATGCGAAGGCTTTTCTTTTCACATATGATGGTTATCAAAACCACATTCCCCAGATTTCAAATCTGATTCGATGTAACTCACATTTTGGCAAATATAAAATTATGTAAGTCTTAACCTTAAGACCATAAAACTCATGTATCTTCTGACTTAAGCTCTTAATACTCTAACAAATGGTTCGATGCCTTTAAAACAATGCGCAAGCACTTATAACATTACAATCTGGCAACCTCAACATACTCTGCTTCCTTTTAACTAACAAATTAATTACATCTATGTATATTAATATCTCAATCTGAGATTGAGATATTAGATAAAATCCTCTTTTAGTTAAGAAACCACACACCTCCTATCTAGCTTAAAAATGCGGAAGCTCAAGGGTTATAAAACCATACAATACACCCTCTTATAATTCTTTTGCAGGCGGGAGCTCTATTTTTCGTTGGCCTAGGGTTAAACCTCGTATTGCATATAACCCATCGATCTCCACATGTGGAGTCCTCACGTCATGTCAACCCCCTTCTCAATCTCGACTTAGAGTCAATCTACATGTATACGTGACCCTAATTAAACGTTCATAGAACATTTCAATTGTAACTTTCCTTCGACCTTTTCACGCAATTCATATTGCGCCAACTTCGCATATACAACCATTATATGTGCACTACAATATATCCATATATATATTACGACCTTCTTCAATTTTGGAAGCGTTATAACAAAACTCAACCACATCGGACATACCTCGGTTAAACTCGCAACCGTAGTTTGAACAGTCCCGATCAATATAAATTAGAACTGGGCCCCGCACTAACGACCCTTCCACATCCAATTGCGGACAGCATGTCGCACTGCTTCAGATGATCCGATGTCCTCAATCAAATCTCGCGTGACTTAGATGCATGAGCTTTTAACTCGCGATGAGAGAGGTATCTCAAAACCGCTTAAGGCCACGTGTCAGCCTATGGCATTGATCGTGTTTGAATTGGAAATACAACTTACCATACAAAAGGCGGTGCGATATAGGTGGGGTTGGTTTCGTAAACCCGCTGTCATTGTTCACAGCGCTCGTGGTTCCTCTCCTTTTCCGTCAGGGTTCCGTCGCGCTTATATATATATATATATATATATATATATATATGAACTCTGCCTTTCATGTGCAATTCCTCAACACAGTTTCTTGGTCCATACTGCAATTACCAATGACTCATCTCTACAGGCCTAGACAACTGTTACGTGGAGAATGATAACTCCTCAATGCACCATGCCTTTCCATCGATTCTGTTCTCGCTTTCATATTCAAGCTGTGCTCATACTCTGTTATACGATAACACTTCCATTTCGCAATACTCACACAGGCTTATATTAGTATCACTTTCCACGCAGAGACTAGGATTTCGACTTTCTCCACACTATAGTAGCTTAGGAACATAAGAGAATCGAGCCTCCTTTAACCGTGATTACATAAAAATCGACTTCCACCTTTTGCGTAGAGTATTACAACTATTTTCTTTGATTACAGGTTCCAACAGAACTGTCTCCTTTGCCTTTCTTTTGCTATCTCTCTTTGTCTCTGTTTCCTCTGATGTCTCTGTTGCCTTTCTGCCCCTTGAATGATGTTTCAGGTGCTCCTCTTTTGTCATCTCCTTTGCCATCAATGACAATATTTCCAACAGTCCCCCCTTTGGCATTGATCGCCTTTTTAGCCATAATAATCAATACTTCCTCCAAGTCTTCCTCTGCCTTCCTTCTTTTGAAAATCCTATATTTTGTTACTTGCTTTTCCTCCCCTTTTGACATCAATGGCAAAGGGTTGCACATTTACTAGTGTGATTTCTATCTCTTCATTTATTCTCTCTGAGATGTGTTTAGGCCTTCTTCTTCTGACTTTGTACCCTGCTGCTCCAAACTGGTGTACAGGAGTTGTTGAGAGAACACTTTTGAGAATATTTGAACTTGTCTATACATAGGTGATGACAACCACATATAACCAGATTTGTATAATCAGGGATGCATCATTGGATCAATAATTAAGGATTGTGAATGCTCCATGTGACATATAAAGCTTGCTTCAGCTATACTTCTGTCTATATTATAATCTTCATCTGAAATCCATATCTATTAGGAAGTTGTAGTTAGAGTAGGTCTTATTCTACAATACACATCTGCAGTACCACACCTGTTCAATTATGATGGTCTTCCACACAACTTAAAGTTGTTTGATTGAAGTCTCAACAACCAAAATTCACACAGTTTATGAATAATCCTAAGTCAGAGGCCTTGAATATATATAAGTGTTGTCTTACGAAAGGCATTCAATTATAGAGAAAAAGATGTTGCTTCAATGCTCAATCTAATGTTTCAAGAGAAAAAAAATACTGATCCTTTAGTCTTTTCATTGACTCTTTTATGCTGGATGTACTCTTGCCATAATCCTTTGATTCTGAGGACCTGTTTCATGCTTCCCTTGCTAGCTGATCTCCCCCTGGAATGATATTTCCATTTTTGTTCTCCCCCTGAACCTGTGCTTTCTCTTCATATCAGAGAGTAGCATCTACAGATACTACTCCTAGTCTATCTCTCAAATATTCAAATGGTTCTCTAGCAAGGGGTTTGGTAAATATATCTGTTGTTTGTTCTTTTGTTGGTACATACTCTAGATTTACTACCTTCTGAGCCACTTGTTCTCGAAGAAAATGATACTTAATTGGGATATGTTTAGTTTTTTAATGAAGCACAAGATTTTTTGATATGCTTATAGCACTTGTATTATCACATTTGATTGAGATAGGTTCATCAATGCTTACCTTCATGTCTTGGAGAGTTTTCTTCATCCACATGACTTGAGTACAACATGCTCCTGCTGCTACGTATTCTGCTTCTGCTATAGATAGAGAAATAGATGTTTGTTTCTTGCTTAGCCATGCCACCAGACTTTCTCCTAGATAGAATGCACCTCCACTTGTACTTTTCCTGTCATCCACACAGCTGGCCCAATTTGCATCTGTGTATGCTGTTAAAGTGAAGCTTTTTCCTTTAATATACCAAAGTCCATATTGTGCAGTTCCTTGTAGATATCTGAATATTCTTTTGACTTCTAGAAGGTGATTTTGTTTAGGTGCTGCTTGATATCTAGCCACTAGTCCTACTGCTAGCATGATGTCTCACATTCATGATGTCAAATGCAATGGAACTTCCTATCATGGATACGTAGAGTTTTTGATCTATGACAAATCCATCATCGACACACAACTTGCATCCCCACACAACTTGCATCCGTGATCATGGGAGTTGACACGGGTTGCGGTCTTCCATTTGGTTTTTTTCAACACCCAACCTGGGTATTTTCACCCCAATGAGATAAATGTACACCGTGTTCTTTGCTGAATTTGAGGTCTAAATAGGCGAGCTCTCCAATCATAGACATCTCAAACTCTGATTTCATTTCTTCAGCAAATCCTTTTGCTAGCTCATCTTTGTTGCTTCCAAACATAATGTCATCAACATATACTACAACAATCAGGAGTTCATTTTCATGGGATTTTATGTATAGATTGTTGTATACTCCTCCTCTCTTAAAGCCATTTTTTTGCAAGTATTTATCTAGCCTTGAGTACCAAGCACGAGGAGCTTGTTTTAGTCCATATAGAGCCTTCTTTAATCTACATACATAGTCTTATTTGTTTGTTCATGAGAATCCTTCTGGTTGTTCCATGTAGACTTCTTCTTCTAGATCTCCATTTAGAAATGTAGATTTCACATCCATTTGATATACCTTGAAGTCTTGGTAGCATGCAAAGGCTAGAAACATTCTGATAGCTTCCATTCTGGCTATAGGAGAAAATGTTTCATCGTAATCAAGTCCTTCGATTTATGAATATCCTTTGCAGAAAAGTTTTTCTTTATTCCTAATTACTTGTCCTTGCTCATTCATTCTATTTTTGAATACCCATTTTGAGCCTATGACATTTTTCTCAGTAGGTCTAGGAACTAGTTCCCAGGTATTGTTCTTCTCAATTTGGTCTAATTCTTCTTTCATAACATTCACCCAATACTTGTCCTTACTGGCTTATTCAAACTTCTTTGGCTCTATTTTTGATAGCATGGCTATGTATACCTGTTATGTCTTCTCAGTTAGCTTCCTTCTTGTCTGGACCCCTACTCTCTTGTCTCCAATGATTTGATCTTCTGGATGGTTCTTTTGAGTGTATCTTGAGGGGGCTTTTGATCTCAGTTCAGAATCTTCTGTTGTCTTGCTTGTTTCATCGTCATCCTTGTTTTCTTCTTCATGGTTGTCTGATGGACTGCTGCAGTCTATATCTCTTGTATTGTTTGGAAGTTCTTCATCAAATCTCATGTCAATGCTTTCTACTATTTTTTGAAGAGTCTTGTTGTGGCACCTGTACCCTTTACTTTTGGATGCATATCCTAGATATATCCCTTCATTTTCTCTTGCTTCAAATTTCCCAAGATTTTCATCATTATTCTTTATATAACACTTGCTTCCAAATATTCTAAAGTGTTTTATTGAAGCCGGTTTACCATGCCATAGTTCATAGGGAGTCTTGTCACTGCTTGGCCATAAATGGGCTTTCTTTAGAATATGCACGGCTGTGTGTAATGCTTTTTCCCAGAAGGTTTGAGGAATATTACTCTCTTGCATCATGGCTCTAGCAATTTGTTGTATAGATCTGTTTTGTCTCTCTACTACTCCATTCTACTGAGGTGTCCCTGCAATAGTAAATTGTTGCTTTATGCCCTATTTGTTGCATAGGTCTACAAAGTCATAATCTGTGAATTCACCTCCTATGTCTGATCTGATGCATTTTAGCTTGCATCTTGTCTAATTTTCTGCTAAAGCTTTGAATATTTTGAATTTTTCCAGAGCTTCTGACTTCTTCTTGAGAAATGCAACCCATGTCATTCTAGAGAAATCATCTATTATCAGCATGAAGTATGATTCTCCACTTGGTTTTTTAGTTCTTGCAGGTCCACACAGGTCCATGTGCACAAGCTAGAGTGTTCTTCTTGTTGATAACTCATCTTTGGCCTTAAAGGATATGCGGTTCTGTTCTCCCAGTTGACATGATTTGCATATGGTATTAGAAGGCCTTTTTATTTCCGGCATGTCCCTGACAACTTTCTTCTTGCTTAGTCTGATGATATGATCAAAGCTGATATGTCCCAATCTCCTATGCCATAACCATGACTCCTCAAGTTTTCTAAGATGGCATGCTTCATCTTCCTCTTTCACTATGTAAACATTACTCTCCTTTCGAACACCTTTGAGTAGAGTCTTACCTGTGGTGGTTGATCTGACTTCACAGTCTTGTGATCTAAAAATAACTTCACAGCCTTTATCATCCATTTGACTGACACTAAACAAATTTTCTTTTAGCCCATCTACAAATAGTACATCTTGGGCCTTTCCTCTGCCATTATCTAGGCTGACTGAGCCTTTTCCTTTTATTTTTCCTGATTTATCATTGCCGAAGGTAACATTGCCTGATTTATTTTCATCAAAAGTTATAAACTTGCTTCTGTCTCCAGTCATGTGTTTTGAACAGCCACTGTCCAAATACCACTGGATTTTTAGGTCTTGAGCAGTTAGAGCCAGGTCACATTTATTCACCTTCTTTTTCCACTGGAAGCATCCTGTTGTTTGGTGTATTTTGTGAGATGATGAACTACATCTTTTGAGATGACATTTGAAAGGCATATGTCCAATTTTGTTACATACACAACATTTGATTATGATTTTTCCAGAATTGTGATTATGAGTAAAATTTCATTGGTTCATAAACCTCCTTGAGGTGTTGAGCATCAATATTTGTCCATATTTTTTGCATTCAATGATTTTATGGCCAAATTCTTCACAATAAAAATAGTAACCATAGAAAAAATATACATACCTGATGTGAGGTTGTCTTCTCCATTTGTTTTATTTAAGCAGTCTCTTCACTGTTTGTATCTTTTGCTGGTTTGAATTACTCCTACTTGTATGACAGTATGGAGCAATGTGTCCCAGCTTGTGGTAGACATAACAGGTAGCATTTTCCATAGAAGGGAAGAATCTCCTTTGATAGCTTTCAAATTTGACATACTCAGGGGTATATGAATCTTTTTCTGTTGTCTGAGAATTTCTTTAATTCTTTGTTATTAGAGGATTCTTCTGGGTTCTGTCTCCCTCCTTACATGTTTCTTCTTTTGTAGAAATTATTTGAGTTGGTTCATCATCCTTCTTTGCTTTTACAAAAATAATCTCTCTATTTTCTTTTTCTTTGCTTTTACTTGATTCTCCTTCATAGCCTATTCTAGTTTTTATCATAGGAGATCTTTGAGCATCCAAAATTTCGTTCAAATTACCAGAGCTTGTTGTTTGAGAAGAATTTATAGCCACTTTCCTTTGAGCATTTTATAATTTCTTCCTGAGACATACTATTTCTTCTTCAAACTTCTCTTGTTCCTGAGTTTTCTCCTTGATTTGCTTAAGTAACATGTCTTCTATCTTCTTGGCTTCTTCAAGCTCTATCTTTAGTTGCATGAGGACTTATGAATTTTTTTCTTCTCGTACATACTTGAGGATAATGTCCTTTTGTTTTCTGCACTTCAGTTTGAGTCTATCAATCTCTTCTAGAGCACTTCTTAGCTCCCCCTCAAGGTCGAATTCACCTTCTTCTTCTTCATCTTCTAGCAGGAGTCCTTCAAGTTCTTCTATGGCCATCAATAAAAATTTAGAGGTTCCTTCTTCACTTGAAGTTTCATATGAGTCTTTAGATGCACTGATGTCTTGTTGAGCATAGAAGGATTTTATACTAAATTTCTTTCCTTTCTGCCAGTTCTTTGATGTATTTTTCCCTGATTCTTGAGCCTGATTCTTTACTTTGTTGTGAGGACACTTAGCAGCATAGTGTCCAACTCTTCCATAGTTAAAGCATTTGAAGGGAAGTTTACCTTTGTAGTTACCTGAGCCTCTATCCATTTTCTTGACAAATTTAGCCTCTTCTTTATCCGAGCAAGAGCATATGTCCTCCTTTTCTTCTTTCTTCTTTTTTGTTTTAAAAGTTGCCTCCCTTGTACTTGGCTTCTTCTGTGGGAGCCTCATCTCATATGCTGTTATATTTCCAAGAAGCTGGTTCATGGTCAAGGTTTCCCAATCAGTTGTTTCTTCAATTGCAGACACCTTGGGATTAAAACTGGGTGGAAGAGATCTTAGAATATTTTGTACAATAACAACTTCTTTTATGGTTTCTCCTAGAGCCTTCATGTTATTTACTATTTCCGAAACCCTTAAAAAGAAGATGGCAATGTCTTCATCATCATTCATTTTCAAGTTCTCAAACTGGGCTCTATAGACTTGAAGTTTGGCAGTATTTACCTTCTTGTCTCCCTCATGGATTTTCTCTAATGTATCCCACATCTCTTTGGCAGTGTCTTTTTGCATTACTTTGATAAAATCTGCCTCACACAATCCATTTAAGATGGCATTCATGGCTTTTTCATTAGCTACAAAATCTTGTTTAGTTTCTCTCTCTGAGTCAGTTGCCTTTGGGGCATATCCTAATTCCACAACAGCGCAAAATTATATTCCTAGAGACATTATGTATGTCCTCATTCTGATTTTCCAAAAGGCATAATTTGCGCCAGTGAAAAAAGGGGCTTTATTGGTTCAGCATCCTTCTTTACTAGACATCCTGGGAACCTAGGATCTCCTTTTAGTTGTTAAACTGATACAAAAGGAACCTGCTCTGATACCAATTGTTGAATCTTTGGTTAAACTGAGAGAGGGTGAATCGGTTTAACACATACATTAGAATTTTTAAATTTTCATCAAACTTATTCCTGACTTAATATGTGACAGTTTTAAAATGTTGGAAATAGTATTAAATTAATGTGACATCAGCCTTATTGTGAGAGCAACGAAGAGAGCAACGAGCAATTAAGCAGATTGGGTGGATCATATCAACATATAAGCAACACATAGAGACAACAGATGTAAGTGGAAACCCATAAAGGGAGAAAACCACATATTATTATTGTTGTGATGCAAAGGCAAGCTCCAACTCCCTCTCACCACTGTTTTTCTGCAAGCACCAACCTATAGGAGGCTCGAACCTCAATCAGCTACAACTGACAGCTATCAAGATTCAACTTGATAGGGAAGCTCCAACTTCCTCAATTTGTCAAAAGAAATGTTTGCTAATTTAGCTTAGATATCAGCTCTGTTCTGTAGCATCTCTTTCTGCTCCTCTCTTCCTTATCTTTTCTCCCTCAATCTTCTATACTTTGCTTTCTCTATCCTTACTCTCCCTCTTTCTCAACCCTATGCATATCAAGTTAATATTATATATAGAGTTCATCACATGACTGTTTGTATTCCACAAGGAATTTGAAGTGAACAACCATGACTCTTTGGCTTCTGCCTTCTCATTCCTTCGTCCAACTCTTTAAAAAATTATAACAATATGTACAAATTTCAATATTACAGTGGGATTTTTCTTTTCCTTCAGACACTTGCCTTTGCATCACAAATAATATAAACAATTAAAACATTTACATTTTCAGTTTCAAAATATAAACTTCACTCAGTCCTTGGCTTGCTGGTTTTGTCCTTTTTGTAGCAGTCATGCAACTGTCCTGCATACTTTGTTCATTGTCTTCTGCATATTCCACCCGTTCACTGCACTTTTGAATCCCTTTGTTGCACATCTCTTCAGCTTTGCAATCTCTGTTTACCTCTGTCAGGTCCATATTATCCAAGTTCATTGTAGTTGTGTATCTGCTACATATATACATGTTTTATAGTTTTAGTTCCCCAATAACTCTCAAATTCTCATTATATAAAAATTGCAGCTTCTTCTAATTTTCTGCTTGAAAATTAAATCAATGTATGCGAAGGCTTTTCTTTTCACATCTGATGGTTATCAAAACCACATTCCCCAGAGTTCAAATCTGATTCGATGTAACTCACATTTTGGCAAATATAGAATTATGTAAGTCTTAACCTTAATACTAGAAAACTCATGTATCTTCCGACTTAAGCTCTTAATACTCTAACAAATGGTTTGATGCCTTTAAACCAATGCGCAAGCACTTATAACATTACAATCTGGCAACCTCAACATACTCTGCTTCCTTTTAACTGAAAAATTAATTACATTTGTGTATATTAATATCTCAATCTGAGATTGAGATATTAGATAAAAATCCTCTTTTAGTTAAGAAACCACACACCTCCTATTTGGCTTAAAAATGCGGAAGCTCAAGGGTTATAAAACCATACAATACACCCTCTTATAATTCTTTTGCAGGCGGGACCTCTATTTTCGTTGGCCTAAGGTTAAACCCCGTATTGCATATAACCCATTGATCTCCACATGTGGAGTCGTCACGTCATGTCAACCCCCTTCTCAATCTCGACTTAGAGTCAATCTACATGTATACATGACCTTAATTAAATGTTCATAGAACATTTCAATTGCAACTGTCCTTCGACCTTTTCACACAATTCATATTGCGTCGACTTCGCATATACAACCATTATATGTGCACTACAATATATCCATATATATATTACGGCCTTCTTCAATTTTGGAAGCGTTATAACAAAACTCAACCACATCGGACATACCTCAGTTAAACTCGCAACCGTAGTTTGAACGGTCTCGATCCATATAAATTAGAACTGGGCCCCACACTAACGACCCTTCCACATCCAACGACGGACAGCACGTCACACTGCTTCAGATGATCCGACGTCCTCAATCAAATCTCGCGTGACTTAGATGCATGAGCTTTTAACTCGCGATGAGAGAGGTATCTCAAAACCGCTTAAGGCCACGTGTCAGCCTATGGCATTGATCGCGTTCGAATTGGAAATACAGTTTACCGTACAAAGGCGATGCGATATGGGTGGGGTTGGTTTCGCAAACTCGCTGTCATTGTTCACAGCGCTCGTGGTTCCTCTCCTTTTCCCTTAGGGTTCCGTCGCGCTTATATATATATGAACTCTGCCTTTCATGTGCAATTCCTCAACACAATTTCTTGGTCCATACTGCAATTACCAATGACTCATCTCTACAGGCCTAGACAACTGTTACGTGGAGAATGATAACTCCTGAATGCACCATGCCTTTCCATCGATTATGTTCTCGCTTTCATATTCAAGCTGTGCTCATACTCTGTTATACCATAACACTTCCATTTCGCAATACTCACACAGGCTTATATTAGTATCACTTTCCACGCAGAGACTAGGATTTCGACTTTCTCCACACTATAGTAGCTCAAGAACTTAATAGAATCGAGCCTCCTTTAACCGTGATTACATAAAAATCGACCTCCACCTTTTTCGCAGAGTATTACTGCTATTTTCTTTGATTATAGGTTCCAACAGAACTGTCTCCTTTGCCTTTGTTTTGCTATCTCTCTTTGTCTCTGTTTCCTCTGATGTCTCTGCTGCCTTTCTACCCCTTGAATGATGTTTCAGGTGCTTCTCTTTTGTCATCTCCTTTGCCATCAATGACAAAATTTCCAACAGTGCAGACACTAGAGAGGGTAACGCAGCACCCAAAAGGGGTAACGGAGGGCCAGGCAGGCCACACACAACATTTTTGAGTTATAGTCTGAGATTTTTCTTGGAGATCGATATTCTGAGCCAAGAAGGTTGGAATCAGATTTTCTGAGAGAATATCGATCGAGCAAAGAAGGTGACGCAGTTCTAGAGCAATCCCCACGCAGGCCTATACCACCACTGCGTAGAGGCAACACAGAGGGTGTTGGGGTTTCTTCAATTCAGCTACCGGATCAGCTGGGACTTGCATAGTGAGGTATTCTCACTATTTTTTCTATTTCAATATTCGTTGTAATTTATTTTTCCGATGAGACAATCAGAGATGTATTCAGATATAACTGTTGCTTAATAATAAAACCCTCAAATCTACTACATTGGTTTTCTCGCATTGGGTTTTTGCAGGGTCGTTTGTCCAAAAATAACGATGTCCTGTGTGTGTTATTTCTCTTGTTCAGTTTACTGTTTTCACATATAATAAGTAAGTGAAGGTTGCTTCAGTAACTACTTCAATGTTTTCAGAAGTAATCTGCAAAATAACTTGTTAAATCTAATTTACAAGTAGGAGAAGTAGTTCAGTTTGTTGCAGTAGGATTCTAGATCTAGGACTTGGAATTTTCACACGGTATCAGAGTGTTGATTATGGAACAGGAAGAGAATATCCAATGTTGAGATGAAGACTGAATAGTTAAGAAAGCAGCAAATAGATTCCCCAGAGGGATTGCGTAGTTCAGGCCAGAAGGGCTGAAATGTGCAGTAAAGTCTCTCTCTGAGTGAGTCGACAGAGAGGAAGGGCTTTTAGATTGGAATTTTGTTGAGACATAAGGAGAAGCGCACAACCTCAGCGCAGAATTGGTGGGACACAGTTTCTGTAGGAAGAATTTGTTTTGCTGGGCAGAAATTTGCCAGAAGAGGAAGCGACAACATAATGAGGGAATTTTCTTCCTCAAGAAGTTCCTAGCCAAAGAATTCCATTTTTTCGTGATATGAGTAGCAAATCTGGGCAACATATCTACAAACTCCAGAAGGAGTGCATAATCCTGTCCAGTTTTGAACAGAGGGGGAAGAAGAGGAGTAGATTTGACATGCTTGACGACCATGGAAGCTCATCGACTTCGAGATTAGGAGGATTAGTATGCCATGAGTGCCCACGCATCTCTAGGAGGGAGATGGGGCGATATTGAACTATAAGTTCACAAGAATTTCAGTTGGGCAATATCTTTGAGGAGTCCACCTCTCGGATCATAACCTTGCTACGGGTGCCCAAGATCAGCAATAATACGCTGAAGAAGTTTTCATTCGGTACAAAGGAGTGCAGAAACGACAGATGAAGTGGTTAGAAACGCTAAATCTGAGCAGCACAGAGCAGAGTTGCAGCAACATAGAGGGACACAGTGTAAAGCAGCAACAACGAAGTGCTTAAGAAGGACAATGTGGGTCTAGCAATAGTTAGAGTTTCAGCATCGAGATGCATCTTGAATACTTGTTCATAATTCTGGATGTTTTTCAGTTGCTTCTCTAAGTAGTTGAGTTGTAGTGTAGAGTTAGCAGTGACAGTGCTAGTAGCAGATGAAAAATTTGAGAGGGAGTTGTAGTACATATGCAGTGTTGGTCACGACAGGGTCAACAACACTACAGTTGTAGCAACGACACAGTTGTTGGTGGACAGGATGTCAGACATCAACAACACAGAGGGATATGTTTCAGAGTTAGAGCAATGTGCAACAGGGTATATATGTTAGAGCACATTCCTCGCTAAGAGGGAGTGTTGATTTTTGGTAGCATCAAATGTGCTCTAAGTCTCAAATTTTGAGGAGAGGATTAGACACATGCATGACAGATAACCCAGAAATTGTTTTGGGAAAGTCCACCCATAAACAGTTTTATTTGATAAATTAATTATTTTTAATGACGACCTTATGTCTAACTTAGGAAATTAAAATAATTAATGGGTATTAATTTAAAATGTGGTTGAAACTTCTAGAAAAAGCAGATAAATTCTAAATGTAATCTTAGCCATTGATTGGAGATCTGATCTCAACCGTTGAAGTCTCAATGAGAAGACTATAAAGGAAGGCTTGAAGGTAATTTGAAAAGTACACTGAAAGGATCAAGTGATCGAATTTTCTGAAGTGAGAAGTGCTCAAGACGAAAACCAGATCTAAGTGATTCTTCACACAATTGAGGGGCAGAGATAGTTTTGGTAGGAGGATCTTCTCTGGGGCCAAGGATCATGAGCAGAGAGACAGAGAAAGATGCAGAGGGAGCAACGCAGAGCCCATAGAGGATGACGTAACACCCAGAAGGGGTGACAAAGGGCCACACAGGCCACACACAAAGGCATCAAAACCTTTCCCAGTTACAGTCTGAGATTTTGCTGAGAGATCAGGATTCCGAGCTAAGAAGGTTGGAATCGGAATTTCTGAGAGCAGATCGATCCAATAGAGGAGGTGACAGTTCCAGAGAAGTCCCTATGAAGGCCTATGCAACTACATCGCAGAGGGTGCTAGGGTTTCGTCAGTTCAGTTACTCGATCATCCGAGACTTCCAGAGTGAGGTATTCTCACTATTTTTTCTCTGTCATTATTCTTTGTAACTGATTTGTTTGGTTAGAAAATCAGAGATGTATTCAGATATAATTGCTGCTTAATAATAAAAGCCTCAAATCTGCCGCACCGGTTTTCCCACATTGGGTTTTTTCGAGGAAGTTTGTCCAAAAATAACAGTGTCTTGTGTGTGTTATTTCTATTGCTCAATTTATTGTTTTCACATATAATTTAAGTAAGTGAAGACTTCTTTAGTAACTGCTTCAATGTTTTCAGAAGTAATCTGCAAAATAACTTGTTAAATCCAATTTACAAGTAGGAGTAGTTCAGCTTGTTGCAGTAGGATTCCAGATCAAGGACCTGGAATTTTCACATGAACACCATGTGGAATGCCTAGTGTGAGCTATA
This sequence comes from Pinus albicaulis, assembly GCA_034641835.2. Classification (NCBI taxonomy): domain Eukaryota; kingdom Viridiplantae; phylum Streptophyta; class Pinopsida; order Pinales; family Pinaceae; genus Pinus; species Pinus albicaulis. The sequence goes on along the minus strand of CM076582.1, from coordinate 1,324,757,839 downwards.
ATTCCGGCTTGGAGCATCTTTTGCAATTCCTTGTGCACCAAGGGGTCTAACTTAGGACTTATTTTCCTAAGTTTTTGCCTAAAGGTTTTTTCATTCTCATCCTTAAGAGGGATAGTATGTTCCATAATATTCTCCATATATCTTTTCAACTCCTCATATGAAAAGGCCAAAATATCCCTATATTCTTGAAGTAAATTTATTAACTTTTTCCTTTACTCCTCAATGGTACCATTCCCTATTTTGATAATATTTGGATCATGAGGGGTACTAATGTTTACTTCAATTAATTCCCCTGGGCCAATTTTCTTTTCTTCCTTTCTCTTCACAACATCATGCCTATCAAACATTTTCTCTATGGCTACACAATACCTTGGAGTGGGATGTAGTGTTCCTTCCTGGTTAGTTAGTTTTGGTGACAGCTGGAAGGTGATTTTGATGGAGTGTATAAAGATTATATATGCCAGACTTATGTATATGCTTGTACACTATAGACCTAGTTTGGGTCACATGGTTGTTGCATGCTTATGGTAATATCTATGGTTGTGTGTATAAGATTGATTTTGGTTGGGTGCATATTAACGATGTTTCTATTTTGACATCTTATTTTTACTTTGGTGCGTGACATGAATGATGGTCTATGATTTTGGTTTATGATGTATATGATTATACATGCTTGACCTTGTATTTAGCAGGATTTGGTAGGGAACTTAGTTACTTCCAAGAAGGATGCTCAGATGACTATGGAGGACATGTATACATTTGGGTAAAATGTGATTGAATTAAATTCATTATGAATTTTGTTGATGATTTTAATCTATGAGGTTATGATGTGCAAGTCTAGTGAAACAAGGCCTTGCCAACAAATCATCAGATGCATATGAGCTCACAACTAGTACCTTGAGGCAAACAATGTAGCTTCAAAGAATAATAGATGAGAATCTATGGGAAATATTAGGGCATGGATTCCTAACTTTCGAAAGATCAAGGCATGGAATTTTGGATCGTTGGAATATGGCAAGGGCGCGAAGTCCTAACAAGTTAGGATAGGTGCACAATAGGGGTGTGGAATCCCTATTCTCTGATTGAAAAACAACACTTAAGGGCTTACATCAACAAGGTGAATTAATCTAAGTTAAACTTTAAGTTGAATTAAATCCAATCTACCCACTTTAGAGGATTATTAAAAAAAATAAATTATTTTAATGCAAAACATTAGTTATCTACTATTGGAAAATAAATAATAAGAAAAATAATTTAGTTGGCACATGGGTGATGAATATTACATAATTAAGGTACCTAAATAATATAAAATAAAAGGGGAAAATTTGGAGAGGTTCCACCTTAGGGTTTGGTGAATAATACAATTTTTTATAAATAAAAAATTGGTTAATTTTAGCATGAAGGGGGTGAGGTGTCACTCCACTCCATGATTATAAATATGGAAGGATTTTTCCCCCATGGGGGGAGAGACCAAAAAGAGTAGGGAAACGCTAGCAAAATGACTATCCAATTTCTAAATTAAAATCCCAATAATGTATCCTGGTTGATTGAGACTAAGTGGTGTGAGAGGAAGATAAAATATCTTTATTAGTTTGCCAAAACTTTCTCACTATTGTTGAAGTTGGTATTGTTTGGGTGGTAAATCTTATTGGTGTGTTGGAGTTGGTGAGCGGAGCGACTAAACAAAGTAGAACGAGTGAGTATCACGTAAAATTTCCAGCTTTTTATATTTTTCTTTAATTAACCTTTCTTGTATGAATATGTAGCTAGTTTACCTATAAAATAGTTCTTCTAAAAGACCTGATCATAGACAATTGTTTACAGTTTATTTCTTTGGTTATACATATGTTGAAATTACAAAACTGCAAGAATATGTTTTTGTTTTAAGTGATGGGTGAATAACGGCTCCAATTAGTAATTCTTCATTTAAATGAGTACAACATGATAATGTTAATTGCAATATGTGTTTTTTTAAGTGATGGGTGAATAACGGCTCCAATTAGTAATTCTTCATTTATGTTATCACAAAATCAGGCCTGATGGGCTGCTCATCAAGTAAACATTGTGTAACTGTTTTGGACCAATATTTTGGCTGAGGCTTAGCCTCCTCAACCTGAGAGGGCTCTCTCAAAAGTTTATGATTTTTGATAAATAAGTAGATGGCTAACTCTAAGATAAAATAGATAGATGATATAATTGGTTGTAAATCACATTAGAAAACATTCATTGGGTTATGGAGTCAAGATAACTTCAACAAAAACATCACAGTCTATCTAGCATGGAAGTTAAGGCATTTGGAGTTCAAATCAGGGAGTAAAACATATAGAACAGTGAAACACACAGTCAGTTTGTATATGAAGGAAGTTAGAGCATTATGAATGAATTCTAAGTATCATAAACAAACACCACTGCAGATAGAATTATTGAAGAATGCCATTAGAACAATAATGGACAAGAAATCCTCATGAATCTTGAGTTGTCTAAACAGAACTTTGTATTAAGTTGAAAAAACCCTTACATACAAAACACAGTCTTTTCTAATAAAAATATCCAACCCCTTGGATTTCGATTTTATGCTCTTTATAGAACATTTACAAAATAGGATTCCTTCTTCTCCACTAGATACATCGAACTCATAGAGTTTGACACCTTTTCTAATCATAAGCATGCTATTTATTACAAATTGACAGCTATAATCCTAATGAAAAGTCTTATTTCTAATAGGAGTAAAACTCTTTAATACCCTCCTAACAACCTTATCTAATCTTTATTACATCTTTTGTCACCTGCAATCCCATGAAGTCGAATTTGGATGATGATCTTTAACTTGATGTGGCCATGTTGTTGATGATAATGTTCTCCTAAAATCTAGGAAATATGTCTTCCTATTTTTTAGGCCCTTTGATTCCCTTATCTGTTTTGAGCACTTTGACCATTAATGAATAATGTCTACATGTCTCTTGTTGCCAAATATTACACCATATGTCTTCAATTCTCCAGCTGTGCAGAATCTAAACTTCGAACAATGCAAAAAGGTAAGAATAAACCTGCACTACGAAAGCAGCACAGTTTCGTAGTGCTTTTCATAGCGCAGTGTTTATCTCCCTTTCTAATCTGCTTTTGATCTATTTTCTTCAAGGAAGCCTTCATTTTCCATTAACACACTTCCACCAACAATTTCAAAACAAAATTCACCAAAATTCCCTCAAAATTTGATATGAAAATATGATAAAAGACTACTTCAGCAGTTTCGTAGCGCATTTCATCAGATTTGCACTATCTGTGCTATGAAACTGCTGTGTAAGCAATTTTGTCAAAACTGTCTTCAAAATTTATACTTTAGAGATACTTAAACTTTAATGGTATTGATATTATTTCAAAAACACAGCAAGATGACCCTGAAAACATAATCTTCATCAAAATTTACCTTCATTTTGATCAGAGATTGTCTTGTGGATTTATCATTCTGTTTCACTGCCTTTTTAACTTTTCTTGAGACCTTGTCAATTGTATCTCCAGATCTTCCACCTGTCTTCTTAACCTTCTATTTATAGCTCTCAAATGAGTGTTGATCACTCTTACAAACTTTGCCTCCTTAATGGTTGGGACTGTCCATGTGAAGAATTGTTCTTCACTGCTTGGTATTTCTGATTTGGAGACTATTTGACCTTCCCAAACAGCTTTCATCCTATTAAATTATGTTTTCTCAATGACATGTTTTCTGGCTCTTTTCTTCAACTTAGCAATCTCATGGTTTGCTGATCTTAACTCCTCCTCCAGGCTTTTATACTTGGTCATTTCTTCTTGTGCTGTGATTACTCTGTTTTTTGCATGTTCTGTTGTAGGTGAGGAAAGATCAACTATCTCTTCAAGAACAGTAGCTACTTCATTAGTTTCTTCAACTTCTGCATTAAGTTGCTTGAGCCTTTTTAGCTTGGAAAACAAATGCTGCATCTTCACCCTTAAACTCCAGCTTCTTTGTTGATTTCACCTTTTTATGTTTGCTTTCATTTATTCCTATGAAATCAGCTTGCACTATAGGTGATTCTTCTATGTCTATTGCATGCAATATGTCATCCAAGTTTCCTTTCAATCCTAGGCTGTCACTTGATCCTGAAGCTATTGTCTTTCCTTTTGATGTTGCAACTTGGCTCCTTGTAATTCTATGAACTATTTTCTTACCAACTGTTTGTTTTTGTTTAGCTTCCTTGGTACTTTGTAACATTTGTTTTGCAAGTGAAGGAGTTTTTGTAACGATCACTGGTGTTCTTTCTACCTTATCTTTCACTTGTTTCCTTTGCTTCAATTTCACAAACCTCCTTGTCCTTATATCTATCGGTTGATTGGATTTTGCTGATGGTGATGGATTTTCCTTTGCCTTAGGGTTTTTAGCTGGGGTTAGAGCTTCCATTTCAAATCCACTTATAAAAAGAAAAGAAGACCAGTCCCTACTAATCTTCTGGAGCTCATTCAAAACCAACAGTTTAATTAAACCATGGTGGAACAGAGATGTTTCACAACCCTCGGATTTTACTTGAACTTTATCAGCCATTTTGGAAATGCTTCTAAATATGAAAAATGGTAAATTCAGTGATATCATACCTATGAAATGTAATAGGAGTTTGAAATGATAGGTGTAGAATTTGTGGTACCTACCTTCGCATGTGAAATATCATTAGATGTTGAATAGTAGTTTGGCATAGCTATCCTTAATACAGTTTCTGGGAATTGCATTGTTCAGGTCCATCTCTGCATATTCTGGCTTCATAAATATCTTGCATGCCTCCATATCGAATCTAAAACCCTTAAACCAAGTTTCTTGTCCTCTAGGTATTTCAGTCACTAGAACTAAGGTTTCAAGTGTCACTGACATGTTTAACATTCCAACCTTTGTATTTGTCCCACTGAAATGTAATGCAAACTCTTTGGATACCTGAGTATGTCCACCTTGCAACTTTTCACAGAACTTTAAACAACCTACTTTACTGAAAGCATCCATGACTGTTTGATCTTCAGCTAAAACTTTTGTGCTTTCAGGTTCAGATCTCAAACAATGTCCTTTTTTGTGGTTCTTTTTCTCCTCAGCCATGCTTGTTTTAGAAAAAACTCTGTTGGCTTCCTTCGGAATTTATAAAACAACCTCTCTTGATTTAATTTGGCAGCCTCGCTTGAGAAAAAGGAACAACCTTGCTTGATTTGATTTGGCAGCTTCGCTTGATTATGTATGAAAATAGCCTTGGTATAGAACAACCACAGGCTTAACTCTAATACTTTAGAGTTCGAAACAGAGATGTTTCACAGTTTAGTATGAGCAAATGTAGACTGGAATGACTGAAACAGATAACACTTTTCGAATTTGAAATCCCATTTTCCAATATGAAACCCTTACTATATTATATGAATGGTTAAGTACTTCAAATATGACCTAACTGACTCACCATGATGTTACCCTATCATTACCTAACAAATTTCTAACAAATTATAGGTTTTTGACATGACCTTTTAAGAATCCGCGCTTTCGTAGTGCATATAGTGTATTTTTCGCACTTTGTGCTACGAAAGTAGCAGCGCTTTCGTAGCGCAAAACCCATTTCCTGAACTAACTGCGCTATGAAACTGCGGTTTTGTGGCTAATTGTAGGAATTTCATCTGAAACCTAATGACATGATCTCTAAGTGAATGATAAGACTTTTTAATCATGGAATGAGACTAAAAGACTTTATTTGAAATTGAAAATTGACCTTTGAGACTTCTAAATCTATGACCTGCCCTTTATCAAGACTAAAGTGACTCAAGACCTACTTGAAACTATGACCAAAACAGTGTAAAATTACAGAGTTTAGAAAAGAAAAAGAAAAATTAGGGTGATAACAATTTAAATGAGTACAACATGATAGTGTTAATTGCAGTCTATATATCTTCGATTCATTATAAGTGTACATTTCTTATTTTCAATTTGGGGATATATGCTTTATTGTACATTTATGTTTATGAAATCATATGTCGAAGAAGAGTTATTATTTAAAACATTTTTGTTTATCAAAGAATATGTTGAAGAAGAGTTATTATTCTGTTAATTTTTGTTGGGAAACAAAAAAAAGAGGATTACAATTTAAGCTTGTAATTCACAACCATGTCATGTAAAATATAATTGGAAGAGATGATGTTCATATTCCTATTCTCTTAAATCGTCCTTAGCTTAGTTGGTTTCCTTTAAGGTTATATAGTTATCTTTCATCTAATAATAGTTTTCTACAAAAGCCTTGTTTACTAGCAGTCATTGTTTTGAAGGCCGCCAACAGATTGTTCCTACTTTATGTTTTCCTAGAAATACAACAATTCTCTTGAAATGGAGCATTTATTGTTTTTGCATAAAAGAAAGTATTCTTTGAAATATAATGCTTATTCATTTTGGAGAAAAGAAAAAAAATGTATCTATGCTTAATTTATTGTTTACTAATGTCAGTGTGCTAATTTAGAGCGTTGTATCATTAAATCCAAAGGTGGATAATGCTTTTAGCTTGATGGGTGTATATATTGGTGTGATAAATTTACTTTGGTTAATGTGTGAGATAAATTAGTGTGTTAATCTTTGTAACTTTTGCTATAAAACTTTACCAGATAAATTAGTGTGGTAATCTTCTGTAACTTTCACTATATATACATTCTTGGAAAATATAAGTTTATAATTCCTCCCTTTGTACTATGTAGTTTTACTATGTATACATTATTGGAAAATATGAGTTTATGATTCCTCTCTTTGCACTATGCAGTTTCAAGTTTTCATTATTTCCAAAAGTATTGGCCTGGAATAGTTTCTAAAAGAGGTTAACCTTGGCAATATTTTATAACTTTGATAATATTTATATGAATTCTTGGAAAATGAGATTTTATGATTTATCCATTTGCATTATGTAGTTTAAATTTGTTATCTTTGTAAAAATATTAGTTTGGAATCATTTTGAAAGCATGTATTATTAAATCTTTTATACACTGGGATCTTTGGTAATTTTACCAATAGTTGATTTTGGAATGAGTTTAAATCATTTATTATAATTTTAATGTTGCACTCTACATAACACCAAATCTTAGTAAGTGAGTTTCCACAAGGAGTAATTTTGTTTAAACAGTGTGAAAGAACACTATGTTTTGTTTGTTTGGACTATTGTTGAAAATAATACTTGAGCCTTTCTGTAGGTTGGAAAGATGTACTTTGATTTTGTTTCATGCAATATGAAATGGTAAGAATAAGAGTATTTAGTTCAAATAGCACGGATTTTGGTAATTATGGCCAATCATTTATAGATGCCATACTCTGGTATCCTTCATTGATAGGGATGTTATTCGAATTTTACTAAGCTTGAGATTCAATGGCATCATTACTATATTATTAAGTAATCGAAATTGTATGTATATAAATTCCCTTGGAATATTTTTCATGTAAAGCTATGGTATTGACGAAAGATTCTCAGAGTACATAAAGAGATTAATTTTAGTTGTTTGGGGTAAATAAGATAACTAATTTGGAAGTAAGATAAATATATTTGAAATAGTGGAGTCAACAATATATGAGCCAAAAGAAATGCTTTCTATCACGAGCAATAATCTATAAATTCGGTAAATAAGTTATAGAGAAGAGAAAATGGAAATGAATCCTCATGATGAGATCATTTAATGATTTCATAATGGTATCAAATATTTCTAAAATGGCAGAATTTTATGTTTAAAATATAGGGTTTTGTTGCAAAGAAAGATTCTTCAAATGAATGGATCAAATGTTAACATATGAACTTTATGTTACAAGGAATGAATGTTTTAGGATATGATGAGTTCTTCTTCATGTTTGTAAGACTTATAATTTATGTGAATGTTTTTGGATATGATGAGTCCTTCATTTTTGGAAGACTTATAATTTATGTGATGATTAATGTGTTTTTTTTTCATGTACTATGAAAGGCCAAAAGCATGATATAAAGTCTATCTAAAGTATTGTTAACATATAGAAATAATATGGATTTATTTTCCTTGTTTGTATGAAACATGGATGGGTTTTATGTTAAAAAAAAAACACACATATATTTTGGGTAACTTGAGTTACAAACCTAGTAGGCAGTAGAGGGATATTACATATGGTATCAGAGTGAGCTAGAACACTAGGCCTAATGGGCATACAAACTTGATAGTATATTAATATATATGAATGATGATTTTGGATCCATGTTGAATTGCGATGGGTGTTTGATTATTTGTTTTTATAATAAGAGTAATTTGGATTACTATTCTTTTTTTTTAAGGCTTAAGGCTAAAATCTTATGTTGTTGTTTAGTTATAATGTTTTTTTGTTTGTTTGTTTCTAGACTCTTTTTGGTTTGAGGCTATATTTTGAGAAAAAAGATAGAAAATTGATATTGAACTCCTAAATAATTTTCTTGTTTATTTTTTGTTAAGATTTTGGAAATATATAGGTAAATTCTAAACTAATAATCCCCTTTAATAATTAAAAAAAAAAACGTTAGGGCACTCTAGAATAGTTTATCCCGCTTAAATGCTATAATTTAAAAAATATTACAACACTTTAGCACAAAGCTTGTACTTTATCTTGTTGTACTTTAGCATTGAGCTAGTATCTCATCTTGTTGTACTTTTCATGGTTTAAGTTTCAATTTGCATGGAGATAGAACTTGGAATTTATCTTAATGTTTTATGGTTTAAGGATATACATTTGATATAATTCGGTAAAATTATGGGGACACTAAATTTGGAGTTTCTTTCCATTTCTTATTATTCCATTTAAAGTTTATAGTTTTGAGATTATTTCGAAAGATTCGAGTTGAAGGTTAGTTTGGATTTCAACTTCATATATATATATATATATATGGTACAATGCTATGATTTTAATATTATTTGTGAAAATTTAGTTTCTTGTTTGTATCTTTAGGTTTATTGCTATGATTTTAATATTATTTGTGAAAATTCAATTTCATGTCTGTATCTTTACTATTTAGGTTTATTGCTAAAAAAAATTCTGGGCAAATTTGCATGGTATTCTTTTTTCTTCATATAGTTTATGTATTAAATTCATATTGAAATTATTACAGAGAATTAATGTGGATAATCATTAAATTTTTAGAATAATTGTTGCAACTTCACACTTGAGTTTAAGCTTGGAATCATCATACTAATAACCTTGAAGTTAAATTTGAGCTAGTTAAGGTGAATTGCTCTTAATATGCTCTTGATAGTTTAAAAGAAAGAAATGAAAACCATAGAATTCACTTCCTATTTTTTTGTACTAGTCTATCAGAAGTTGTAAAGAGATCAATTGCAAAAGAATTGAAATATCATTCTATCTTAGACCTATCTTTGTGAGTCTCCATTTAAAAGAGAGAGAAAAAAAAAAAAACCATATTTTCCACATGAAATCACACATGCCAAGAAAAAGCATGGCTTAGTATGGAATGAAGACTTAGTGTGTATGGATTGGTGTTGTGTAAGAAGTATGGGGCTGAAATGTCATTAGTGTAATGATTGAGTTCATCATACTAATCTTGATTCTGGAATTGTCCACCCTAATTAGAACTCAATATAAGTTATCCACAACAAGTCATTTTTAACTATGAATGTAGGTGCACAACTAATGCACATACATTAAAGAGTTAACCAGCAATCGCACCAAGAGGCGCAAAGGAACGCCGCTGTGAGATCTCACACTCTTATATCGATTATTTGAGAGTTTTTATGTTGATCAAGCCACTGTGAGAATATAAGTTATGTAACATGACGGGGACATCGATGTACAACCGAGTCAGCAGTGGTGGTGGGTTTCTGAACGACGGGATTCATTTCACAGGGTATCCCGTGGTCGGATTCAACCATCGAATGATCAATTCGGGCGGATGCGAAGAGTACCATCAGAAGTACGAGACCCAACCAAACTGCACGCCCACTCTGATTGTAGATAAAAACCAGTCCATCTGCTTTTGGAATCGGCGTGCGCGTGGAAGATTAACGTTCGATCTGGAGGTCAGAATCCCCCTTTCACGAGTTCGTGAGGCCATCCTAGATCTGAAGAAGATCAGAGCATCGAATCCCAAGTCTCTGTGTGGGCTCGAAGGGTCAGGAATCATTATGCGAATGATTAAGAAATCGGAGGCAGCCTATTTGGGCCCTGCGGAAGACGTTGTGACATTTGAGATAATTTACTCTCGGTCTCGGCAGCCGTAAGTTCCGACATGGGACATGGACGTCTATCAAGAGATTGAGCAGATGCTGATAGAAAATCACGAAGGTACTCCGCACTGGGGGAAGTCCGGGGGTCATTTGTTCCAAGGATTGGCTGAGAAGACTGTGAATTTGCAACAGTTTGTGACGGTGAAAAAGAGGCTCGATCCCGATGGCCTCTTCTCTAACGACTGGACTGATGGACTTCTCGGAATTGGGGGCCAAAAGGTGGAGGTCCTGAAGGATGGGTGTGCGCTGGAGAAACTGTGCAAGTGTAGACAGGATGTCCATTGCGCTCCACAATCGGGTTACTTGTGCAGGCCAGGCAGAGTATGGGAGAACGCTCGTGTTTGCAGAAAGGGCAATTAATAAAATCATGGAGCGTTTCCATTCTTTCAACCCGCGGTTTGAAAGGCAAAACCCGTTTACGAGCCATTACGGAGACCACACGTGGCAAATTTGAATTGGTTCCATGCGCATAAGTTTGCTCACCCCAAGCCCGCAATGGAAAACGCCTCCGGCGTAACATAGCTATGAAGACCTTCTTAATGGTTAAGAATGAAATTTATGTGGTTTCTTTTATCTAATTTGTGATCTTGTTAAGTGTTGATTATGGGTTGGCTTTCTTAATGAGATAACTTGAAATTATTCTAGGACTAGGTTGAAGTATGCCATGCCTAATAAAGAAGGGGTTAAAAATACTTGTAGGTGTGAATGGTTGTGGAAACCATTTTAGGGAAAATTGAAGGATGTACTTGTTATGTTATGTATGAGCGTAGAATTTATACTAACTTATATCGGTAAGGTAAGTAATTATTTGTGTATCTAATGACGAATGTGTTTTGATGAAATCTGATGGGCATGATTAAGAAGGGTTGATTATGCATACTTTCAATTTAGTGGAACAAATGTTCTTAACAAGAATTTGTTTGAGATTTAAACGCATTATTTTCCTTTGATTACAAATGAATAAAATAAGATTGGTATAGTGTACACTATTAGGTGATTTAAAATGCTTGTAGTAGCTTACCTTGATATATGAAGTCAAATGTGGACTAGGTATTTATACTCCAATATTTTACTTATTTTTGTATGTGCTTGATTCAGGTAGGATTAAATTGATTTTTAAATTCTTGAAATTGTAGAAAGAGATTATTGTGATAAGTTGATGAAATATCTTTTCTATTTTCTTAAGACAAATTAAGTCTAGCATATTTAAAGAAGATTTCATATTGTTGTGCCTAGGAAATCCATAGTCTCCTTAATTAATTTAAGGATTAAGTATTGATTGAATTGTATTTAACTAAATTAATTAGATAAATTATGAGGATTGAACTCATGAACTTCTCAAAACTATTTTTAGTTAGTTAAGAGAATAATGATGTTTATAGATAAACCTTTTATGTGATTGGAAAATTGTTTTATTTAAGATTAAAGGATAAGGTATGAGGTTAGTGAAAAGTTGAATTCAGTTCTTATTTTACAAGAATATGTGGTCGTGGTATTTTTTAGGGAAAAATTGAAGAAAAGTGAGATCGCATTTTTGATGAATTGGAATTGTTGCATAATTTAGAAACCTAATATGATTGTATTGTATGTGGAATGGAAGAAATTGTTGGATTTAGGAATTTGTGCTGGGATGTATAGTTGTATGAGTAGCTAGTAGCCCTACACAAGGTTATAATATTTTGAGAGGGTAGTAATTCTTCTTTATTAAAAAGGAAAAAAAGAGAAAGAAAAAAAAGGAAATGAAACTTAGCTTTAGGCTAGAAATGCCATTGTGATAGTGTAAATCGTAAGTAAAATCAAAATGATTATTCATAGTTTGAGAAATGTATGGTTTTAATAGATTTATTTAAGGTTTTATTATATGTATTAATGTTGAGAAATAAGGCCTAAAACCAAATGAATTACCTATCTATTGAATAGAAATCATGAGCAATTGAGAAATGTGTTTTGATATAATGTTATAGGTAACCTACTTTATGAGTTGTCTTCGATTTGAAGATTGAAAATTGATGTGTTGGAATGAAAATATACTAAACCAAGATTGAAATGGTTCTCAAGTAATGAATGTGAATAACATTAATGGTTGTGGAATTCAAGGAAAAGTAAGTGGTACAAAGGTGTTGCAAGCTTACCCTGAGAAATTAAAATAATTTTGCTTTGATCTTCAAATTGTTTTTATTCTTAGGATTAAACTTTTGGTAAAAATAGTAATTGGTTCCTAAGATTTGTGATTGCATCTATGTCTTGTGAAATGAAAAGGGTAAATTTAGAGTGAGAATTAACATAAGTCATCACTTATATATACAACATCATGTTTTGTAACTAGATTGGCATGCAATTGGATATGTATGATTTGCTACCTCTTGTCATGCAAGTTTGATTATATGATACGATGGACCATCAATGTTGTTAAACAACTAATGTGGGAGATATTTATAGCTTGGAAAGCTCAATATACTATAGAACCAAAAATATGTCATGTGAAGGATTAATGAGGACTATGAGAATAAAAACATGTGGAATGTCAAGTTATTATAGATAACTTAAGTAGATCTCATATCAATTACATAAAATTGTATCTTGTTATGGTATTATAAATTGTATGGTTGGTTTTGATATATAAATATTTGGCATTTTATATATTGAAACATATATAATATAGTGTGGATATAATTCCTACTTGATTAAGAATGGTATGTTTTGGTTTTCACGGAGATGCTTTCACCTCAGCAAACCATTGAGTTATGAATTGGCATAAGAAAAAGATATCAAATACTTATACATAAGGTTAACACCTTTATGATAAGATAATTAAAATGAAGCAAGTATCTTAAGACTGTAGGAAAACTTAGGGCCAAGTTTAGCCCAAGAGGGGGAGTATGTAGTGTCCATTCTTGGATAGTTAGTTTGGTGACACCTGGAGGGTGATTTTGATGGAGTGTATAAAGATTATATATGTCAAACTTATGTATATGCTTGTACACTATAGAACTATTTTGGGTCACATGGTTGTTGCATGCTTACGATAATATCTATGGTTGTGTGTATAAGACTGATTTTGGTTAAGTGCATATTAACGATGTTTCTCTTTTGACTTTGGTGCATGACAAGAATGCTGGTCTATGATTGTGACACAAGAATAAAAGATACTATGTAGAGTAGTTAACGGACCATAATCTTGTTTATGATTTATGATGTGTATGATTATACATGCTTGACCTTGTATTTAGCAGGATTTGGCACGAAACTTAGTTACTGCCAAGAAGGATGCTCAGATGACTATGGAGGTCATGTATACATTTGGGTAAAATATGATTGAATTAAATTCATTATGAATTTTGTTGATGCTTTTAATCTATGAGGTTATGATGTGTAGGTCTGGGAAACAAGTCCTTGCCAACAGATCATCAGATGCATACGAGCTCACAACTAGTACCTTGAGGCAAACCATGTAGCTTCAAAGAATAATAGATGAGAATCTATGGGAAATATTAGGGCACAGAGTCCAAGGGGGATTCACTCAATGAACCTCTGACATAGCACGTGCATTCGTGGCATACTAAATAATACCCTTAATTTGACTTCATATTGGAAAATACCTCTAAAAATCACTTTATTTAACCCCATACCAATATGAATCCAATACACCTTCCCAATTTAAAAACCCCTTGTTTTCACTAGATATTGTAGGTATCCATTTTTCGTTAATAATTTTTTATACCCCTTTATATTTATATCCTTCATATAGTAACATGTTGCTTCTCTTATGACCCCACATGCATTCTACAATGTACCTTTCTTCTTTTGATATACATTGTAGATGCATATTAGTTCTCCCACAATGAAAAATTACTCAACCCACACTCAAGCACATCTCACTATGATTTGTGGAATTTAATGGTCTAAAGCACGCAAAGATCAACCATGTTTTAGGAAGATTGATTATGTGCATGTATATAAAATGACATATAATTCAATCTATATGATGATGAAAAATTAATTGATGAATATTTATGAATACATTTGCATCATATAAGGTGTTCATGCACAATTCTAGGTGTTCCCTATGGATTCTGAAGGCAATTTGTCCAAGGCTCATGTTTCTACTAACGTTTTAGGCTAGGAACGAAATCCATGAACCATAATTATGAAGTGGATAGGCCATGAATTTAGACTGTAGATAATCATGAATTCTAGTTCATGGGTTCATTTTATGTATGATTCGAATGCAAGGTGAATGTACATTTTTACTATGAAAAAGATTAAAATGTTGCAAGATAATCATTTCCTTAACCAAGAAACTTAACCCAAAAGGTGCATGAAGGAGAAAAGGGTTTGCCACAGGCAACCTCCAAAATGGTTGCATGAGCAGAACACTCAAGACATTTTACCACCAAGTGATGCAACTATGACAACATCTAAAACATGACCATGGGAAGAAGCCTTATGGAGCAAGAAGAAGGTTAGGTTTAGGTGCAGTTAGGGTTGTAATTTGGTTTTATTTTTACTATTCAAACATTTTTTTTGACATTTTGGGTCATGATGCTTCCCTTCAAGGAACGTTATGTTTTAAATTTCACCCTTAAAGATATATGTTATGATAATAAATTAACCCTTCACCAATAAATATTTGATTAAAAACTTATCCTTCAACTGCAGATTTTGGAAATAGTTTGGAATTTGATGGATAAGAGTTCTTTTTGGACCTAGCTCATGTCTATAAAATTCCAAAATATTCCCATCATCTATAATGGAGATAAAGATAGCTCACAAGCAAGGGTGACATTTAATGCACCTAGAAGCTGGGGGATGACAGTGATTTGGGATCAATGTGTGTTGGGATTTGGATTCAAATTATGATAACTGTGAAATTGTTGTAGAAAAATCGTTTTAGAGTTTTTTTTTAATTATTATTTTTGGTTAAATTTTTTCTAAAATTGATCAATTTATCAAGGTGTTGAAACACAAGTTTGATTTGTGAACTTTTATCTATTATAAATACCCCAGAGATTTTTAAAAGTATTGAATTCATTTATACTTTTAAAAACAAATTTTAAAATACAATGTAATCAACACTTGTTTCACCAAATTCAAACTAAAAACTCTAAAACATAGGATAATTAAACAGTAAATCCGAAAATTTTGGGTATGGAAATGACTTGCTAGTTGTAGGTTAGTAAATTGCAAAGTTAGAATTGACATTCTATGATGTGTTAAGTTGGTAATGTAATTCAACACACAATGTGTTATAAGGCATTTCAAAACATGGAATGGCAGCAACACATACAAAACAAGATTACCTAATTTTTTTATTTCATAATGAATTCTCTTCAAATAACTCCACAAAATCTATTTAGGTGTTGTAGTTGGATCAATAGTATGTTCATGCAGTATATGGTATGTAAAGTAATGTGTACCATAGAATGAACCTAGTGTCTATTATCTTGATATATACAGTGATGAAAACAAAGCACTTAATCCTTATCTAGAAAGTGGAATCACAATATGTATGATGCATTCAACCAAGGTTGTGAGGTTGTCAAGTTGAGACTAGATGCACATTTAATGTTGTTACAACTACAAAAATAATACATGCTTTTAGCATTCATCAAACAACCCAACCAAGTTGAAGCCTCTCTTCAATGAGCTAGCGAAATGAACACACTGGCTTGACATGTTCAAACTTCAGATACAAAATTTGCATAAGCAACCTTCTATAAATACTTGTAAATAAAAACCTCTCATCTAATGGCAAACTTCACATTTATTTTTGTTGTATAACCTAAAAAATTATATGCAATATCCAATATTATGTTTTAATTCAAATTAGACTTTTAAATATTATAAGTTCAAAATCAAAAGACGCATGGATTCTTGGTCTTCAAAAAAAGGAAAGTGACTTTGACTTTCTATACACTCTTAAAAGGTATTGCTTCAGAGTTTGTGAATACACCTATCCCAAACTATGTTGGCTTCCAAAACATTCTCATCAAGCTCTAAGGTTAATAGTAAAATTCAATTTCCCTTTTACTTTATATATATACAATGACTATTCAGAAAATGGCTTTACAAGGACAACTAAGTATCCTCCAATTGATTGAATCCTCTCACTTCGTTATACATACAAAATAGTAATGCACATTAATTTTTTTGGTCCTATGTCAGAACTTGGACAACAAAGGGAAATGCTAAAATCAAATCATCGTTATCATAGTGTGATATATAGATCTAAAACTTTTGCCACTTGTGTTGAGAGTTAGCCCCACTTCTTAAATCAATTTCCTCTTTTGAAGAGAAACTATAAGATATGGCACCACGTAGATTCTATATGTTATACTTCATTTCGTAGGTCAAAATCTTAATGTATATTACCTTCTTCACATGGTAGGTTTATCAGAGTATCCTAAGAGTATAGGAACCATCCCCATGCCCATCATTTTAATAAGAGCTTACATCCATCCTACATTTGTCCCACCTAGAAAATTCCATAGATGATCCCACTAAAAGTATAAGAATCTAGAAGCAGACCATTAACTACCATGTCCTTCCCTAGCCAGAGCCTACATTATGCCATCTTCCTTAAAATGTCCATCTGGTGGTTCTCAATTTCTTGAATGTTATTCAATCTACATATTTGGCTACACATAATATTAAATTTTCAAACTTGGTTCACCATTGATACATAGATGGGGAAATGCAGCTGGAGCTGGTAATGATGTGATTTGTATTGATTTGGGAACAAAAAATTCATGTGTTATTCTCTTGGAAGGAAAGAACCCCAAAGTCATTGAAAACTCAAAAGGTGGCACGAACAACCCCATTTGCATATATTTTAATCAAAAGGGAGAAATTCTTGTGGGCACTCCTACTAAAATACAAGATGTGACAAAACCAACAAACATAGTGTTTGTAACAAAGTGTTTGATAGGAAAACAATATCATGACCCGTAGATAGAGAAACAGATGAATATGGCCCCATATAAAACCGTTAAAGCAATCAATTGTGATGTATGGGTTGAAGTAGATGGGAGCTAGTATTCGCCAAGTCAGATTGGAAGCATTCATCTTCACAAAAGCCTCTCTAGAGGTTTGTATCAAATGTAGTCATTATAGTGCTAACCTATATCAATAATGCTTATCATTAAGCAACTAAAGACACGGGAAAAATTGTTGGTTTCAATGTGAAAATAATTATCAATGGACTAACCACAAGTTCCCTTTCATATGGTAGATTTAATAACTATCAAGAAATTGAGAACTGCTAGAAATAAAGGGTCTCAACAAAAATATGACATTGTTTTCTAAATAAAGGGTTTGTCCTCTTAGTATTTTATCCCACTTAAATAATTAATATGTTGTGTTTCCAAGTAAGTCTTTGAGTAGAATCTAAGAAAGTATGTATAAATTTTCTCCTTAAAATAATGTAGCAAGAGTTGTGCCAACCAAGGTTGATGAAAGCCACATTTTCCACTCAATTGGCAAATCCAAAAGTACTTGTCTCGATGGTAGACAACCCATATACCAACAAGATTTATTTAGGATGTCTATGCACCAAGTTTAGGAGTTGGAAATTTTCACATTTTTGTGGTAATTCTTATGCACAACAATGAATCATATTTAGCATTTTTAAGACGAAAATGTTTATATTCCTTGCAAAATTGGAGGAATAAGAAATTTATATTAAAGCAAGGAAAATTTGTCACATTTCCACTTGTGACAAATGGGTTGAACTCAACATTGTTGAAGAGGTGGCTATTAGTATGTCAATTTCCTCAATGAGTATATACTAGCAATTTCACCAAGAGGTGCAAAGGAACACTGATAGGACCATTCTATGATTGCAATGAATGAATGCGCTGGTAAATGACCCTTATGTTAGAAAAATGTACACACGTATACACCTTTATATTTGAGGTGCCAAAATGCCATCTATAATCAAACCACCCATCCTCATGGCTTTATCCAAGCTTGCCCCTCATTTGAAGTCACCCCACATGGTAATTAATTCTTTAGTGTTATTTGATGTATTACAATTTGTTTTCGATACACTTCATTTTCGAGATAAAGATCGTCTCTTCTAAAAAGTGTCAGTTAAAATATTTTGCTTTTTTGGCATTCAAGGATATTTTCTATTCAATTTTAACGTAAATTTGGAGGATTGGTTTGAATCATAGGCATGAACTGCGAAATCCACATATTTTGAGTGTTTCAAGATTTTGCGGGCAATTAATCCATTTATGCAATAAAAACACATTTTAAACAACAAAAACCACTAATTTGTCAAAAAATTTATTGAATTCTTTTAAAAAAATGTGAAGTGAAAATGTAGAAAAATTAGACTACACCTTTCAAAAAAAAAAATTAACGTAACTTCAAAATAATTAACACTCTAAAGAATGAATTAATTCTTAAAGCCGGCCATGGTATTGTCTAAATCTTACTGTAACTCAAACAAGAGATGCAATGCTAACTGACCCAATTAATCAAAAGATAGATTAATAAATTTCAAAGTGATCAATATATAAAAAATTGACATACTTCTATGTATTTACTAAAATAAGGAAGAATAATAGGGCAAAGTAAATGAGAAAAAAAATACAACTTTTTTATTTGTAAAAAAATTAGCATCGATAAACATAGAAATCGAACATACTGGATTTCCAAAAATCAACATCATTTTTTTCCAATGATTTTTTTTTCTTATAAAACATGGACCGAAGCACTACTAGGTGCATGTAAATGAGGAAGAATAAGAAGGAAAAGTAAATGAGAAAAAAATATAACTTTTTTTATTTGTAAAAAATTAGCATCGATAAACATAGAAATCAAACATATTGGATTTCCAAGAATCAACATCATTTTTTTCCAGTGATATTTTTTTTCTTATAAAACAAGGATCGAAGCACTATTAGGTGCATGTACAACTTGTCGAGATATTATTCCAAGGCCTCACTAGATGCATAAATAGAAAATAACATAATGTAAAGCCTAAAATAAGTTAGATTCGAAACTAAGTTAAAAAATTTCCAGCAAGGCACAAATCAATTTTATTCTGCATGAACATGACCCCATGAAAGACTCAGTTGAAACTATTAATGATTAGACCTAAGAGAATAAGAATATGAAAGTGTACCATGGAACCAAATATTGTGGATCAATTCTGCTTTGTCTCCCTCCCCAACCTCTACAAGCGCAACATGCAATGGATAAAAATGATATGGATAAGGATGAGCCATGTTTGCAAATGGAGCCTTCTCTTGAAATTGTTTTATCACATTATGCCTGCAAGATACCAACCAACATAATTAATAAAAAAATTATTTTCCAAGTATAAATACTTACAAATATTTAGACTTATGTCCAACACTATAAACATGAGTTTGACAACAGGAATGGAAAGCGAATGAAAAATGAAGCTTTTCTAGACTGCCAAGGCTCTGCAGCTTATATTTTACCCTAAGCTTTAGCTTGGCCTTCCTAGAGGATCCTTTAGTTTATTATTCTTCCTCATTTTCCACCATACAAAAGGTAATGTTTTTTATTACCATGAAAGTATAATTTTCAATAAAAAAATACAAGTCAACTAATAAATAAAAAAACTATCATATCTTGAAAAAAAGTAGCTCAAACTAAAAAGATATCTTTGTCCCACAATTAAAGTCGCAAGAATTTCATATTTATTTAAGGTAAATTTAGTCACCATTAATCAGAGCTACTATCAGCCAGTTATTAAATTTTTTCATCCATGGAGATGGAGAAGAACAATCAAATCTGAAAGCCTTTAGATTGTGAGTGGCACTACTGAATCCAATAATCAGAACATCCTCTAATTTCAAGGGTACTTGCTTGTCATTCTCAGTTTTTAGTGGTGCTTTCCATTTTTCTTTGACTAGATAGATAGCTAACAAACTCGTATGTCAACTTTAGGGTACATTAAGGAGAGGGGTACCCAAGCACCATGGTGTAATCCTCTACTTGGGTACTCTCTTACAATCTTGAATCTTGAATTTATAAACAACTCCTTAACTTGTTTTCCAAATCTGGAGCTACAGGGGTATTATATTGAAGTTGCCAAAACACATGGGGTATGTTAGAGTCTGTTAGTCCTGTCTGTCGCCAGTGATCAAATTATGCTCTTTCATATGATTGATAGGGTCCTATGGCAATTTTTTATAGTTTAGAGGAGTTTTCAAATAAAAATTTGATCATTGGTTAGTCGACCTAGGTCATTACTACTCCTTTAATTCTCATGGTCAATAAATATCATCATGGTCACGTCATTATTCTTTGAAAGAGTGTCTTGGTCATATTGGTCATCATTCTGCTTATCTTTCCATGTAGTGTCATTATTAGGTCATATTGTCAAAATTCATGTAAATAGCTCATGTCATCATCAAAATCACCGTTAAAAGGAGTAGTGATAGGGAAAAGTGTTCAATAATGATATCCAAAGTGCATTTTGATATTTATTAAGATGTAAATATGTATAATACGGTCTGAAGTTGTAGTACATAAGTTTACCAAGTCATTTTGTGAAAAGACAAGGTGGGGCCACATCACCACCTAAGAGAAAATATACTTTTCAGCCTATAAGAAGACAAAAGGAGCAAATAATTTTCTCATTCCACCCTCATGAAACATCATTCTATCAACAAGGAGATTTCCACCCTCAGAGCAACCAAATTTCACCTTGGAAAGCCAAATTCCTTAGCTGCGCTGCGCTTTTCTCCAAGGTGTTGCATTTTTCTCAAGGGAGCACAATATTTCTTTTCCAGCGGTTTCTTCATCAACCAAAGGTTCCAGGTGATAAAAAACAAGTAAGTGGGTTACATGTGTCCCTCATCTATCTTTATTTAGCTTCATTTCATGCTTGAAAGCTCAGAAAAACACCCTCTTCTAGGGTTTGTTGTGCTTTTGGTCTCATATTGTTTTGATCCATTTGATGTGAAAAAACCTAATATAAATGCTCAAATACCCTCCCTCACCTTCCATACACCTTCCTTGACACTTCCCCTCACCCATTTCCTTAATTTCCCTCACTTTCCCACAAACCCTAGCCTATTGTTACACTTTTGACACTTTCCTAGGCTAGGAATGTGTTTTTCACTTTTTTACCTCTTCCCCTCACTCATTTCCCAAAATTCCACTTCCCTACACTCCCTAACATCTATCCCTACCCCCCAAAATTTTCCCAAGAATTTATTCACCCTCAAACCCCTTCATCTCCCTCCATTCCTAGAACCCCCTAAATTCCCTGTTTTCCTAAACTAAATTCTAATTCCCCTTCTTAGTGAGCTAGGGTTTCACAATGGATCCAGAGACCACAATCACTGATAAGAGGAAGCATAAATAAGTTTATATTATCAGGTATGATCCCACCAAAGTACAATAAATCATAGCTTCACCTTTCCAAGATGTGGATTGCCTAGGGTTTACATTGCACATAGGGACAATTCTACTTCAAAATCAATTTCTGAAGTAAAGAAGATGAATTTGACCAATGTTAAAGAGGTTTTTGTCCATAATAGACCATGGAACAAAAACCTCCCTCCGTTTATGCACAGGTGTTATTATTTGAGAGAATTTCCCAAATTACAATTGATATAGGAGGTTTTCTGGACTTTTAGACAGCTTGACTTCACGTCAGTTTTTTAGTGGTTTGGAGCAGGGGTTTGCAATGCTTGATGACTCCATTGTGTAACATACATTCTCAGATTTCCAACCATACCACTTGTATCCAAAAAATCCTTTGGGACGGCCTCCAAACACCCTCTCAAAGGCCACGTTGCACTTCTACTAAGAGCACGCTACGCTTCTGTAATTTTTGAGAGATCCACTTCAAACTTGGATTCTGACCAAATAGGAAAGTATTTTTGAAACTCGGAGGAGGTTTTTATTCATAACATACCAAAGAAAAAAAAATATACTCAGTTTTGCAAAAATGTTTAGGGTTAGAGAGATATTGACCTACCTTTGAGACCTATTTTTGCAGAAAATTTCAAATTTTTGTGATTTTTGGCTTAAACAAGAAATTGCAGACAGCTTGGCGCTGCACTTTTCCCTCATAGCTCCAAATCAGCTAAATTGATATATTATAACCTGCATATCTAATGTATCTACTTTTTGTGCCATGTCAGCGTTCTAGTTGGGAGAAAAGTTTAAAAAACATGCTAAAAAACCACTTTCTGCCACCTTTTTGACCCTGACGCTGCATTTTTGGCGTAACCTTGGGAGAATGTATTAATTTCATCCTTGGAGATTAAATTTTTCTTGCTTAAGGACTCTATGGACAACTACACATCCTAATATTTCCAATGGTAGCTTCAGATCAACATTTGGAGCATAGGAAGGCAGTCAAAAGTGCCATGCAAGATGGTGATGTGTTTTTCCCTGTAGGTCAATTTTTCGAGTTTCTTCAGTAAAATTTGGTTTTTCATGATGTAATTCCTCTTGTTTCTAGTTGAACTGATGTATATGAATGTAATTAGTCTTTTTAATTTCATTTTGATGTAATTATGAGGATCATTAATGATGGGTAGGTCAGTCAAAGGCTAAATGGAGAGTTTGTTTTAACCTCCCTAGTCTTGGGTTTAGTTGGAGAAATTTGTGTAAACTGATCCTATCTTGAGGGATTCAACCCCTGAGAGAGGGTAAGATGGTTTTGGTCTATATGTATCTATTTTTCAGCCATATTCAAGGTTGGACATCAGAGAGTAGAAGGCTTGGAGCTTTGTGTACAATAGATATTTGCATAAATACAAGTTCAGTTGCAGCTATTATATAAGGATTCATGTGGTATGATTTTTTTGGCAGTGTTTTTCTAATATAATTCACTTTTATGAATTCTTGATTCATCTTCTTTCCATATCTATGCTTTCAGTGATCTTCCTATAAGATGTTAAACATAATTCTTTAAACTCCTGCTCTGTTTTGGTAGGAATTTCATGTTTATGTTATTAATATTCTGATAAATGAACTCATGCCTGTCATGCTCATTTTTATCCTTTGATTTTCCACCCTAAACTACAATTGGAAAACTTAAAGTGCCATTGAAAATACCTGCCATGCTCCTTTGTATCCCTGCAACTGCAATTTTCAGATCTGACCTAGTTTCCTTAGCCTCTCCTCTTGATCCTGCAAAAATTCTAAATCTAAAAACCCTAGAGCTCAGACCTAGCCTAATATCCTTTACCCTCTTCAATCATCTTTTGACTGTAAGATCACAAAGAGAGCCCTCTCCGATTTGGTAGGGCTAGCTACCAAATCCTAAGTTGTTCGAGGTTACCTCCGTCGGTTTCCATTCTCAGCCTTGGGACACTGTGGAGGATAACAAGGTACGTGGAAAAAAATGAATAGCTTTTCTCTTATCATTTCAAACACTGCAAATAAAGAGAAAAAATTTTCATCCTAATTTTAGAAAAATAAAATCTTGTATGTACTTCAACAAAATCTGCATCCATCCATTATTCCAAATTTAACTAAATGTAAAAAATCTAACAATAAAACCACTCTACACCATAGGGATTAAATGTTTAGTGATATGAAGGGATGCATTTAATGAAAATCATGCAAAATAGAAGACATCAATATCAAATCCATGAACACAAAAACACAAAACTTCTCTACATTCCACAATATTGGTCCAAATAACTATGGTTTCAACTCGAAAATTGTTTTCATGTAAGTAATTTTTCTCAAATACAATTTCACTCCAAGGATTTTCTCATGGGATTTAACCTTTTGGAACTTAGTTCCTCGCTTACAGAAGCTGGACAGGCATAGAAGACAAAATTTTCAATCTTTTCTCCTCTCCAAAGCAACCTTCCCAGATATTTGAACATGGATTGGAAAGGCAATTTCTAGGCTGCCAAAACAGAATAATGACCGAGTGGGATAATAGAGGGATTGAGGTCATTTCATTAACTACTTCCAGCTATATTTTCCCTCTTATCTTAGTAGAAACCTCAAGTTTGTGGGCAAGGAATTTACATAGTAGCGGAAAATGATGGGATCATTAAGAAAATTTTGTTGCATCATTTGGTGAAGGATTCTCATAAATCTAAAAGTGAATCTTAACCATCCCTCTTTCTTTGATGTACACATAGATAAGTTTCATAATAATAACATGTGATCAATAGAGAGTAAAGCATTGTCACACTTGATATTTAAAGTTTCAGATGAATACCGAACAAGCTACATCATCATCTCCAACATTATAGATGTCATAGGCATGATAGAAGTCAATCAAATGCTGCTCTGCATCTTTGGAATTGTTTCCCCATAAAATGGGAAATTTCTCCATATATATACTTGTAAAAGAGTATATCTCTTGTTGGAAGTTGAGGGGACTTTACCATAGCCTTTTTTCCTTTCGGGATATGTACTTTCCATTGTAATGTTAGCAGTGGTTGGTGGGCTTGTTGGAGAACAAAAGGAAGTATCCCATTGAATAGCCATGAAACCTCTCTGAACTCTGGATAGTAACATATAGTGTACAAGTTGACAAAGGTCAGCCATGCAACAATAGTGCTCCATTTTGGGTGTCATGTGATAACACTGAATCATGAGATTAAAGTATGTCCAACCATCATCTAGGAGGCTAGAGTGGAAACATGTAGATAGAACAAACAACCATAAATGTAACCATATTAACATGATAGGTTATGTACAAATACTCCCATATCAAAAAATAAATGAGCCCTTGTAAAAAATTTACCCATGCTAAGAAGATAGATAAAAAAAATACCTTGACAATCCAACATTTCCCTTCGTCGTTATGAAGGGAATATATTAAACCACCGCAGTTCCAATTATTTATGGAATTATATCATACATCATGATTTTTTATCTCTAGAGTGTCTCCTCCATTATTAATCAGAAAAATGATAGTATTCTACCCTCGTCGAAGCATGGTAGACACATCCTAGGTTGTGACCTGTTCAGATAAAGGAAGACTACATATCACGATTTTCGATCTCTAGAGTGTCTCCTCCATTATTAATCAAAAAATCATAGTATCCCACCCTTGTCAAAGCATGGTAGACACATCCTAGGTTGTGACGTGTTCAGATAAGGAAGACTAGATTTAGAGATAAAGCTCACTAATTTTTGGAAAAAAATAGATCATTCCAAGGAATTAAATATTTCAAACTTATGGACATTGGTAGTTAATGATTGTTATTAATTAAAAGAATATTATGGGATTTTAAAGAAAAATCCTTGCATCTGCACCTGGAATCTTCTATCACAAATGCATGAAATTACACACTTGTCTGGCATTGCTTGAGCATATCCCAGTGTTTCTCCTATAAACTAGCCCATTGATCCATAATGCAACATTTGTAACTCATACCTGCCAAACACACAATCAAAATAGGGACCAAACAACTTGAAAACATACAGAAAATTATACTTGCAAATAGAGCACCATGACAATAGGTCCCTTGTCAAAGAAAAATCATTTCTCTTTCATCATTCATATATGAATTTTGATATCAATGTTCTTTGTTTATTGATTTATTGCAACATCTATTGGCATGAAATAGTTTCCTTGAAAATCACGCATACCTCTGCGTCTAATCATTTTGAAATTTCCCAAACGCAAGCTAAGAAGCTAATGGACATAAGTAGAAAAAATTGTTCCTGCCCATACTGCACTAAACACACCCTGAACCTTAACATTCCATATGTGATTCATATTTTTCTAACAAGGATAAAAGGTACTTCTAATTCAAAACAAAAAATTGTAGCCATAAATGCTATGCAATCTAATGTAAAACCATTTTATAAAAGTAATACTCGATAATCAATAGGTTTCTCAGCCTCTTGGAAACAAGACGCAGACTCCTAAATTACAAAGGTGTTTCCTTTATAGAGAAATGATGTTCAACTTACCCACAATTTTCTAGTAGTTTAAGCTTCTGGCAATTAAACCAAGAGTCACCAGTTTCAACAATTACAGTGGTTTCATTTGATACCATGCCCTGCAACCAACCAATTTTTACCAACAAATATCAACAAAAATCCTACTGCAAATGTATCCTCTAAGAGCAAAGCCAACCAAAAGACAATTGTATGGCTATTATTACTTCTGAATGTGGTTAGATTCTTTGAGGCCTTGCTTGAATATGTTTGAATAAAACATTGACCCTTAAGGGCTCATATGGTGCACTATTTAGGGGAACATATGGTAGAAGAAGCGAAAATTTTGTATGAGAGAGGTAGCAAGACATACTGAAATGAAAGAAGTAAGATTTTTATGTTTGCAGTATGAATAGCAGGTGATGAAGATCAATGAGACTGTAAGTTAATACAATCAATGGTAAAAAACTGCACAGTGGAAGAGCATTTTTTGTAAGATAAGATGGAATTTTTTTTTTCAAAATAGACATTTAATTATCTTCAAAATTGAACTGTGCATATTACGATAGGAAAGAGAAAATTGTTTTACATTCATAGTACAAGTGTGAATAATTCAATTAGCAAATTTGCAACAAAAAAAACTAAATCTTAAAGTTACTAGTATACTGAAATTAAAGAAAGAGTAGAGTATGGAAATGGAACCCTCTTGTCAATTCCATTAAGAAGTGTATGGGATCTTATAGGAAACAAAGAGTGCAAAAAAATCCTTTCCAATCTCTCCAGTAATAATATGCAAAATTCAAGAAAAAAGAAACATATAGTAGCCATTGGGCATCGAAATGCGAACAATTTCATTAGCAAAATGAAATTAAGAAAGTAAATGTTAAACTTAGGAGCATGCAAATAAAAGAAGATGGATTGTCGTACTTGATAATGCAACCAACTATCATTGACCATAAGAAAATATACCATACAAATTTAGGAATATGGTATTACCTAATGTTATACAGTGACAATGGGATGACAACCTTGATGAGAAAATAAAATATGAATAGAAGCGAAGGAGGCGAGGCATCAAATAAGGATAACTGCCAAAATAAATGAGGATTAAAATGACATCTTGTAAGTTAATAACTTTCAAGTTCCCTTCTATGGATTCAACCCTTAGTCACCTTGCAAGTAAACAAAAACTTTGACCAACATTACCTAGAATTACCGACACTTATATCACACATTGTCTCTGATAACGTTCGATACCATGATGACATACATTAGAGATTCCTAGTGCCTATTCGAATTCCTGCCCCACCAATGAGGAAGATGAATCATATACCATCCAATTCGTACTTGTCCTCATTGTCTTGGGATTGAAAAAAACAGTAAAAATAACTTAAAATTTGGCTACTTAGAATGTAAGTTGGATTCAAAAGTGGTGAAATAGTAGAGGGGTTTTTGTATGAATTTTAGGAATAAACAATTTGATTTCCTTCTTCCTTACATAATATTAGATCAACAAGACAATGGATCCTAAAAGTGGGTTTTTTCTCAGGTGGATTTTTTGGATCCCCACTGGCTCTCAAGCAAAGCTTGGGAAAGCAACCCTTCAGCAATCCTCTCACAACTGGAATCTTTATTCTACCAAAACCCCTAATGACTTGCACTTGGTCTCCAACAACAATCATAAGTAGGAATATAAAATAAGCATTTAGCGTGCATGCATCCTCTGGGATATTTGAACCATGGGAGCTTTAATATAAAAGAAAGACAAGCATGTACTGTGGAAGACTTGAACCCCGAGGCTCTAATAATGCCCCACTATCACCAAGTAGGAGAGCCATCGTTTTGCATAGAGTGGGTATCTTCCAGTTTCCAAAGCTAATAAATAGTTGTGTGACAAAGTAGGAGGAAGGAAATCCAGTTACAATCATAAAGACAAACGATTTTTGTTGTAGATCAACCATTGGAAAACGTAGAAGGTTGAGAAGGGCAACCATAAACTCTGCACAGAAGGAAAAAAAGTAGCCAGGAAGATGCAAACAATGCACTTTTTGTATTTTGAAACCTTCGTTGAAACATCGCTAGTCGTTTCTTGGACGCTTTGAAACGTCGATGGTCACTACTTTCTAGAATGTGTCTGTTTGTTGCTTTCGCGAATGTGTATGTCTGATGAAAAAGACTGGTCTCTGCAGCGTATACTGTTGTTGGAAGTCATCTAACCTGCCTGGAACTCAACCTAACGCAGCAAGCAGAAGTGAAAGGGCATGGGTCCATTGTTATGGATATTCAATGCGCATATAGGCAGCGAGGCAGAATATTGAATGTGCGTCTACTGTGGGAGATACACGAACTTGTGGTGGGAGAGCATGAATTATATCTTCTTGTATTACATTGCTAGGGTTTGGAGAGCATTAATTATATCTGCTTGTATTACATTGCTGGTATGTGCTTATAACTTCATCTTATGTATATATGAAGCATGCTTTGTTTTCAAAACATATTGTTATTGCAGATTTGATTTTCGGCTTATGTTCTCATGACAAATGAGTAGTTTCTAGTGTTGGTTATGCATGTTGATCTTACATAACAGTGATCAATTTTCATGAAGTGATTTTACAAACATGTAGAAGCTAAGTGGGTAGATTTATGGCCATAATAAATCCGTTGTAATAAGTAATGTTCAGTTCTGTTATATGTTTAGAAGTATGCCCTAAAGGTTGTAAACATTATTCCCTTAAACTACAATTTTTGTGTATTTATTTTCTTGGGCTACCAAGTGTATTTGATTGGATATAAGTGAAATATACACTATTATAATTTATATTTCAGATTCAGACCTAAGGCAAAAATTTCACAGGAAATTGATCAGTTATATGTTTAGAAGTATGTCCTAAGAGTTGTAAACATTGTTCCCTTAAAGTACAATTGTTGTATGTTTATTTTCTTGGGCTACCGAGTGTATTTAATTGGATAGAAGTGAAATATATACTATTGTATTTTATATTTTAGATTCATCCCTAAGTTTGAAATTTCATAAGAAATAGATATGGGGATATTTAAGGTTGGAGTGTGTTAGTGTCAGTATTTGCATCCTACCATCAGTGATCAAAATCCTCTTTTCATATCATTTTAGGAGTCTCACTCAGAATTTTTTTATCATTCCATTAGGTCATGCGAAAAATTAGTCACTGATGGTAGCCCTAGCCCAAAAACATTACTCCTCCTTACTATTTGAATTACTTGTTGGAAAAATTTCATACCTTGCTGACTGTACACCATCCATAAAGTCAATATCAGTCATGTCATCTTGAAATTCAGTCCTTCAAGGTCTCATTAGGTCTTTTAGGGTTTTTCAAGGTCCCATTAGGTTATTAGGGTTTCCAAGGTTCCAATAAAACTCCATTCTATTGCATAAGACCAACAAGTAAAGGGTGATCAAATAACATCTCTTCACCATGTGAAGATGATTTGTAAAGAGAAATTCTTATTTCATCATGTAATTTTGAGTTCAAATCTCATATTTTTGTTTTTCATTCTGTAATTTTATGTCATTTAAATGTAATAAGTATAAGGTTCCCAAGGTTCCAACTCAGAGTTCCACATGCCAACAAAGCAAATATCAAAGTGCAAAGAGTTCCTAGTCCATCAAAATGATTAATTGTCGAAGGAAAGAAATCAAAGTGAAAGGGTTTAAATTGTGAAGTTTAAAGGTGAATTTGAACATAGCAAAGTGGGTCCCAAGAACTAATTCATTCAATCCATCAAGTATAAAGGCCATTAAAACATCAAATAGGCACTCATTTTCTCTCTAAGCCATCAATCTCACCCTCACCTACACTCCATCTACCTCCCCTAACATTTTCCCACACCCATTCCTCCCATTTCCCTTACTTTCCTACAAACCATAGCCTATTGCTATACTTTTGACATCTTCCTAGGTTAGGGTTGTGTTTTTCCCTTTTGGACCCCTTCCCCTCACTCAATCCTTTAAATTCCACTTTCCCCTACTTCCTAACATCCCTCCCTACCTCCAAAAATTTTCCTAAAAATTTAGACACCCCCTATCCCCTTTATTTCCCTTCATTCCTATAAATTTCCCAAATCCCTTGTTTTGCCTACACCAAACCCTAATTTCCTCTCCCATTAAGCTAGGGTTTGCTATGGAATCAAAGAAATTTGAGTAGAGGAGGCATAAGGGAGGTCATTTAAGAAAGTATGAGGCCATTCCAACTCGTAAACGACATGTCTCCATCATTTTTCAAGAAGTCATTCCAAGGGACAAATCATTTGCCACACATAGGGCCAGTTTTTCTTCAAACTGTGTTTCTGACCAAATAGAGATGAAATTGACAAACGTGAGAGAGGTTTTTGTCCATCATAGGCCAAGGAAGAAAAGCCTCCTTCAGTTTATACACATGTGTCATGGTTTTGGAGAAATTCCAAAATACAATTGCTACAAGAGGTTTTCTACACTTCTGGAGTGACCTTGGGAAACTCAATATTTCTCCTAGATGGAGTGTCCAAATGACTTACTTGATGAGTCAAATGATAACTAGATAGAAAGATATTTCCCATGAGCTATCATCAGATCAATTTGGAGTTGAGGAAGGCCTCCCAAAGTTTCTTGCAAAATCACACTGCATTTTTGCACCCTTATTCTGCACTTTTTGACCAGTCTTGGGAGAATTGATTTTTGAGGGCCTATAATTGATCATTTTTAGTTCTTGACAAGTACATTGTGTAGCACAGAGAGAGATATTTCCAACGATCTATAATGAGGTCAATTTGGACTTCAGGAAGGCACTCAAAAGTTGATTTGAAGTCGGCGTTGCACACCTGGACATCTGGAGGGCGCACTTGGCATTTTGAGGGCGCACCTGCCCACCTGGGGGAGAATCACTTTTTGACAGGGAAAATCGACTCCATTCTGCAAACTAAAGACATATCTGGAAATTATACCGGATAGGCTTTCCAACAAGCCATCCTGAGCCCAGTTTGGACACCTGCAACCCATCCAAAATCATGCTGCAACATGGAGGGTGCACCTGGCACAAAAATGGCGCACTTGACCAATGTATGATATTTTTCAATTTTCACTGCATTTTTTACTTTTATCCTGGGAAATGATGATTTTACCTATGTAATTGATGAAGGTAAATGTAAATATCATGTGGATGAGTTACCTAGGGGTAAATTCGTTGTGTAAATGTTATCATCAAGTCAAATGAATCAGTTTCATTGTAATTAGGGAGGAGTCACTTGGACCTCCCTACACTTCAGCTATCAATTCATATTTTTTTGGGTCTATTCCTCAACTCAGGGATTCGACCCCTAAGGATGAGAGAAAGTGGTTTTGATGTCTATATCATTCCCTTATTCACTTTTGAAAAAGGTTGGATGTTGTTGTATTGATCAAGGACTATAGTGTAATCAGTTTGGCCAAAAATTAATGAAGAGTTGCAACTATTTATTTGGGATACCTATGGTATGGATTTTTATCATTTTTTATTATCTTGTTTCATTTATATGAATGTTTAATAATCTCATAAACCATTTCATGTCTATTATATGATGATTTTCAAGTTGATAGGCATAATACATGTTCTTTCATGCTCTGTTTTGGGAAAGTCTTCCTAATTTGTCCATTTTCTTTAGTTTAGGAAGAATACATCTCTTATGCTCTTCATAGCTCCTCATAAGTCTAAAACCCTCTCACAAAATCACCTTAAAGTGCTAAGATTTCTACCTACCTTGCCCCATTGAATGCACTGCAATTCCCATCTTATTTTCCCTAGCCTAGCCTCTTTGACCTAATCCTCATCCAACAAACCCAATGAAAACAAAACAAACCCTTCTGCATTTCATAGCTAGCCTAAACCCCTAATTTATCTAGCCCTCTTGGCTATGACCTTGTGGAGAGAGCCCTCTCCGGTTTGGTAGGGCTAGCTACCAAGCCAAAATATTGGTCTGTGGTTACCTCTGTTGGGATTTCTTCTTCAGCCTTGGAGATCTGGCGGAGTGATAACAGAGTGAAATTTATGAAATTTAATTGAAAGTGATTTCCAATAAATTTCAACATGTGGACCCTAATCCTTGAATTTCATGGTCGATTTTGGCCGAAAATCCCTACTTCTTAACCCTTTGGTTTTATAGGAAGGGAATGGTCACAACGAATGATTTGTTTCACACCCTTTTTTCAGGACTGGCCATCAACCCCATTATGCCCAATGGTGACAAAAGAAGTGGGACAAATCCAAAACCTTCCCAAATACAAGCATGTTAACCAATACAATAGGCTTTGCACCAGAGAAATTCTTAATAGCCATCTCAATAATATTTAACACCTCAGATCCAAGCAAAATACTTGACTCTTGTGATGCATGTGGAAGCAAACATTAGAACCTAAGAAATCTTTGTTCGTTTGGTCATTAGTCGAAGGTGGGTCTGTTTATAGACAGAAGACTCCCTTACCTTGGACTCTTTGAGTTCATAATCTATGTTGTCCCCACCATAGGCAAATTGAAACCTTAAAATTCCTTTTTTCATTTTGTCTCTTAGCCAAGTCTGCTTGGCCTTGAGCAGACTCCCTTTGTGGCTGATAGCCTCTCTCTCAGCTTCCATTTCTTGGAAGGATTCCTAATTATGACATTATCTTCTTTGGGACTTACAATTTCAATATGCTTGGAGACTTGTTTGTGTTGAATTTATTTTTTTTGTGGAAGAAACACAATGAAGTTTACTTGCGAGCTACTCAATGTGAGAGTGGATGCTTGCTAAAATTGAGATTGAGATTCCAAGGTGGTAAAATAGGGAGTTTTCTTTATCTGGAAAGAACATCATGCATTCCCACATCATGACAGCTAGTCATGTGCATTACTTCTCTCATTGAATCCCCAATGACTCCAAGTAGTACAAGCTTGAGAAGGTCCTTCAGAATAATCCATGGGACATACCAGGACTGTGGAAAGGCTTACCTATTATTTCTTGGAAGATATATAAACTGGATAAATAACATGAAAATATTGGGATATTATATATTAGCAGTTAGGGCTTTGGTTTCAACTCCAAAGTGGTTAGGACCATAAGTGCGAAATTTGCATGGAAAATGCAATTAGACAATATATTATTTTTCCCATGAATATTTTTAATATTAGGGCTATATTTCTCTAATGGATAGAACTCAGAGTTCGGGGTTCCATTCTGAAGAGAATTACAAAATTTTGATTCTTAAACAATCGTACATTTTCATATGAGTTGGACTCTATGGGGATTTAGAGATGGATTGAATTTTAGCAGCAGAAAAATCTAGTGTTCTTGGACTACTTATGGCTCTCCTAGATCACTTCTAAAGTTAGATAGCAACTTCCTCTTAATTAAAGGACATTGTAAATGGAATGAAATATGAGGCCCATATCAGATTTATTAGTTTGCATGGAAGGATATTTCTAGGAATATTATACATAGTAAGAAGTAGAAGCGTGATTACATGAAAATAATAAAAATGATTGACACTCATGACAGAGTTAAGGTAGCCATCATAGGCTTTGAGTCAATTTGGAGAAACAGACTTTGAAGTGTGGCATGATAATCAATGTATCTTATACTTTAACTCTCATATGCCATACTATCATTCGAACCCCAATCCCAATAGTATCATTGCAACATTTAATTCTAGATGGTCAGTTATGATCAATGTTGCAAACATGGGCATCGGGATAAAATCAACAAGGATCCAAAATACCAAGAAATCATATAAATAAAGAATATCTGTAAAAATATATGAACATCTGCAAAATTAAGATTCCATCAAAATATCGTTAAAATTGGCAAACATCAGCTACACCACAAAATCCTGATTTCACAAAGTTTTCTTGATAAAATTGAGATGTTTGCAACACTGGTTATAATGATCAACACTCATGGCTGGAAAAAATAAGGAGAAGACTAAATAGTATCTGCTCAAGACTAAATCTTTTAATCTTAAAATACTTGGATGACGAGAGTCGATTCTAGGACTAGCTTGAAAGTATATACTTCCTATAATTGGTCTTAGCAATGCTTTGTTTGTGCAGTGTGGAGAGGAGAGAATCTAAAGCACATATTTTGGAAAAATGAATTTTCCATGAAGCTTGTGGTCTCATATCAGCTGTTGGTTTTCACAATATCTTCTCTAGTTATTTTCATTGGAGCGAAGTTAATTTCAGCAACCCTTGGTTGCGTAGGAAGCTAACTCAATGGTTCTAGTCTATTCTTAAATGCACTTCTCTCTTATATGGAAAGTAAGTTGTGATGTGACTTTTGATAATTCAAAATTTTCCTTAACATGGATTTTAGTCGTTATGGCAAAAAAATATCTGGGGTAAGTTTTTTTAGAAGGTTTTTGAAAGACAAAGTACCAAGGAGTACAAGAAGTATACACAATTTTGAGATTGTGTCTTATAGGACATGGGCGAAACCAATCTTAAGACTATTTTGAAGGTTGCCTCACCGTAGCATAATATTAAACAAATGTTATCTGATAAACGTTTTGCGTTAAACAAATATATTTATGATCAACTAAATTATCTAATGATTGCCTATACAAAACTTGGATAAGTTAATAGCAAACTCAAACCTCCCTCCATTTTCCTGGAGATCAGAGGTCCACAAAGTGAGATTATCCCTCAAGAGTTGCATGATTAAAGTGCTATCTTTGTATGACTCTTCACTTAAGGTGTCAAGTTCTGCAATAGCGTCATCAAAAGCTTGCTTCGCCAGATGATAATCCCTGCAACACACATAATATATATGAAAAAAAGTCATAGCAAATTTGGAATGCCCTCACTTCTAAAACTTTCTAAATGCACCAGGCTACTTAAGCATACTTTTTATATCAGTGCAAAAATGGAAACATGCATACCTTTTAGGTGAATTTATTAGTTCATAGTAGAAAATAGAGAAGTCCAAGGCCAATCCAAGCCTGATTGGATGAGTTGGAGCTAAATTCGACTCTGCAGTACTTGAAGTTGTCTGAAGTAATGCATTGTAAATTGTAATTAATGACTGC
Source organism: Pinus albicaulis (assembly GCA_034641835.2). NCBI lineage: Eukaryota > Viridiplantae > Streptophyta > Pinopsida > Pinales > Pinaceae > Pinus > Pinus albicaulis. The sequence continues at coordinate 1,324,722,705 of CM076582.1, read as the reverse complement.
TCTGGCCAAACTCTTTGGACCCAAGTACTTTAATTGAAAGGAATATCAATATTATAACAAGGAAAAAAAAGAATTCTCAGCAAGGACAACCACACTAGTTTTCACCCAACAGACTGATGCACACATACGAGAAACAAATAGACTGAAGTAGTTAAATTGTAAATAAACTAATAGAGTAAATTGAAGTTTGAAGCCTTGTAGCAATTTATCAGAATAATTCCTCAAGGTCATCTTCTCCTCAAGCAACACTGATATTCTTGACTATAAGGAAGCTGATCCCTATACAACACCGTACATGAACCTTGGCACCATCAATTGTCCTTGTGTTTCCTATTTATTATTTAAGCCATTACAACCATAAACAAACTGGAGAGGTCACTCACTTTGGTAGCCACCACAAACAACAACTTATTTCTCTAACTTCGAGCAGTACTTTCAAATGTATTGACTGTTACTTGCAATTTGAAGTCTAGATTAAATAAAAATTCAAGTTACAGTCTATTTGTTTCTAACTTGCTTACACCCCCAACTTTTGCATAATAAGCATTGCTAAAGAATATGCAGGTTCAACAAAAAAAAGAAAGGATATCGAGAAGCAACAAGAAAAAAATAGAATGGATAATTTATTTCCGAACAAAGATCATTTTTCACTTTGGTTGAAGGGTGGAAAATTGGGTAAATTACATACATTAATAAATTAAACAGTAGAAGGCAATGAAATGTAAATAATATATATTATCCTACAAAGTAAATGTTAAAAAGTTGAAATAATTGCAAGCATTCAATGCAAGAAAAGACAATAAATTATTCATGATATCCCAAGCAACATTGAGTTAAAACCCACACTTACACATCATCAACAATATTTGTTGCAACCATTACACTTGTGACCAAAAAACAATGAACATTCAAGGAGGTGATAGGAACCTCAGGTTGTTGATGGATGAATCTATCAATGTACGCATAAGCAAGAGTAAAGCATGATGGGATGCAATTTGAGTACTTGAAAATTCTATCAATGTAACTTCGAATGCTTAAGTTGGGTGTTTGGAGGGCATGAAAAATTGCTATTTTTTCTTGCTTCTTAGTAGCCTCCAGTAAATTTTCATTTATTTGTACAAATCTATCTAGAATAGAGGCCAAAATAGACAACACACAGAGACTTTCACAGAAACCTACATCAGACTCACTCAGGTCCAATGCTGAACATAAATCTACATTGGAACCTTCCTCAACCATGTGAAATGAAAAATCCATTTAAATAATATGCACGTTCAGGAACCTTGTATTCCATTCCACACCTTCACAATAAGCAATAAAAGGATACAATTGTCATTATATATAACTACAAAGAAGCAAGTTTACCGTATTAATTTACATGATACTTTTCAGGAACGTGTAATAAAAGAAACCAATAACTACCACCAGAATTTATCCAATAATTCTCTATAACATATCCAAATTCAATTCAAATCAATGGAGAGTTCCAGTAACAAAAGTTAGCTATACAAGGCCAAGAATGAAAGGTAAGACTCTAGGAGAAACAAGTTAAAAGTTTACAGAAGACCCCTGAAGAAAACATTGATTGTATTACATGTGTTTAAAATGCATCACTGAAGTGATATGAATCCTTAATGAAATCTAGGATAAGCTTCATTACCAACTAGCACAATTTAAGGTTGTCTCCTACATGCATGCACTCAGGAAAATCAAAACATATGGACCATTTAAAACAAGAAGTGTAGTTAAATGAGCTAAGTCTTAATAACTTGCTAAAAGACTTCTCAGGAAGGACAACAAGAGTGTCTTTCATTGAGTCTATAGGATATCTCATAAGTTCTATGTATGCACCTTTAAGGAAACTTGTGAGAGTGACTTTATTTTCTACTTCATATAACCCTCAAAGAATAGTGAAAAAGGAAATTCAAAAATCAGAAAACTAGAAATACACTGCAACACCATCTAAGCCGGATTAGCCAACCCAAGAAATGATTGGAAGAAAATAACATAGAGGCAACCCATTAACCATCATATTTACCTGGGAATAATATAATATTCAAGAAGAACCACTGTGTTAGTTTCACTCTTTAAATATATAACAAAGGCATAATCAAAACCAATGAAAACCACTGCATTCCAACTACCATCGTTCACATAGGACTGATAGAGATTCAATAAATTAAAAGAACATTGTTGCACGTTTCTTACCCAGATATCAATTCGTTTTAGAACGTAACAAAATCCCACCTATAGTGAGCATGCAATTCACACTCTTATAATGATGGGAAATCTTCTAATTATGGTGCATCATGTGAATTAAAAGAGGACTGGCATGCTTCTTACCCCAGATATCAACTTGTTTTAGAAGGGGAACAAAATCCCACTTATGAATTTTCACATGTTGCATAGAAATCCCTGAGGATTTTCCAATAGTCAGTGTGAAATTCAGAGTCTCCGGCATAAATAAAATTTGATGAAAATTTTGAACTTTAGCCATATTTCCGTTGAAAGAGAAGTTAATGAATACCCATCAATAAGCAAGCTAAGAAAATAAAATTCTAGGACCTAAATCATGTCTTCCACTGGAAATCCGCAAAACAATTCGGGCTTAGTGGAGAAATAAAAAATTCCCGACATCTATGATTTCAGTCCAAATTCTCAGAAAGCCACCATAACAATCAACTTCACCACAAGATGTACCCTTTGGAAAACGAAATCCTCTATGTTAAGTAGATCACCGATAAATTTAAACATTTCCTTATATTTCAGTTACACTATTAAACCCTTCGATAGTTAAAATTATAATACATCAAATTTTAAACTGAGATTTCTACCTGATAATCTTTCAAGGACTTATCGGTGGCTTCTTTTCTCTTATTTCTTGTTTTGAATTCATCCAGATAATAGTAGTGTCCTTTCCCGTGTAACAACAAAAAACCAACATCCATAACCCCCAAAGTAAGAAAACCAAAAAGCTTAGTATCCACATTGCAAAAAGCTTTCACAAGTCAATATAAGAAAAAAAAAAAAAACATTTTATAGTAAAAAACAGTGGATTCGCCAAAACTGGAGGATGTAATGAGGTGTTCATCAATGATGGTCATAATATCATGGAAAATCTTAGAATGTTCTGCCCCAGACTTTTTTCTATACTCTTTGATACGCTTCACGTTTTGATCATTTCCCTTTGCTTCCTCATTCTACTCAATAGAAGAAATTATTATCCATAACTCTTGTCGAGCCCCATTCACATTTTTGTACCCAATAGAAATCATATTCCTTTATTCTAAAGTTAATTCCACGTCTGGCTTCGCCACCCCTTCATGGCTTCAACCATTTATACACAAAGTCAACAATATACACATACATAACATCAGAGATCTATCCTGACGTTGTAACTTCATTTTGCCTCTGATAGTGATTTTTCCAAGGGATACCTAAAACTGAATATAGATCACAGTGAATAGCCAAAACAAGAAGGGGATTTTTACCATTGTAGATCTATTAACAGAAAACATGTTTGATAAATTGTTAAATTTTTTCATTATTGGGGAGATGTTTCATATTCAAAGCTAATACATTTCTCCAAAAGATGAATTTTTTTTTGCCAAGCCTAACTCCAAGGACCCACTTTTGCATTGTGATTGGGGATGTTTCCCCAATGATTTTTTTACCAGTGAAAATTAACCAGGGTCCATCGCTTCACTTCTGCCCGACTTTGAGATAATACAGGGCCTGAACTTGAACCTGGAACCCATTAGTTTGCAAACATATGAATTTTGCCTCTGTTTTCCCAATAAAACATAGGTTACATGCACTCTCGAGGTTGCAAACAAAGGGTGTGCTCTCGCCCAACAAAGTTTGTGAATAGTGGTTGTTGAAGGTTACGAACAGAGGTTGTGGTTGTGAACAAAGATTTCAGAGGTTCCAAACAGGGGTTTCGCTCTCTCCCACGGGCCTGATACTTTGGGTATTTTTTCATATTTTTGGCCCTACTGCTTGGCCAACATTTAATATAAAAAATACCTTATATATATATATAACATATAAAACCCAACTTTTATTATAGTCAATATATTGTTTAAGGTTTTATTTTTATTTTCTATACTCTAATATGAATGCATATGATATAATATTGTTTTGTTAGGGAAGTTCCTGTGGCGGAGTCTTAACTTTCGAAAGATCAAGGTGCGGAGTGTTGATTCTACTAGGACATGGAGTACTAAGCACAGGGAAAGGGGGTGGAGACCTAACAAGTTAGGAGAGGTGCACAATAGGGGTGTGGAATCCCTATTTTCTGATTAAAAAACACCACTTAAGGGCTTACATCAACAAGGTGAATTAATCTAAGTGAAATTTTAAATTGCATTAAATCCAATTTATCCACTTTAGAGGATTATTCAAAAATAAATAATATTTTAATGCAAAATGTTAGTTATCTAATTTTGGAAAATAAATAACAAGAAAATTCCTTTAGTTGACAGGAATATTACATAATTTAGGTACCTAAATAATATAAAATAGAAGGGGAAAATTTGGAGATGCGCCTCCTTAGGGGGGATGGTGAATAATACAATTTTTGGTTAATTTTTGCATAAGTGGGTGAGGTATCACTCGACTCCATGCTTATAAATATGGAAGGATTTTTCCCCATGGGGGGAGACAAAAAAGGGTATGGAAATAATGTTGAAATCACTATCTAATTTCTAAATTAAAATTTTCCCCATGGGGGGAGACCAGAAAGAGTATGGAAATACTGTTGAAATCACTATCCAATTTCTAAATTAAAATCCCAATAATTTATCCTGGTTGATTGAGACTAAGTTTTGTGAGAGGAAGATAGGATATCTTTCTTAGTTTGCCTGAAATTTCTCATTATGTTGAAGTTGGTACAGTTTGTGAATTTGATTGGTATGTTGGATTTGCGAGCTGTAGAACGACTAAGTATCAGGTAAGACTTCTAGTTTGTTATATTTTTATTTAATTGACCTTTCTTGGATGACTATGTAGCTAGTTTACCTTTAAAATAGTTTGTGTTGTTCTAAAAGATCTTATCATAGATAATGGTTTACCATTTATTTCTTTAGTTATACATATGTTGACATTATAGAATTGAAAGGATATGTTTTTGTTTTAACTCATGGGTCAATAGTTGGTTTAGTAATTCCTCATTTAAATGGGTTGTGAGCCTACAACATGATAGTGTTAATTATAGTCTCTATATCTTCTATTCATTATGTCTATGAAATCATATGTTGAAGAATATTTACTATTCTGTTAAAAAATTTATGTTAATGAAATCATATATTGAAGAAAAGTTACTATTCTATTAATTTTTGTTGCGAAACAAAAAAAAAGAGGATTACAATTTAAGTTTGTAATTCACTTGAGTAAAAAAAACACACCATGTCATGTAAAGTATATTAAGAAGAGATGATGTGCATATTCCTATTCTGTGACATCTTCTTCTCTTAGTTGGTTTCCTTTAAGATTATATATTTATCTTTCAACTAATAACAGTTTTACTCAAAAGTATTGTTTCAGAGTTAGTAGTCATTTTTTTGAAGGCACCAGGCACATTTTTCCTGCTTTATGTTTTCCTAGAAATATAACAGTTATAATTTTTATAGGAAATAAAGTTCTCTTGAAATATAGCATTTATTATTTTTGCAGAAAATAAAGTATTCTTTGAAATATAAGGCTAATTCATTTTGCAGAAAGGAAAGAAAAAAAAATATATGCTTAATTTATTGTTTACTAATATCAGTGTGCTAATTTAGAGCGTTGCATCATTAAATACTAAGGTGGATAATGCTTTTAGCTTGATGGGTGTATATATTGGTGTGTTACATTTACTTTGTTTAATGTGTGAGATAAATTAATGTGGTAATCCTCTGTAAATTTTACTATATATACATTCTTGGAAAATATGAGTTTAGGATTCCTCCCTTTGCACTATGTAATGGTAATCCTATGTAACTTTTAATATGTATACATTTTTTGAAAATATGAGTTTATGATTCCTCCCTTTGCACTATTTAGTTTGAAGTTTTCATTATTGCCAAAAGTATTGGTCTCAAATAGTTTAACCTTGCTAATGTTTTATAGTGTTGGTAATCTTTTATAATGTTGGTAGTATTTATATGAATTTTTGGAAAAACCTTGGTAATGTTTTATAGTGTTGGTAATCTTTTATAACGTTGGTAATATTTATATGAATTCTTGGAAAATGATATTTTATGATTTATCCATTTGCATTATTTAGTTTAAAGTTTTCATTTTGGTAAAAATATTAGTCTGGAATAATTTTTGAAAGAAAATACTATTAAAATTTGTATAGACTGAGATTTTCGTCAGTTTACCAATAGTTGATTTTGGAATTAGTTTAAATACTTTATTATTATTTTAATTTTGCACTCTACATAACACCAAATATTAGTACGTGAGCTTTAGAACTGTGAAAGAACACTTAATTTTGTTTGTTTGGACAGTTGTTGAAAAGAATACTTGAGTCTTTCTGTAGGTTGGAAAGATACACTTTGATTTTGTTTCATGCAATATGCAATGGTAACAATAAGAATCTTTAGTTCAAATAGTATGGATTTTGTAAATTATGGCCAATCATTTATAAACACCATACTCTGGTATCCTTCATTGATAGGGATGTTATTCTAATATTAAATTGACTTTATTTTACTATGCTTGAGATTCAATGAAATAGTTACCATATTATTAAGTAATTGAAATTGTATGTAATTTATTAAGTATTGGAAATTGTATCGTATGTTTTAAAAGCTCTCCAGTTTTTCCTTTTAGGATATATATATAAATTCCCTTGAAATATTTTGCATGTAAATATATGGTATTGAAGATTCCAAAGATATTAAAAGGAAAGTATTCTAGTGGGGTCAACAATATATGAGCCAAAACAAAAGGAAGATTGATTTCCATCACGAGTAAGAATCTATAAAGTCAGTAAATAAGCTATAGAGAAGAGGAATTGGAAATGGATCCTCATGTTGTAATAATTTAATGATTTCATAATGGTATCAAATATTTCTAAAATGGAATAATTTTATGTTTAAAATATAGGGTATTGTTGTAGAGAAATATTTTTCAAATGAATGGATCAAATGTTAACATCTGAACTTTATGTTACAAGGAATTAATGTTTTAGGATATGATGAGTTCTTATTCATTTTTGGAAGACTTATAATTTATGTGATGATTAATGTATTTTTTTTCATGTACTATGAAAGGCCAAAAGCATGATACAAAGTCTATGTAAAGTATTGTTAACATATAGAAATAATATGGATCTATTTTCAATGTTTGTATGAAACATGGATGGGTTTTATGTTAAAACACACACACACACACACACACACACACTTATTTTGGGTAACTTGAGTTACAGACCTAGTAGGTAGTAGAGGGATCTTACATGGGATTTGAAACTACATTACACTCCTCATAATTTCAACCCTCCTCTTTGTATCCAACTCTAAAATAAGAAAATTCTTCCATATTATTCAAAAATCGAATCACTTGGCTTTCATCACTGAATATATGCCAATGCTCAATATTTTCAAGAGTGGATGGTCTAAAGATAACTTCCATTTTGATCTTATCATCCATCAAGTTCTCCCCAAGTTGTAATGTAGATGCAACAACAACCAACTCATTAGTTTATTTAATTCCTTCTCTTGGAATTGCTTAAAGATCTAAAGCAAAAATACTCCATGTTATCCCAAACAAAATTACGATACTTCTTTAATCTATCATTCTTGCATGAAAATTGATTATTTGTTTGAAGCATGACTAAATCAGGTTCCAACTCTAGACCTAACAATAAAGCTTCATATTATGCTACATTGTTAGTTTCATCAAATTCCAATCTATAGGAAAACTTGAATATATGACCGAGAGGGGAGGTAAGGACAATTCTGGAACCCTTACCAAAATTTGAATGGGCACCATAAAAATTCATGTGCCAAACCCAATAATTTTTACTTTGCACCTCCTCCTCCAAAGAAGCAATAGAATTAGCCAAGATAACATAGTTTCCCAAGTCATCATATTCATACACAATTTCATTATGAGGCTCCTTGGGATTTTCCACATGATAATTTCTCTCCAACTCCCTATCCAATCTAACCATGATGCCAACACTATGAGGGATGGTATTATAACTTAGATCCATTTGCAAACAACCCCCTATATCAGCTCCCCACTTTCTAGACAACAACATCCCCCAAGCATCAGACACATTAATCACCATGATATACATGGTGATCATAATATCAGGATGTACTGCCAAGTGGACTTGAAGATCCTTTATGAAACCACAAACTTAAATAATTTTTGAATCCATAGCACAAATGTTGTGGTAAAGTATAGAAATCCTCAAGTTTAACTGGTTCATGACATTCTTAGTCATGACACAAGATGATGCCCCAGATTCAAACATGCAATTGTGCGAAAGCATTCCATTGACCAACATAGTGATTAAAAATGGTTGATGGTCTCTATTATCTATACACATATCAATACTTTGCAAAGTGATATGGGCATCCTCATATCTATCCTTAGAAAACTTTGACATTTCTTTTCCATGAGGTGCGTCAATTGATTTCAACAACTTATACCTTTGGGAGGGAATGTTCATGATTTCAGTCACAGGTACTAAAATATTTGCATTATTTATCCATCCTCCCAAGTCAATATTCAACTTAGATGTGGGCGAAGTGAAATTTCTATGGGAATTTTGATTTCTTTCCTTATTTATTTCCCTTTATTTATCTTTGACTATCTCTAATCTGATTTTATGAAGGCTTCTCCCCATACAATTCAGTGATCCTATCCAACTCTTCAAAGTTATTCACACTATGGGAGGATGGATAATTCTTATCTTTTGGCTATTATCCACAAATCTCATCCAATTATCCAAGGATAAAGGATACTCTTTTCCAACCACATTGATTTTCTCACTTGTTCCAACCATTTCTCCCTCTAGGATCCTTCTTGCATAAGGACAAGTGAGTTCATCATGTATGTCATCACAAGGTCTACAATAAGGCATTGAATCATCAACTAAATTGGTATAATAAAGTGGATTTGCTGGCCTGTGCTCATTAGGAGGTCCCATTTTTTTCCATCTATCATTTCCTCAATTTTGGAGTATCCCAGCTTGATTCCTCTCCATGGCCACCAATTGATTTTGGATAACATTCATTTGATTAGTGTGTTTTGATTCCATAGTCTTAATTAGTTGGGTTAATTATTTTATGGGATCATGTGTAGTATCTTCCTTAGCTTTTCTTTTGGAATCACTAGATTTTGATGGCCCTCTATTGAAACCAGGAATTTCATATTTTCTTGATTTCTTTTTAGCCTTTTCTATCTTCAAGGATTCAATTTGAGCTACCCCAAAATTTGAAAAATCTTTCCTCCTAAACTCATAAGAAATATCAACACCAAAAGAATCTAAATATGAGAATAAGAGAAACTCATCAAGAGGTTTAACAGTAGTAGGAATGTTTTTTACCAATTCATTGAATCTCTTGTTAAAATTCTCCATGGTTTCATTCTCATTTTTCTTCATGTTGCTAATGGCACTGATCAAGTGAATATTTTCTCTCCTCTCTCCAAAATTTCCCATGAAAGCATTAATGATTTATTGTAAAGAGTCATAAGAGTTAGCAGGGTTCTCATTGAACCAATCAAGGGCATCCTCTTCTAAAGAGAGAACAGAAAGTCTCATCTTCACATCCTCATAATTAGCAATGTTACAACACTTAAAAATGAAAACATTAAAGTTCTTTACATTTTATGCAACACTAATGGCATTGTTACCTTGAAAAGAAGGGAACCTTTCAATAGTATTGTCAGGGATATTGCGAGGATAGCCATTTATGTTATTAAAATTACAAGGATAAAAAATATCATTCATGATGCTAGTCTCTACTTGCTCTTGAAAAATCAAATGAATATAAAAAACAACCTCTTGCCCAAGGCTAACAAGACTTATACTATGATATATTCTATTTAACCTCTCTCTAAAAACACTTTCAGGCTCAAGAGTGGGGCTAAATAGACCACTTCAATTTATCCTAGTAGAAACTCTTGCAAAATTTGAATTCAGTGGAGTCGCCACTTGAGCAAGAATCTAATCCTAAATTTTAATATGCTAAAACCAAAAGTTAGTCAATTTCCCAGGTAAAATAAAGCTTGTCCCCGGCAACGGCTCCAAAATATGTTGACCTTGCCGCCTACACCTACCTACAATTAGTAAGAAAAGCCTTTAACCCCACAAAATGTGGTTTATGGCAAGGAACTAAGAGAAGGGGTTGTCACCTTTTCCCAACTCTCTCTGTTTAAGCTATCTCCCTAAAATAAAATTAAGTTAAAGTTGTGAGGTTTTTAGGAGAATTTTAAAGTGAAATGGATTAGTTTTTAAGGTTATAAGAAAATGCAATGTGATAAATATGAGATGAAATAAACATTAACAATCATCACACATGAGATAAGCATAAGCATATGAAAAACCAATTCCTTTTAAAGTATTTCTAAAAAATGGAAGATATTTTCTTAAAATAAATGAAATGCTTTCAAATGGAAGCACAAGTAATCTTAAAAGTGAAACAAGAAAATGTTAGCATAATAAAATAATAAATACAAGATATATGGATGTTTTCAAGATATATGATCAATTGCTAAATCAAGAATACTAGGACATCTTGCAAAAGGAAAACAAATAGTGGTCTACTTGCAAAAACACAAATGAGATAATCCTTACCAAAATAAAATATTCAATTCAGCATTCATTCATAATAAAAAGTATAATGACCATTTGCAAGTAAAACCATGATATATGTTAAAATGAAATGCACCTATACTAGATTTGGATGCAATTATGTTGGTTAATTTTTAATCTAAAATGCCTAGTCTAGGTGAGAGAGGGGGTGAGAACACAAAGGTGTCATTAACGATAATCGTCCCCTGATTCTTATGATCCAATGTGTTCCTTCGTTCCCGTAAGGGGACAATCCACCTTCAAAAGTGCAGGGTCACAACGCTTTTACCTTACTTCGTACCAAATGGAAGTGACTTTCAAAGAAAGTCTTTTTTCCCTATGATTTCTATCAACCAAGGTTATGCTTAGAGGTTGATTTTAAATATACAACTAAGTTAATATGACTATTATGATATGCAAGTAAGTTTTCAAAATTCCAAGTGAGATGCTTTAAACACAAAATTGCATAAGCTTTATAGCATGTAAGATTGTAAAATGAATGTATTTTCTTTGACTTATGATAAATTAATGATCCACCAAAAGAAAATAAAACATGAAAATTAAGAGAAATTTGTTAGCATGCAAAATAAATGCAATGTTTGTGAAAGCTAAAATCAAGATTGTACTCAAAATAGCCTTGCAAAAGAAAGAGGCTTTAGCTTGAAAGATTAGCTTGACATAAAATAAATAGTTGGTTTGAAAATTGAAATTTCCCAAAACCAAAATGCATAAAAAACTCAAGATGTGAAATTGTTGCATAAGTGAACTTTAGACAATATCCAAGCTAAAATTTGTCAAGTTAAAGAGATGCTTGCATGAAAATAAATTTCTATGAAATGGAAATGTAGCTTGTGACTTGTAGCAATAAATGTAACTAGTGCAAGAAAATTGTAGTGAACTTTAGCAAAACTAAATGAGATGTATGGTTGTGTTAATTAGTAAATTAAAGCATGCAAGTACGTGAAAGAGATGGTAAAGTCAACAAATGAAACCAACGACAATTTCTCTCCCAAAGTGGAGAGATATGGATGCCAATCGGTGAACCCACGCTCCCAAAAATAAATAAATAATTATTAATTAAGTTACAAGAGATAGGAGCCCTTGAAAGAATCCTACAAACTCAAGGAAAATCCTTACAATAAAGGCCTTAGAAAATAGACATTTCCTTGATGAGCTACTACTATAAAATGAGGCCAAAGATGATCTATTTAAAATCTTAATAAATTTGTACTTGAGGGTTTGCAAATTACAAATGTTTAAATTGAGTTTTTGAGAGATTTTATGTTAATTTTTAAACACATAAAGCATGTAAATAAACTTTGAAATATACAAAAACAACAGACAAATGCACCATAATAATAACCACAACATAGTAAATGATGAATGAGTTCACCCCTCCTGGGCTATGTCTCCTTAGTCCAGCTTCCAATGGCTTGGCCCTTTTTCATTATGCTCAAAATGGTGATTACATACATTTACAGTGCTCAAATGGCTTCAAAACATGTTCCATCAGCTTAAGAATACCCAAAATTTCCTATCTAGCCTCTTTATGATCCGAAATTGGTAAAAAAATAGAGAAGTTATGAGCCTCCCTAGTTTGCTAACCACTTCACAATTTCCCCAAAATCCAGACCGGTCCTACAATTTTGCCCTTAATTTGGCTAACTGGATGAAAGTTTCCCAGAATCCCAGGTGAAATTGTCGGAGCATTAAAATGCCCAATAACGCCTATAATCCGAATTTCAAACTATACAACATTGGTGCCGAATTTAAATTTTTTAATATAAAATCACCGGGCAGCTTGATAACCGTTGGCAGTTAGGCTCCAGTGAGGACACAAGTGGCGGTTTGAGCTGACTGTCTGGACGAGTAGCGAGTTACCCTGACGGTCACAGTTGTCGTCGGATGGTTAGTGTAGCGGTCACATGGCGTGGTGAGAGTGGCGGTTTGAGGAGGAGGTTAGCCTCCATGCCCCTGGTTCTCGAAAACGGTTGTGTGGTGAAAATGTATGGGAGGAACCTCCACACATATAAACTTTATAAGATAGTTTGTCCCCTATGTATATTGAGAAACATGTTAGTGCAGTTGGAGTTTAGCAATGCTTGTCGAATGGAGGCCTGGTGTTCGAACCCCGCCCAGTCTGTTCGACCCTTACCAAATGTTTGTGGCCTCCCATGCTGCCACGTGGCGACCTCCAATTGGGCCACGTGGCAGCATGTGGTTGGCCACTACAACAACCAATAAAACTCACCCAAAATAGAGCCATTCAGAAGAGGAAAAGTGGTGAGCTAAGATTGGCCCACAATGTACAGTCATCCTTTGACCAGTAAATCATGCCTAGTCAGCTGTACGGACTGCTGATTTGTAAACCTACATTTTTTTGCCAAAATTTACCTATTTGGAAAAATGGTCAGAACACGTTTCTGGGAGCATACGGTGTCGGTTTTTGGCAAAATGAGTTGTTTCGGATTCAAAATGATGAGATATACGTCGCCGTTTAGGTTCCACATCATTCTGAAAACTTTTATTTTTTAGCATAATTTTGAGCACATGATCACTCCTCCCCAATGGATGCTTTTGGACCCCAAAATATCACTTTTAGTTGTTCAGCAGATAAGGGTACAGTTCCCTCACCTTTCCAATCTCGATCCATTTGGCTTTTTTTGGATTTGTGCCTTTGAGCCCCACACAAAGGTACTCCACATTCCCTCGTTTTTAAGACCTTGTTCTTCTATCAAGAATGGTGTCTTGATGTAGTTCATCAAGGTATTCAGGAGCAAAATCCTTAATGGAAGGAATCTGAACATGTTCTCTTTGATATTCAATCAAAGGTGGCTCATACAACCTTAGGTTCTCAACATTAACAACAACATAAATTTTCATATATGAAGGCAAATCCAACTTGAAGGCATTATCACCAATCTTTTCTAAAATTTTGAATGGACCATATTGAATTGGTTTCAATTTTTTACCTTCTCCTTGAAGCCTTTCTTTGCTAATGTGAAGCTAAACTTCATCACTGACTTGGAATTTGTGATCTACACGATCCTTATTGTGCCTTGTTTTGTACTTGACTTGGCTCTTTTCCAGCTATTCTTGGACTGCTTGATGCACCAATTGGATTTGTTCAATGAAACTTTTAGCTTTGTCTATTTCTGTTACACATTAATTTATCACTCTGCTCTCTTCCCGTACCTGATCCTGAAGTTCTCTGTGCTGAATCTTGTGTAGTATATCCACCTGGGAAAAATACATAAAAACATCCTCTAAAGACTAAAGGAAAGTTGCCTTGAAAGATCTGTTGGAAATACTGAAAGGGGCAGTGAATATGTATTTATTTTCAATTTTTATTTTTACCAGTTAGATCACTTATATTTAGAACAAAAAATGAACAATGATAGAATAAATACTTTTATTAATTTCTTCTTTACAATAAATCAAGTACAATATATGTAGGGCTCCAACCCTAGATGAAGAAACCAGTCTTGAATCTATTTTTCCAAGCACCGACTTGGACTTCCCAAGGATCCAACCTTGTCAATTTCAAGCACCAACCTCTAGGGATCCAACCCTATCTTTGGTACAAGCTCTCACTTGTTTCCTTGAGTACTCCTATCCTCTAGGGCTCCAACCCTATCTTCCAAGGCACCAACCTTGTCTCTATGAGGCTCCAACCTCTTGGGCTCCAATCCTCAGCTTCACTTCATCAAAATGTGTTTGGTTATTCTTACACAACTCCCAATGTCTTATTAAATGACAATGACAACCTTTTTCTTCACATGAAGGTGTCTCCATTGTTCTTCATGGTAGCCAAAAAAAAGATCTCTAAGGTTACTTCATGATGACATCAGCGATGTACCATGATCTCCAGGGGTGCCTTCAAGGTGTCTTCAATAGGTAGCCCAAGTTCTGCACCTGATCTAAACTTCTTCAAGGAATTATTTAAGAACTTCTCGAGGGAGTCTTCACTTTACTTGCCCAACAAGGTATTTCTTCACAAGTTCTTCAATAGGTGCTTCAAGACTTCTTCAATAATATCTCAAGACAACTCCAAATCTGCTTGAAGATGTATATCAATTCCACCAATAATTCTGCACCAAACTATGCTCCAAAGATGACTGTTGTTTCAACAATTTTCAATATTCCAAGAGTGCCTTCAATGGTGCTTCTAAAGCAGCCTTCACTAGTGGTTACAAAATGTCTTTAATACTACTCCAAGTTTCTTCCAAGACTGACTTCCATAATGCTTTCAATTCTTCCTTCAACAGTACTTCAAGTTTCCTTCAAGGTGTCTTCAAGTATTGATCCATTATAATGCTGAAAACTATTGTAAAATGACTTTAGGCTCCGCTCAAAAAATTTTCAAAGCTTTGCTTCAAAGATGCAAGAGGGTTTCTCCAAATTGCAATCTGAAATATTTATCATAAAATTTTATAATTGGTTAGAATCCTCTTCTTGCCACAAAGGTTGGGATTTTTGCTTCAAGTGACTAAGGGTATTGCTCCAAGAAGGAAAATTACAAAATTTTGCCTTTTTTTACAGCTATCAACCTGAAGTACTAATCACAGATCCGAGCCTTTTAATGCATGTGCTTATAGGTTAAGACTTAATCTCCCCACACTGCCCTTACTGATGATTGTTCACAAGTATTCTATGCCATAGGTTAAGTCTATCACCAATCCGAAACTTAGTTTCAGGAAGTCTGCACCTTTTCCAAGAGTGATCCTCATAGAAATTTCAATGCAGTTTAGTGATCTTTAAGCCCAAACAAATTTCAGAACAAGTCCTTTTTCGTCCTTAAGCTTCTCTCTTCGGTGTCTTAAATATATGTCTAAGGTAATCACCAAAATTTCTTGGTAAAATGAATATTTTGAACCTCCTTTTATATGATTTTGATGTCAATATGGAGGGACACGTCTTTCTGGAGGTAGGCTGACATGAACGTGTGAGTGTAGGTCGGCTAGCTTAAAAAATAGAATATATAATCTTGAAAATTCGATTTCTCTTAGAGTATTAAGAGTTAGGAGACGTATAATAGCTCATTAGAAAGATGAAAGATTCATCTTCAAGATGGTTTAGGACTCATTGTGAGAGGCCGCCTCCAAGGTGCCAAAATTTATTTTTCTTTACAATTTCCCTTGAATTTTTATGTGCATAAGGTGATTGGTACAACAAGAGGTTAATAGGGCTTCTTCATTGTTATGAATCCAACTATGTCTTTATATTATTTCCACGTCGTCATGAGGTCATCCATGTCATCATATTTCACCAAGTGATTCATCATAATGTCATCATGTAATACTGCAGCATTCATGTCATCAAGTAATTGTGCAGTGATGTCACCAACCATATGTCATAGTGCAACATTCATCAATTTGTTAGGACAAGGGCTTGTAAGGATTAGGGCTCCATAATTTGTCATTATAAGTTCTTATCAATCAAGAAGTGCTTGTCATCATGAGTAAGGACATTATCTGGGTTCTAGGATTATTCATCAAGAGTAAGAACATCATCATTGTTTTAGGGCTTCTTCATCAAGAGCAAGGTTATCTTCATGGTTAGTTCAAGGACATTTAGGGCATTATGATAATTAGGCATCTAGGAGAAGACTTTTTCCTAAGTGGGATGACATCTTCATTAGTGGCATGTGCTCTTAGTATCTTCATTAATAACATCCTTAGCACCTAGGGATTACATGATGTATTGACATCACAAGAATATTTTTCATCTTGAATAATGCCATATTGACATCAATAACAAGCTTGACTAACAAGATCATTAAAGAAACTTAGCTAAAACCCTAAATTTATGGGTTAGTGCTCTTCTCCAGTCGCATGCCCATGCTGATGGCAGGTTGAAAATTCTAGCCTAGCGCTGTCAGCACTCTTTTGATTGAGAAAACCCTGTTGAGCCCTTTCTGGAAGTGTTTCCTCAAATGGAGTAGAAGCTTCAACCTCTAGAAGTTTCCAGGACGACGAGATGGATGTTATTCGATGGAGATAGGGTTGAGCTTTCTCATTTAGAGCTTCTAATCTTATCAATGGGGGATTATCCCTTGAAAAGTGAACATTCCTCCTTCTTTCATGGCTCCTAACTCCCTCTCCCTTCCTATAAGTTGATCCCCATCCTTCCACTACTGGTTGGTCATTGTTGGGCTAGTCTGATCATTCATTCTCCTTGCATCCCTTTATTGTGATAATGCCTAAGTTATCTGGGAGAAGGAGTGCTTTAAGAGCTTCGGTGAAGGACTCAGACATCACCAAAGGGAGGTCTCCAACATCAAGGCCGCGATTGTAAGCTCTCTCTTTCATATTTATTAATAAAACATTTGGTGTCTTCTTTTTATATTTGTCTAATATTTCACACAAATAGTATAATATTCCTTGATTTGTTACATTTTTTATATTCAAGGTATGTTTTGTATTGGATTACGTTTGTTGTTGTCTCTTGATCTGCTGCAGGTAATCGTACGCCACTAGTAGCGAGTAGTGAGCCTGAGGGATTGTGGATCAAGGCCATCATCAAAGGATTCGAGCATAACATCAGGAGGAGGTAGGCCTATTTTCTTTCTCATATTTTTTTGGATATTAGCTAAGAAATCTTGCATAAGATAGTCTCATAAGTTGCTAGACCCACTCTAGGGCTAGAGAGATCGCCTCTATCCGCAAAGGGAATTTATCTTCACAACAATGTCACTATGACCATCAATAGCAACATCCTTTCCAAAAATGAATTCCAAAGGAGATTTAGGCAAGTATCCCAAACATGCATCAAATGACGATTTTTGAGTTGAAGAGTGCTTGGTGCAGTTGTAAGCATGTTGAATATAGTGCAAGTTTTCATCCCACAACTTAGGATGCTTGTTGCAATAACCACGAAGAAGATGTATCATTGTCCTGTTCACCACCTCTGTTTTACCATCTATTTGCGGATGAAGTGTTGTACTCTTTTTCAATTTGGTGTCCATGAATCCCCACAAGCTTGACCAAAATTTCCCAACAAAGCGGGAATCTCGATCACTAACAATGGATGTGGGAAATCCAAAATGCACCCATACATTTTGAAATAATAATTGAGTAGTTTGTTCAATTGTGATTTTATTTTTACATGGCATCAAAATACACATTTTCTGAACCGATCCAAAACTACAAAAAGATAATCATGATTCCTCTTTGACATAGGACCAACAAAGTCCATAGAGACACTCTCCCATGGACGAGAAGGTACTGGAAATCGAGTGTACAATCCTAACTTTCTATTGCTAGGCTTACTAACAACACATAATGAACAACCTCTAATAAAACGTGACACACTTTCAAGCATACGAGGCCAATAAAAATACCTCTGTAGATGTGCCACCGTCTTACTTACACCGAAATGACCATCAATAAGAGAAGTATGTTCCTCTCTTATAATGTTGACTCTTTCTCCATGTGGAGTGCAAAGCTTACTAGGATGGTACAACAAGTTATCATGCATGTGATAATCAAATTCCTCTACTTGGTTCCCTTGACTTAAAGTTTCATATACATCTTGAAAATCACTATCTAAAGCATATTGTCCAACATAGCTCTCATGAAAAATAAAATTATGCTTAAGAATAGTAGCAACACTAATAATAGGCCTAGAAAGCATGTGAACAACTTTATTGTAGATACCTTTCTTATACCTTATCACCAAGTGGAATTTTTGAATAAAATCCATCCATCGGAAGTGTCTTGATTGCTGCAACTTTGTTTGCGATTGCAAGTATTGCAATTGTTGATGACCAATGTGAATGATTGTTTCCTTACCCATCAAGTAGTGTTTCCACTTTTTCACACTTTGCATCAATGCATACAACTCCTTGTCATATGTATGATAGTTAAGCATTGCACCATTAAATTTTTTCGAATGAAAACATATAGGCTTACCATGTTGCATGAGGACCCCACCCATGGCGTAATCACTAGCATCAGTGTGAATCTCAAATGACTGTCCAAGTCTAAAAGTGCAAGTACTGGGGTTGAACTAATTTTTTCTTTTAATGCATCAAATGCCTTTTGTTTTTTACCTCCCCACTGGAAGACCTGCTTCACACTTGTCAATGCATGCAATGGAGCTACGATAGAAGAGAAGTTAGCAATAAAATTCCTCCAATCTTGGGTTGCTCCCAAAAAGCTTCTTACTTCAGTAACTTCTTTGGGCTTTGGCCAATTCAAAATGACATCAACCTTGGAGGGATCTATTTTCAATTCACCTCCTCCAACAATGTGACCCAAATATACTAAAAACATTTTTCCAAACTCACACTTTGATACCTTTAAAAACAATTGTTCTTTCTTCAAGACATCAAGTAATTTTTTGACATGCATGACATGTTCTTCAAGATATTTAATAAAAATAAAGATTTAATCTAAGTAGACTATCAAAAACTCATCTAGAAATGGCCTCAATACATCATTCATCACACACATAAAGGTAGCTGGAACATTGCAAAGACAAAAAAGGATAACAAGCTATTCAAATAAACCTTGCTTTGTTTTGAATGTTGTCTTCCATATGTCACCTTCAACAATTCTAATTTGATGATAGCCACTCCTTAATTCCAACTTAGTAAAATAATTTGCATATTTCAATTGATCAAGTAAATCATCAATTCTTGGAAGTGGGTAACGGTTCTTTACTATAATTTTTTTCAATTCACGAAAGTCCACACACATGTGCCATGTTCCATCCTTCTTTGGCACCAAAACAATAGGTGACCCACATGGAAAAGTACTTGGTTTGATGATACCTTTGTCTAACAACTTTTGAATTTTATTTTTAATTTATGCACTTTCCATCACTGACATCCTATACATGCCAATGTTAGTAATAGGACAATCTCGTTCCAATTGTATTTCATGTTGGATTCCCCTCTTGGGAGGAAATTATTTTGGCTCCTGAAACATCTCATCATATTGGTTAACAACCTCAACCAAATCATATTTTAATCTTGAATCACAACCTTGAAAAGCTTAATTTTCAACATCATTATTTGTCTTGACCATTAGAAACACAAAATTCTTGCTAGAGTTAATGAGTCTCTTCATTTGTCTGTCATTTACAAGTGATAGTTTTAGTTTATGTCGATGTGCTCTAACAATGTAATCTATGCCATATTTGAACAAGTGATACTTATTTTCATGGCGATGGAAAATATCTTTTCTATCATACAATTATGGGCATCCCAAAACAATTCTGGAAATATCAAGTGGTACTACATCAAGTTCAACTTCATCAAGAAAGTTTGTTGTGATTGCAAATTTAAAGATGCATTTCCTCGTAACTTGTAAGTTTTCATTCTTGCATATCCAACCTAAATGATATAGCCTTGGATGAGGAATGGTATCTAAGTTTAGTTTCTTGACTAAGTATTTGGAAATCAAATTTTCTTGTGAACCACTATCAAAAAGTGTATCAATTTTGGTGTGCTTTGAAATAACCCGAATATGGAAAAGTTGAATTCTAGTTTTATCATCTTGAGTATCATTAGGAAAACTTGAAGAGATAGTGCTTGTTATGTCCTTACCTTTCATTCCCATTGTTTTGATCTTTGATTCATCTCCTGAATCAGAGCCTAAGTCATGTTGTGTAGTTGCATATGTCTTTTGCTTCCCTTTGTTGTTAAACTTCTTTTGTTTCATCTCAGGATAAAGCTTCCAACAATGAGATTCATCATGACCCTCTTTGGAACAATTTTTGCATGTTAATTTTTCTTCTTCCTTTTTGATGAATGCATTCTTCTTTCCCTTCCCTTTGAACTTGTTCTTACTCTTGTATCCACTTGTGAATGGCTTATTGCTACCCTATTGTGGAATGTTTTTACCTCTTGCTTCAAGATGAGTTGCTTGGACACAAAATTCATCTAAGCTTTTAGGATTAAACATAAAGATAGTATGCCGTAAATAACTGTGTAAACCCCCAATATATTTCAACAAAGTTACTTGTGAATTGAATTCTACACCTAATATCAAGCATCTTCTCCTAAATTATTGAGTGTAGCTTTGCACACTTGGAACCTTTAGTTGTCTAAAAATTTTCCAATCCATAATAGCCTTTTGCATATAAGCTAATGGATAACATTGTTGTCTAAGTGCAACAATAAAATCTATCCAAGAGGTGGATACCTTACTATAACTTTTCATATCCTCTTGTGTTTTGCCTTCCCACCAAATAAAATCAACACTTTCCAACCTCAATGAAGCCAACTGAATATTTTTTTCATCATTTTTGATGTTTTGGATCCTACAATAAACTTAAAGTTGACGAACCCAATTATCAAGTCTTTCAGCATTAACTTCACCGTTATACATAGGTAGTTATAATTTGATATCAAGTTTTAATAAAGGAGTTTTACCATGCACCCTTGGTGTATGTGGAGGTGTTTGAGTAAAAATGGTTGTGGAAGAGGAATAAAATGAAGGTGAGGATGGAGGTGAAGATGATAGTGGAGAAGAGGGCGGTTTTTCACGATTTCCCTTTGAAGGCTTGTCATCATCTACAACTTTTCCTCCAGTAGAACCCTCTCCTTTTGAAGGCTTGGAACTTTCACCCTGCAATCTTGAAGTCCTCTCTTCATAGATAACCTACACCATTTCAGTCATGTCAAAGAAAGATTTTATGAAAGTCTTTTCATATTCTGACATATTATCAGTTCCTCCTTCATGAGACATGCTTGCTAAAGCTTCAACTGAAATTTGTGAAGGAATTTGTGGTGGATCATGAGGCAAACTTGCTCTCCTTGTCCTTGACCTAACTTGAGGACTTGCAACCACAAGATTTCCTTCTCCTCTCTTGAGATTCAACCTTGTAAGCATCACATACACTTGCAAACAATTAAATCCTCACAGCCGTAAAGAAAACCTAAGCTCTGGTACCAAACTTGATCTATATGAGATATTAATAAAATTTTACTTTAGGGTTTTCAAATTACAAATGTTTAAATTGAGTTTTTGAGAGATTTTATGTTAATTTGTAAACACATAAAGCATGTAAATAAACTATGAAATATACAGAAACAATAGACAAATGCACCATAATAATAACCACAACACAACAAATGATGAAGGAGTTCACCCCTCTTGGGCTACGTCTCCTTGGTCCAAATTCCAATGGCTTGGTCCTCTTTCATTATGCTCAAAATGATGATTACATGCATTTACAATGCTCAAATGGCTTCAAAACATGTTCCATCAGCTTCATAATACCCAAAAATGCCTGTCTAGCCTCTTTCTGATTCGAAATTGGTCAAAAACTGGAGAAGTTATGAGCCTCCCTAGTTTTTGTGCTAACCACACCACAATTTCCCCAAAATCCAGACTGGTCCTACAATTTCTCCCTTAATTCAGCTAACTGGGTGACAATTTCTCGGAATCCTGAGTGAAATTGTCGGATTATTAAAATTCTTGGAATCCCCTGGTCACATGGTGTGCTGACGGTGGTGGTTAGCCTTCGCGCCCCTGGTTCTCGAAAAATGTCGCGTGGTGAAAACGTATGGGGGGTCGGGGCTAAGCCCTAGCCCCTTCTCCAAACCTCCGCACATATAAATTTTATAACATAGTTTTGCCCCTAGGTATATTGAGAAACATGTTAGCGCGGTTGGAGTTTGGAAATGCTTGTTGGAGGAAGGTCTGGTGTTCGACCCCCGCCTGGTCCGCTTCGTCCTTGCCAAATTTTTGTGGCCTCCTGTGCTGCCATGTGGTGGCCTCCGGTTGGGCCACGTGGCAGCATGTGGTTGGCCACCACAACAACCAATCAAACTCGCCCAAACCAGAGCCAATCAGAAGAGGAAAAGTGGTGAGCTAATATTTTTCTACCATGTACAATCATCCTTTGACCAGTCAACCATGCCTAGTCAGTTGTACAGATTGCTGACTGGGAAACCTGCATTTTTTTGCCAAAATTTACCTTTTTTGGGAAAACGAACAAAACACATTTTTGGGAGCATACGGTGTCTGTTTTCCGCAAAACAAGTTACATCGAATTCAAAACGACGAGATCTACGTGGTCATTCAGGTTCCACATCATTCATACAACTTTCATTTTTGGGCATAATTTTGAGCACCTCATCAAAAGGACCTTGAAATATGAAATTTGAAAGTGCTACTTTAGATACAAAAAATTAGAATCAATAATAAGAAGAAATTTGCACCAAAAAAAGAGAGTCTAAGCCTCCTTGAGCCCACGTCCAAGATAGAAAAGTGTAGCCCCAAAATGGAACTCGGCCTTGCCAAAAAGAACCTCTAATGCCCACAACCAAGAGAGAGAATTACTCTTGAATTTAGATCCCAAGGTCCTACACACAACTTGTTAATAGTTTCACGCGATAAATACTGCAAGTTGTCACAAGAACAACTTAAAGAGGGTTGCAAAACAAACCAAGTGTTAACTATGAAATTACTCAAAAAAATTACAAATGTATGTGTACAATATAATCTACAAAGGCTAAGCTAAAGAATATGAGTAAACTCTCATCTTTGCCTAGACATATTTAACTCTAAATTAGTAAGATATTAGCAAATGAAGCACAATATTTGAGAAATAAATATTGAATGATGATGCAAGAGATATGAGCCCAAAGCTCAAAAGGAATCTTTTCAAGACAAATCCGAATGATACGACTTTCACAATTGACAAATGTGGGTTCTCCTTGAATATTTCAAGAGTGGGTTGTGTTATCACTCTGCCAGATTCCCAAGGCTGAAGAAGGAATCCCAACAGAGGTAACCACAGACTACACTTTTGACTTGATAGCTAGCCCTATCAAGTCGGAGAGGGCTCTCTCCAAAAGGGTCACAGCCAGGAGGGTTGGAGCAATTAGGGTTTTAGGCTAGGTATGAAATGCAAGGTTGTTTTTATTTGGGGTTGGGCTCACTGAATGAGGATTAGGTCAAGGGAACTAGATTAGGGCCAATGAGATGGAATTGCAATCCATTCGATGGGGAAAGGTAGGTAGAAGGATCAACACTTGAAGGTGATTTGGTGAGATGGAATAAGACATATGAGGAGCTAGGAAGAGCATATGAGATGAGTTCTTCCTAAACTGAAGAAAATGGATAGATTATGAAAATTTTCCCAAAACAGAGCATGAAAAACATGAATTCTGCCTTTCAACTTGAAATTTAACATAATAATAACATACATGAAAATATTTGTGAGATTACAAAACATTCACACAAATGATCACGGAGAAAAAAACTATGTCAAATATTCATACCACATGAATCCCAAAGAAATAGTTGCAATTTTTCATTAATATCCAGGCCAAACTGTTTCTTGATCAATACACTAACTTTCAAACTGATGCCAACCTTTGACTCCTCTGAAAACCTGAGCTAAACAGACCTCAAAACCACCTCCACTCATCCATAGGGGTCGAATCCATGAGGTGAGGGAGATATTACACGAAAATTTGAACTGCTAGCTAGAGTATAGGATGAGAAAAGTGACTCATTCCTATCTCTAATGAACTGATTCATTACACCTTAACTGATTGACTTACCTAATGTATCTACCCTAGATAAAAGTAAAAAAATGAAATTTACATTCATCTTGACCATTACATTAGTAATTTCTCATTTCCCAAGGTAAAAAGTCAAATTGGAGTGAAAATCAAAATATTGTTGAAGACTGTGAAAAATGGAATTTCCCTGTCAAACGTGCACTGTCCAAGCATAAAAAATGCCCTGTTTTCAAGGATGGTTTTGAGTGCCTTCCCTGTATCCAAATCAGCTCCATGATAGCTCATTGGAAATCTCTCTGAGTCTAGTTTCCAAAAATACTTCCAGTTTTCAAAATGGTTCTCATTGGACCTATCAAAAACCTGCTCTCCCAAGACTGGTAAATGCACAACGACCAGGCAGAATTTGAGGCAGAACCATGAAAATTTGATGGTTTTTGGCACTTTTGATGGACCATATCTCCTCCAAAAATTCTGAAACTTGCTAGGATTGATGTCCTCATCAGTATGAACATGATGGTGGTAGCCATTTGTCATTTGGAGGCCCCAAAAAATAGCGCAGCATCCAGGTCGTTGCGCCTTTGGAAAACTTTCTGCGTGCAAAAGTGCTAAAAAACACATAAATGAACACAAGTGAAAAGTGTGCCACAATTTATCAAAAATTGTGAGGGTAATTTTTTATAAAGTGCTTGACGCATGAAGTGACACCTCAAAAAGTATATCTAACTTCTCTTTCTCCCCTTGCTTAGTCAAACTTTCAATTTTAGCATTGGCTCTGTTGAGCTTGGCCAATGCAATTCTCTCTTTCTGTGCATGAAGTTTGACCCTTGTCCTCAACAAGTCATTGCCCCTGTTGGCCTTCTCTAGAAACCTCTCTAAATGTATATTAGCTCTATCAAGCCTTGGTTCCATATCCTTGCTGATTTCTAGGGCAAGCAATTCATTTGGTGTGAGCTGGTCTTCTAGCTCAACTTCCCTTTGTCTCTCAAGGGCTGGAGCTCTTTTTAGCCCTCTAGTCCTTTGTCTTTGTCTTGGAGGCTGATCCTCCTCATCATCAGGTTCACCAAACCTTTCCAATGTTTCCTTAATCAATACTTTAGAATTTTCTGCCTCTCTTTGTGCCTTGATACACTTCACCTCATTGATTACTTGCTTGGTTTTCAGCTGTTGATTTTCTTGCTCAAGGAAGTCAACTACATATTTTTCCCTCTCAATATTAGTTTCAAGTTCACTAATATTTGACTCTTTGCCTTTGATTGTTGCACTGGTAATTTTGTCTTCATCTTCCTCACCTAGGTCAATCAACTGAAATTCATGCTCTGTCTCATGTTTTCCCTCCTCATCATCAATGTTTGGCTCTTTTTCCTTTTCCTTGTCTTTGTCTACCTGCTGTGTTGATGAAGAAGGCATGGCCCCTTTCACTCCAAGTGAATAAAACACATGCCTATAGCCCCTTTGATAAGTTTTGGGAAAAGGGTCAACTTCAATCAAACTAGCCCATGTTGCCTCAATATCTTCCTCATTGCTGGATGAATTTGAATCATGATGTGATGATGATGTAGGGTTTTAGAAGGGCGAAGAAGAGGGATCAATATGAGGTGAATGAGGTGACTGAAGGTGACTTGGTAATGATGTATGAGCAGCAAGCTGAGATGGAAGTATAGATATGGGAGGATGAGATGATGAAGGGGTATTCTAATCATGTTGACTAGGTGGGGTGGTAAAAATATCATTCGATATGAAGGTGTCCCATGTAATGTTCATTCGATCAAGATGATACATGACTATCATTTTGATGAGGGAGTGTTGGAAAATAATCTGCATTTGATGACCATAATCTCTCTTTTGTGCAATATATGCCATTTTGTCAATGTTGCGGGAGAGATAATAGGTTATGTGAAGCATTTTGACTCTAGTGAAGTGCATGAGGAGACAGATATGATAGGAATAGATTCTAGAAAACCTCCCCTCATAGGTGACGTATTTCATGCTGAATTTCATCATGGGGACATATCTGTCAAGGAGATGAGAGAAAGAGAAAATTGCCTTTTTATCATCTCTGTATCTTAGTTTAAGATATGGCTCATAGTTGCAATGATCAAGGTTTCCCTGCTTAAACCATTTTTCTCCTACATTTGGGATCCATGTAGCATATGCAATGATATTAGTGGACATAGTGAAATTGACCCCAGCAAGAGTGACCTGTCTATCATGAATATTGGAAATGAACAATCTTGCCAACATAGGATGATACTAGATCTTTTTCACTTTCTCACAAAATTCAAAACAACCCACATGTTTAAAACATGACACAGTGAGGGGAGAAGCCATAAGCTCTCTTTTGGTTGCTGGTTCATGTCTAATGACTTTCCCTCCATTTTTATATGAATTTTTCTTTGGTCTCTACTCCTCACTAATAGTTCTGTTCTCCTCTTCAGCCATTTTTGAATTTGAAATTTGAAACCCTGGGGTGAATGGAATGAAATGGAGGGAATGTGAAGTGAAAGGAAATGCTTTGGGAAATGGAGGGAATGAGAATGTCAATGGGAACCTAGGTTTGTGTAAACCCTAGGATTTAGTGGTATTAGGAATGGTATTTTTTTTAGGGAATGTGGGTATGGGAAATATACTTGGAAATGGGAAGGGAATTTAGTTTTAAAATGAGAGCTAGGGCTTCTTTTAAAAAAAACACTTCAAATTTCTTGTAAAACACAATATATATCATTGAAGAGGTGTCTTAGGGTTTACTCACTGACCAAGAGAGCCTTGAAGAAAATCGTTGCAGCGATCTAGAACTTGTTGATGAAATAGGAGGTTGTCAAGTGTTTTTCTGCCTTTCTGAGCAAACGCGCAATGTCTTGGAGAAAACACACAGTAAATGGGAAAACGTGCAGCGAGTACCTCCAAACGCACAACGTCCTGGAAAAATGGTCTGAGGATTTCGGGCAAACATGTAGTGACCGAGCTCAAACGCGCAACGTCCACCTCAAACGCGCAGCGACCCTGGAAATTTGCTGATTTGCTCAATGAAAACGTGAAATTTCCCCTTTGTTGAGGATTGCTAAAGGATGAATGAAGGAAACAAATTTTATTTGAGGTTTTTGAATGGTTTTATAACTTAGTGGATTTGAATTTTTTATTTGAATTACCCACTTTTCTTATGTTCGTTTTTCTCTTCTTCAAAATTTGACACTGATACTCTTTAATCTTCTGAATTTTTTTCTTTGCAGGTTGATCAACTAATGAAGCTTAACCTTCTTTGCTTCAGTTTGGCTGGAATGATTTCATTGACAACTAGGGAATAGTTTATTACATATAAAAACATAAAATTACATTTGAGGAAAATAAAATAAAATTGCATATTTGATTTTATATCAAAATAGCATTTTGATATAAAAATCATTGAAATAATTACAACTTGAATAACAAAAATAATTACAAAGTAATGATATTCTATAAAGGAAGAAAGAATTTTCTTTGAGTCCCTCTCATATACTTGCTGACTTTATTTGGATGGAGTAATGACCTTGAAAAACAAAAAACCTAATAACCTAATGAGACTCTTTAGACCTAATCTTCATGACTGACTTTGAATGAGACAAATCATGGTGAAAAGAGAATTTTCATAGGTGTTGTTATGCTCAAGGAGACATGGGAGTGAGTCAGTAGATATGGTGTTCTGAGGGAAAGTGAAATTTTATTGAGGAAAGCTACCATCAGTGAAATAATTTTTAGCATGACCTAATGGAATGATATAAAAATTTCAGAATGAGACACCTAAAATGAGAAATGAAGAGATGATATTGATCACTAATGGAAGAATTCATATTCT
The DNA here is from genome assembly GCA_034641835.2 of Pinus albicaulis. Lineage (NCBI taxonomy): Eukaryota > Viridiplantae > Streptophyta > Pinopsida > Pinales > Pinaceae > Pinus > Pinus albicaulis. The sequence continues at coordinate 1,324,694,595 of CM076582.1, read as the reverse complement.
GACTATAACATTGGCCTTATTGGGGATGGCAGCTTTGATAGAGGTGTTAAGAACCACATATCTCTGAGTTGAGCAGATCAATGCTTTATTCCATTGGGCCAAATACGGTAAAAAATAACTAAAGCTGAAAGGTAAGACTAATTTTTTGAGAATCAATGACACAAACTGTATGAAACTAGCTCAATTTGACTTAACTGAAATAAAGACTCAAAAACTAAACTTACTTTAATGAAAACTTAACTTGAAAAAAGTATAAACTTCAATGAAGTTCCATGGCCTTCACTTTGGGCTCTGAACTCCAATGCTTGTTTCACTTCACACTTGAAGAAATATTACACTAATATATACAATGAGGATGAATTTTTTTCCTAAGTTTTAGATCAGAAGAGATAGTGCTTTAGGAGCCTACCATTTATTGGCCCTCCTTAGCAACTTTTCTCATCCATTTTTTCCAAAAGATATGCATTCTATCCACGAGAAGTTGCAATTCTTAATGGACCCTTCCACAGATTATCAAATTTCCTGTGCTTACCTTTGTCTTCATTTCTTGCATCCCAATCGAGTACCACATCATTAAGCTTGAAATTATCCTATTTAGTTTTCCTGTGATAAATTTGTTTGATCTTATCATGAAGTTTAGAAGTGTTGTGGAACACTTCCTCTCTTGTTTGTTGCAAGTGGATCATTTGATTGATCCTTCTTTGAATATCATTTTCTTCACTTCCAGCCTCTTGCAGAAGTTTCATGACTAGGACTGCTAATGAAGTAAGAAAAATTGTATCTACCTCGTAAAATACTTGAAATGGAGACATACCGATGGATATTTTGCTACTTACTATGTCTGCCCATAGTGCACTTATCAACTTCTTGTGCCAATTATTTTTGTTAGCTTCCAACATATTTTTGATGATACTGACTAGAGTTTTGTTGGAGGACTCCACCAATCCATTGCCCTATGGATAATATGTTGTGGAATGACCCAATTTTATGTTGTATTTATCGAAAAATTCTGTCATTTTCTTTGATTTGAAAGCAACTGTGTTGTCTGTGATTATATTTCTAGGACAACCAATTCGGGACAAAATGTTAGCTTCAAGAAACTGAATAATGACTGTGTCAGTAGCTTGCTTGGTCGGGATCACTTTGATTCACTTTGTGAAATAATCGTAAGTATCCATTTATGTTGTGTAGATGAAGGCATGTGTATTTCTCCAATAAAATCCAAACCCCACTTCTGAAAGGGAGCTTCAACTAAAATAGTTTGTAAAGGAAAATGTAAGAGCTTACGTTTACCTTGGAAAAGTTGACACTCATGACAACTCATGACCGTCTTGTACATATCTACAAACAAGGTAGGCCAATAGTAACCCGCTCTCAGTATTTTATTGGCCGTAGTCTTCTAGTACAAATGACCTCCACAATCTCCCTTGTGAAAGTCTTTCATCACTTCTCTAGATTCATCTTCCACCAAAAAATTGAGAAATACTCCTCCTGGATCCTTCCAGTAGAGTGCACTATTAAGAATACATTATTTCGAAGCCTTAAGTTTTAAGGACCTTGCCTTACTCTTTGCCAATGTCTGGAGGAGGATTCAAATGTTGTAAAACATAAACAATATCAGCATACCAAGGGGATGATGAAAAAATATTTGATATCTAAATTAAACTTACATTTTCTTCATCATCGGACAGTGCTAATATGAGATTGATATCAAGTGCATGAAAATTAGACTCAGCCGTGAGCTTGGATAAGCCTTGTCCTTTAATCAGCTTGGTTGGCTTGATCTCAAGGTCGTATTCTAAAAGAGCTGTTATCCACCTACCTCTTCTTCCCTCTGGATCTGTTTGTATAAGTACTTCTTTAACCGCTGCATTCAGAACATATGCTAGAATATGGGAGTGCATAATGTAAACTCGGAATTATTTGAGTGCTTTGAATAAGGCCAATGCCTGTTTTTCAATTATGTTATATCAGAGAGCTGCATCTCTTATGGTGCGACTGAAAAAAGCTATAGGCAGCTTTGTCCCATCCTTTTTCTGCATGAGCACTACTACTAAGGTATGTTCAGAACAAAAAGAAAAAATGATGAAATCTAAAGAATGATCAGGACTTGTCAACACTGGGGCAGTAGTTAAAGAAAATTTTATTGAGCTGAATGATTTACGGGCATTCTCTGACCATCTAACATCATTTTATTTCTTGAGCATATTGGTCAATTCTCTGAGATGTTCTGCTAGGTTGGGGATAAACCTACGTAGGAAGTTCATCTTACCATTAAAGGCTTGAATTTATTTTTTGTTTCTAGGGAAATCTATTTTTTGAATTGCTTCAACTCTAGCAATATCTATTCGGATTCCATATTTTGAGATGAAGTGTCCCAACAACTTACCCTCTTCCATAGCAAACAAGCATTTTTTAGGATTTAGGGAAATCCAAAACTTTATGCACCGCTAGAATACAACTCTCAAATGATGTAAGTGCTCTTCATATGAATTTGAAAAAACGGTAAGATCATCTAAATAAATTACCATAAAGACATATTTTTCATTACCAAAAGCTATGTCCATTGCCTGCTGGAAAGTGGCTCTGGCGTTCTTCAATTCGAATGGCATTTTGGCATACTTAAAGGTCCCCCATGGTGTCGTGAATGCTGTCTTATCCTGGTCATTTTCATCTACCAAGATCTGATTGTAACCTGAATATCCATCCAACAAAGACATCATGCTGGCTCCTACAACTCTCTGAAGAATGTGATCCATCTTGGGCAGTGGATAATTCTATTTTAATGAGACTTTGTTTAGATTCTTGAAACTATACAAAGTCAAAGCTCATCGGTCTTCTTCCGCATTGGCACCAAATTAGAGATCCAATCTGAAAATCTCACTGGAACAATGATGCATGCCTTATAAATATTATTTAGCTCCTTCTTGATGGATGGAAATAATTTTGGATAAATACTCCTAAGGTTCTATATAAAGGGCTTCGATTTGGCTTGATTGGGATTGCATGTTGAATGATATCTTGATTATACACCTTTAGGTCTGAATAATTCCAAGAAAAAAGATCAGAAAAATCAGTAAACAAATCAATATATTTAGGCTTTACCTCTGGTGGCAAGGACTTTGAGAGTTTGATGAACTTCGGCAGATAGACTATTTCGATATTCACATCTTCGACCCCTTTCTCTGTGGGAACCAAAGTTGGTCTTCTCACCACATCATCCCGATCAAATAACTCTTCCAAAGGTATGAGATCTTTCAGAATGTTATTTTCTTTGAGTTGAAGAATATCAATCTGCTATGTTTCAATAACCTGCTCATCTTTATCATATACCTCATCCATGGAAAAATTTTCAAATTCTCCTTCACTCTGCAAGAAGTTGTTCACTTGTTTATCATCCCAGAAAACTTGTCAGAGTTTCAAGTTATCCAGAATAGCGGGCTTGTGATTTATATGGATCTCAAACTTTTTGTTAGAAAACATTATAGATGTGAAATTACTCGCAATGGTAGCTAATGAATTAGCCATCAAGTTTTGCAATCTAGGCACTACCTTAAGGGTGTATTCAGGAGACATATTTAAAATGTCAAGTGCTACATTCCTACACTGCCTCATTCTCGAGTGATTAGCTTGGTATTCACCTTTAATTTTTTTGATCACTAGCTCTGAATCTCCATAGACTACAATTCTCTTCGCTCCCAATTTCTTCAGAATTTTCAAACCAGTAATGAGGGCTTAATATTCAACCTCATTATTTGTGCAGTCAAATGCTAGTTTATAGGAACACAACCTTACATTATTTGGGACCATGTTTTTCTGTTGCCATGGGCTGCGGATCCACAAACCTATGCCAGCTCCGTCTTTGCCAACAGAACCATCAAAATCCATGCTCCAAAGACCATCTTATTATTCTTCTAGGTGCTGAAATTCTTGATCCTGATTTGATACTCTTTAGTGATCTGATTCTTCATTCTGCTCTGAATTTTTATCTGCTTCTTTTCTTGGCCGTTGGGTTACAATTGGTAGATTTTCTTTCTCTTCCTCTAGCACTATTTTAATAAAATCAGAAACTTCGGGAACATCATCTAATTCTACTATTTTACAGTCTATATCATTTAAACCGAAATCATTGTAAAATATAAAAGACTCTAGATCAGTATGTACAGTATTGATTGGATGATTGTTAGGCCTTTTTTTATTAGTGATCATGTACTTCATTTTGGTCTCACGGTAAAGCTTTCTCATTTGACCAAATACAGGGATAGTGGCATAAGAAAAGTCTATCTTCAATGTACCTCTTAGTTTGCCCCCCCAGGATCTTGACAACATCATACCGAAGCGTGGTCGAATATCAACAACTACCACATCCATATGGACATTTTTGGCAGGGATGTGTTCTAAGGAGACTACTAGATATTTGATTAGACCTAAACAGTGGATACGACCAGAATAAAAAGAGTATAGATCATGATAGGGGCGGGTAATATCAAGGCCAATTTTCTCCATGATGGATTTTTACATGAGGTTGTGAGAAGCCCCGGAGTCTAACATAGTATTATGAAGAATATACTGATGAATTTTAAGACAGATAGAATGGTGGGACTTCACTGCCTTCGGATTGGCCATCAATGGTAGGACCAAATATCAACTCAGGCTGGTCATATTCTACATTAACCATGTCAGATAAAGGGTCAACTTTTAAGGTCTTGGCTACATGGTTTTTGAACTTATCAATTTTAACCAACTCGGTAAGAGGAATAGACACTTTTAATTTATAATTTTCAGACTCAAAATTAAAAGGTGTAGTTTTTTCTACCTCTTTCATGGTAACATCCATTTTTTCGACATGATCTCTGGGTGCAGCTTCCTTTCTTTGAATGTATTTTTCTCTAACTGGTGCTCTTGTAGTGGACTGATTATTTATGTTTTGACTCGATGCTACAATTTCTTTACCCTTATTCTAAACTTGTTTCGGTGCTGCTTCTTTCTGCTGAACTGTTTTCTTAGGGAGTGGAGTTATTGGAAAATCCTGACCTCTCAAGGTATATTGTCTTTGCTGGGAACTTAGTGCATTTAGGTACCCTCTCTGATAGTCATCAAATTCTACCTCCAATTCATGGTCATTTGCCATTATGAGATTTTTATCATTAGGTTAACTTGTATTCTCCACATATTCTTCATCCTTGGTGAGAAAAATGGGACCATCAGCTATGAAAAGAAGATTCTATTCTACCATCGGTTCTTATTCTTCATCACTTTGGGCATAATTCTGCTGAAGTGGTGTTCTGATTTGCTGTTGTTGTGCTTCGGGAGGTCTTTTTTCTCACTGCTTTATTCAAAACTGAGGTTGCTGCTGGCCTCGGAAGTTTGGATTTCTGATTTGAGGCTCAGACTGTCTATTTGAAATAGACATATTATCAACCATTCTCTCCATGGTTTTTAGTAAGGCATCGAATTTGGTATCAGATGAAGTGGAGGGTTCCTCTTTGATAGTCACTTTCCGTTCACCTTTAAGTTTAGCCTTCTAAACTAAAATATTTTCCTCAACATTTATTGAATTCTTCATCATATCTTCAAGGGTGGCACAATTTCTTTCTCTCAATGAATAGGCCATATATGGATCAAAGGACTCAGGATAACGCAGAAGGGCTAAACCATGAGGTGGTTTCATTTCATTAGGAATGGAATTATAAATTTTGAGATATTGGGCATTGTAATCAGATATTGATTCATTAGGACTACGTTTCAAGGAATCATATTCAGCAAGGATCTGTAAAAGATTTTTCTTTTCATCCCGCCTGGCTAAGAAAGCATCAGTCAATTCAGTGGGAGTCCTAATTGAATTTGATACTAGGGAACGAAACCCGACTTTGACTTCACCTGAAAACTTTGTGCAATGATCCGCATGTTGGCATCATCTGCATCTAACTCCTCCAAACCTATAAAGGTTGTGATTTTGGTTATATGTTGACGAGAGGTGTTTTCAGAGTTCTCATCAAAAAGGGGAATCCTTTGACCATACCCTTGAGGCAGTTCAACCATATTAGCAGGGAGGACTAATGGTCCAAAACGAGCCATGATTCCAAATAGATAATGAACTTGGTTAACAACTAGAGGGACAGGCTGAATGGGTAAAGGAGCTGAAACCGTTGGTGCTGAAGTAGATGGTATGTATGATGAAGTCGAAGGTGCAGATGAATATACTGAGATTGACTGAGTTTGAGGTTCATGTGTAACAAAAACGTCTTCAGGAGGATAAAATTTGATCCACTCTTTAAAGTCTAGGTCAGATTTAGGCTTGATTTCTTAGTAAAACTAATCTCTCAAAGAACTTAAATCTAATTCTAACAAAGATTTTATTTCAGATAATCTCAAAGGATAAAAAACTATATCAAATAAGGAAGTTTCAGATTTGGACTTGAATAAAGATAATTCAAACTTTATGTCATAGGGTATATCTTCTAGAGAAAGCAATTTTGCAGGTAGAGATACTGATATTACCAATGGAGCTGGTCTTGATTTAATTTTCGGAGTTTGATATCACTGTCTTCGAAATAATTGCTCCGGATCATCAACAGGATCAACTAGATCAGGCTTTGGATTCGATTTGGTGTATCTTGTAGAAGCCAGATCTGCTGTGAGGCACTGTACTTATGAAATCAGCCTTCCGAAACTCGATCCTATCATCCAACGGATCAGTTTCCAATTGATATTTGTCATACACCCAGGGAAATGTTTGTCTCTTCGTTCCCTGACAACGGTGCTAGTATGTTATCACTCTGCCAGATTCCTAAGGCTGAAGAAGGAATCCCAATAGAGGTAACCATAGACCAAGCCTTTGAATTGATAGCTAGCCCTATCAAGTCGGAGAGGGATCTCTCCAAAAGGGTCACAACCAGGAGGGCTAGATAAATTAGGGTTTTAGGCTAGGTATGATATGTAGGGGTTTGTTTTGATTTGGGGTTGGGCTCACTGAATGAGAATTAGGTCAAGGGAACTAGATTAGGGCCAATGAGATGGAATTGTAGTCCATTTAATGGGGAAAGGTAGGTATAAGGCAAAACACTTGAAGGTGATTTGGTGAGATGGAATAAGACAAATGAGGAGCTAGGAAGAGAATATGAGATGAGTTCTTCCTAAACTGAAGAGAATGGACATATTATGAAAAATTTCCCAAAACAGAGCATGAAAAACATGAATTCTGCCTTTCAACTTGAAATTTAACATATAATAGACATGAAAGGGTTTATGAGATTACAAAACATTCCTACAAATGATCACAGAGAAAAAAACTATTTCAAATATTCATACCACATGAATCCCAAAGAAATAGCTGCACTTTTTCATTAATATCTAGGCCAACGGTTTCTTAATCAATACACTAACTTTCAAACTGATGCCAACCTTTCACTCCTATGAAGACCTAAGATAAATAGACCTCAAAACCACCTCCAATCATACATAGGGGTTGAATCCATGAGGTGAGGGAGATATTACACAAAAAGCTGAACTGATAGCTAGAGTATAGGATGAGAAAAGTGACTCATTCCTATCTCTAATGAACTGATTCATTACACCTTAACTGATTGAATCACCTAATGTATATACCATATATAAAAGTAAAAACATGACATTTAAATTCATCTTGACCATTTACATTAGTAATTTCTCATTTCCCAAGGTAAAAATTCAAACTGGAGTGAAAAACAAAAAATTGCTGAAGACTGTGAAAAATGGAATTTCCATATCAAAAGCGCATCGTCCAAGCAGAAAAAATGACTTGTTTTCAAGGCTGGTTTTGAGTGCCTTCCCGGTATCCAAATCAGCTACATGATAGCTCATTAGAAATCGCTCTGAGTCTAGTTTCCAAAAATACATCAATTTTTCAAAATGGTGCTCATTGGCCCTGTCAAAAACCTGTTCTCCCAAGACTAGTAAACGCGCAATGACCTGGCAGAATTTGAGGCAGAACCATGAAAATTTGATGGTTTTTGGCACTTTTGATGGACTAGTTCTCCTCCAAAAATTATGAAACTTTCTAGGGTTGATTTAATCATCAATATGAACATGATGGTGGTGGCCATTTGTCATTTGGAGGCCCCAAAAAAGAGCGCAGCGTTCAGGTCACTGCGCCTTTGGAAAATTTTCTGCGTGCAAAAGTGCTAAAAAACACATAAATGAACACAAGTGAAAAGTGTGCCAAAATTTATCAAAATTTGTGAGGGTAATTTCTTATCAAGTTCTTTAGGCATGAAGTGACACCTCAACAAGTATATCTAATTTCTCTTTCTCCCCTTTCTTAATCAAACTTTCAATTTTAGCATTGGCTCTTTTGAGCTTGGTCAATGCAATTCTCTCTTTCTGTGCATGAAGTTTGACCCTTTTACTCAACAAGTCATTATCCTTGTTGGCCTTCTCTAGAAACCTCTCCAAATGTAGATTGGCTCTATCAAGCCATGGTTCCCTGTCCTTGCTAATTTCTAGGGCAAGCAATTCATTTGGTGTGAGCTGGTCTTCTAGCTCAGCTTCCCTTTGTCTCTCAAGGGCTAGAGCTCTTTTCAGCCCTCTATTCCTTGGTATCTGTCTTGGAGGCTGATCCTCCTCATCATCAGGTTCACCAAACCTTTCCAATTTTTCCTAAAGCAATATTTTAGCCTTTTCTGCCTCTCTTTGTGCCTTGATACAGTTCACCTCATTAATTACTTGCTTGGTTTTCAGCTGTTGATTTTCTTGCTCAAGGAAGTCAACTACATATTTTTCCCTCTCAAGATTAGTTTCAAGTTCACTAATATTTTTCTCTTTTCCTTTTATTTTTGCACTGGTAATTTTGTCTTCATCTTCCTCACCTAGGTCAATCAATTGAAATTCATGCTCTGTCTCATGTTTTCCCTCCTCATCATCAATGTTTGGCTCTTTTGCCTTTTCCTTGTATTTTTCTACCTATTGTGTTGATGAATAAGGCATGACCCCTTTCACTCCAAGTGAAGCAAACACATGCCTATAGCCTATCTGATAAGTTTCGGGAAAAGGGTCAACTTCAGTCAAACTAGCCCATGCTTCCTCAATATCTTCCTCACTGTTGGATGACTCTGAATCATGATGTGATAATGATGTAGGGTTATATAAGGGTGAAGAAGATGGATTAATATGAGGTGAATGAGGTGACTGAAGGTGACTTGGTAATGATGTATGAGCAGCAGGTTGAGATGGAGGAATAGATGTGGGAGGATGAGATGATGAAGGGGGTATTCTGATCACAATAACTAGGTTGGGTGGTAAAAATCTCATTTGATATGAAGGTGTCCCATGGAATGTTCATTTGATCAAGCTGATATATGAATATCATTTTTTTGAGGGAGTGGTGGAAAATACTCTGCATTTGATGACCATAATCTCTCTTTTGTGCAATATATGCCATTTCGTCAATGTTGCGGGAGAGATAATAGGGTATGTGAAGCATTTTGACTCTAGTGAAGTGAATGAGGAGCCAGATATGATAGGAATAGAGTCTAGAAAACCTCCCCTCACAGGTGAAGTATTTCATGATGACTTTCATCATAGGGACATATATGTCAAGGAGATGAAAGAAAGAGAAAATTGTCTTTTTATCATCCTGTATCTTGGTTTAAGATATGGCTCATAGTAGCAATGATCAAGGTTTCCCTGCTTAAACCATTTTTCTCCTACATTTGGGATCCCTATAGTAGCTGCAATGATATTAGTGGACATAGTGAAATTGACCCCAACAAGAGTGAATTGTCTATCATGAAGATTGGAAATGAACAATCTTGTCAACATAGGATGATACTGGATCTTCTACACTTTCTCACAAAATTCAAAACAACCCACATGTTTCAAACATGAAACAGTGAGGGGAGAAGCCATAAGCTCTCTTGTGGTTGCTAGTTCATGTTTAATAACTTTCCCTCCCTTTTTATATGATTTTTTATTTTGTCTCTACTCCTCACTAATAGTTTTTTTCTCCTCTTCAGCCATTTTTGAATTTGAAATTTGAAACCCTAGGGTGAATGGAATGAAATGGAGGCAATTTCAAGTGAAAGGAAATGATTTGGGAAATGGAGGGAATGAGAATGTCAATGGGAACCTAGGTTTGTGTAAACTCTATGATTTAGTGGTATTAGGAATGGTATTTGTTTTAGGGAATGTGGGTATGGGAAATATACATGGAAATGGGAAGGGAATTTAGTTTTATAATGAGAACTAGGGCTTCTTTAAAAAAACACTTCAAATTTCTTATAAAACATAAGATATATCACTGAAGAGGTGTCTTAGGGTTTACCCACTGACCAAGAGAGCCATGAAGAAAATCCTTGCAGAGATCTGGAACTTGCTGATGAAATAGGAGGTTGTCAAGTGTTTTTATGCCTTTTTGAGAAAACACACAACGACCTGGAGCAAACACGCAACAACTAGGAAAAAACGCAGTGACCACCTCCAAACGTGCAACATCCAGGAAAAATGGTCTGAGGATTTCAGGCAAACGCACAATGACCGAGCTCAAACACACGGTGTCCACCTCAAATGTGCAGTGTCTCCCTCAAACGCGCAGCAACCCTGGAAATTTGTTGATTTTCTCAATGAAAATGCTAAATTTCTCCTTTGTGAGGATTGCTGAAGGATGAATGAAGGAAATGAATTTTATTTGAGGTTTTTGAATGGCTTTATAACTTAGTGGATTTGAATTTTTTATTTGAATTACCCACTTTCCTTATGTTCATTTTTCTCTTCTTCAAACTTTGACACTGATACTCTTTAATCTTCTGACTTTTTTTTTTCTTTGTAGGTTGATCAACTAATGAAGCTTAACCTTATTTGCTTCAGTTTGGCCGGAATGATTGTATTGATAGCTAGGGAATAGTTTATTACATATAAAAACATAAAATCACATTTGAAAAAAAAAAATTACATATTTGATTCTATATCAAAATAGCATTTTGATATAAAAATCATTGAAATAATTACAACTTCAATAATAAAAATAATTATAAAGTAATGATCTTCTATAAAGGAAGATAGAATTTTCTTTGATTCCCTTTCATATACTTGTTGATTTTATTTGGATGGAGTAATGACCTTGAAAAACAAAAAACCTAATGACCTAATGAGACTCTTTAGACCTGATCTTCATGACTAACTTTGACTGAGACAAATAATGGTGAAAAGAGAATTTTCATAGGTGTTTTTATGCTCAAGGAGACATGGGAGTGAGTCAAAAAATATGGTCTTATGAGGGAAAATTAAATTTTATTGAGGAAAGCTACCATCGGTGAAAGAATTTTTAGCATGACCTAATGGAATGATATAAAAATTTCAGAATGAGACACCTAAAATGAGAAATGAAGAGATGATATCGATCACTGATGGCAGAATGCATATTCTAACTATAACAGGTTGGTTCCTTCGAGAAATTTCCCTCACAGTTGAATATTGATCAAAGAAATTCTTTCTACACACTTCACAAACAAATTAGATCCACATGGGCTTAATCAAATGCATTGAAGAGACAAATTTAGAGATATATTTGAAATCAACTAAAACATTTTTCTATCTAGAGCAAGTAATTAATCCTTATGCTAACATGAGATAGCTACACATTAAAATGCCTTGAAAAGCATAATGGAAATATTAGTATAATTAAATAAGTAGAAATATAAGTGCAAGAACATCAAGAAGTTACCATACACAAGGAGAAGAACACCTCAAATGTAAACCCAAAGTCTCTTGTATTAATTTTCAAAGAGTGTACAATCCAATATAGTATCCTTAAGCCCAATAGCTTATATTCCAAATTAAAATATGAGAGCCCAAGGCTCCATTATATAAGAGAGGGAGAAAATCTCAGTGAAGCATCCACATGACAAATGGCTTTGGAGAAAATTCCAAGAAGAGAAAGTCGAATTCTAAGTGGAGATGAAAGAGACACCAAGGCAAGTCAAATTCCATATGTGGAACCATGAGAAAATCCAAATGTGAGCAAAATCAAGGAGCTAAATCAATTCAAACTGCAAAAACAACCATGTGATGCCACTTCATGTAGATGATCCTGATGAGCTCAACATATATTCCTCATGAACTGTGTGGTCCCTCCTTGAGAAAATTTTATGTAGAGGTGATGATGCCAAATATGAAGGAGAGGGAATAGAGACAAAATCCCAAGAATATCTCAATCAATATCTCTCCAAAATCTCCCATGTGCATTAACTCCAAAAAAATTGATTTTCCAAGTCATTTGTTGCTACATTTATTCCAAGAAATTAAATTTCCTTAAGTGAGTGGTGCATTTATGATGTAAAGTGATCAATCATCCTCCACATGTCCCTTGACTCAACTCTTTGAATTGGGATGATTTCCAAGTCATTTCCATTTCATTTTTTCACATGGAGCAATTTATTTCTCTCCATTTAATTTATTTATGGCTTAATTAATTGCGATATTTCCCACTAAACTTAGGAAAAGTGGGTTTTTAGGGTCCAAAACACATTTTTAACCCCTCAAAGTGTGTATTAGTAGAAATTTAGGGGCGAGAGGTGCAATTCTTATTACTTATACCCAATACAACTTCTCTAGACATCACTTATTACATTTCTGATACAACTTTTATTGCAATTTATGCCCTGCGAGAAATTTAAAAAATTAAAAAATGACCCCTAAACCTAACCAAATTTCATAAAACTTTATGAGTGGTCTAGTATGGTAATATAAAATGACTCTAGGCACTAATACTCACCCAAGGCCGCACCATCAAGCTGTACTCCGTCTTTGGGGTATATTTTGAGGAAAAAACTCTATTAATTATTAAGTCCTGGTAGGGAGATTATAATTAACTAAGTAAAAAAATTGCCCAGAGTAATACTCACTTGATGAAAAGGTCCCAAGCTACCTAGGTCTGTTAAATGACTCTAAACTCATCATACTAGCATCACTTTACATCATCCCCATAGGGATTATGGAATCTGGGTACAACAGAAAAATGATAAGGAGAAGAAGTATAGTTGAAAAACTCTAGTAGTATGATGATTTCTAATGGTACAAGAAACCTTTGGTACATTCTTGGGCATGGAGTCTTCAAAAAATATACAGGTGCCACTCTAGTGGTCAACAGTACTCAAATTCCACAAGCCCTATGGGAATGATATAACATGATGCTAGTATGAAGAGTTTTGAGTCATGTAACATACATAGGTAGCTTGGGACCTTTCCATCAAGTGAGTATTACTCTGAGATTTTTTTTTACTTGATTAATTATCATCTCCCTACCAGGACATAATAATTAATTGAGTTTTTTCCTCCAAATATACCCCAAATCCGGAGTACGCCTTGATGGTGAGTCCTAGTGCCTAGAGTCATTGTATATTACCATACTAGATCACTCATAAAGTTTCATGGAATTTGGTTAGGTCTAAGAGATCATTTTTAAATTTTTAAATTTCTCGCTGGGTGGAAATTGCAATAAAAGTTGTATCTGAAATGTAATAAGTGATGTCTAGAGAATTTATATGGGGTATGAGTAATAAAAATTTCATCTCTCACCCTCAAATTTCTACTACGACACACTTTGAGGGGTTAAAAATGTGTTTTGAACCCTCAAAACCTACTTTTCCTAAGTTTAGTGGAAAAAGTGGGAATAAATTAAGCTAAAAATTAAATAAATGGAGAAAAATAAATAACAACACATGATGAATGATGTGGAAAATTATGGAGGAGTTAAATTGAAGTCCCAATGTGATGTGGACCCCTAAAAACAATGAAAGGACATGTGCTCAAATAAAATGAATTTTTTGGAGGCCCACCACAAGTTTCCTAAGGAAAACACATTTATTGAGGAAGGAAATTCGAATTGTTTGGATGAGTCATATTTTTGGTGGGCTTTGACTTGGATTTTCACTATAGATGAGTGGAGAGTGGTCTCCTACCACTCCATTCCTATGTACACTTGTTCCTCTTCAGCACAAGTTAACTCCTCTCATGAACTCTATGGTCCTCTCTGGGGAATTCAAATAGAATGATGGAGCATTATGATTGCCATCATCAAATTTGGCATTTGGTTCCTAATTGGGATGTCCACCCATTCTTATATATAATTTATCCTTGGGCTCTCATGTTGTATCTGGAATACGGGCTATTGGGCTTAAAGATACTCTGTTGGATTGTACACTCTTTCAAAATTAATACAAAAGACTTTGGGGTTACATTTGAGGTGTTCTTCTCCTTGTGTATGGTAACATCTTGAAATTATTTCTCTTGTCTATATACTTGTTTCATTATGCCATTATTCACATTCTGATTTTCAAGCTGCGTTGATATGTAGCTATCTCACATTAGCATAAGGATTATTTACTTGCTATAGATAGAGAAATGTTTTAGATGATGTCCAATATATATCTAAAATTTTCCCTTCATTGCATTTGATTAAGCCCACGTGGATCTAATTTTTTTATGTGAAGTTGTGTACAAAATATTTCTTTGGATCAAGATTCAAGCGTGAGGGGAAGTTCTCACACGAGCCAACCCACTCTTGAAACACTCAAGGAGAATCCACAATTTTCAATTGTCAAAGTCTTGTCATTCAAAATTTTCTTGCAGGGATTTCTTTTGAACTTTGGGCTCATATATCTTGCATCAATCATTTAACATTTATTTCTCAAATATTGTGCTTCATTTTCTATAATCTTGTTATTTTATAGCTAAATCGTGGCTAAGAAAAGAGGAGAGTTTACTCATACTCTTTAGCTTATCATTTGTAGATTATATTGTACACATGAATTTGTAATTCTATTGAGTAATTTCATCACTAACACTTGGTGCATTTTGAAACCCTCTTTAACTTGTTCTTGTGATAGCTTATGAGATTCATTATTTGGAACTATTAAAAAGTTGTGTGTAGGACCTTGGGCTCTCAAATCAAGACTGTTTTTTTTCTTTTTTCTTGGCCGTGGGCATTAGATGTTATTAGTGGAAAGACATAGTTCCATTTTGGGTTGCACTTTTCTCTCCTGGTCATGGGCTCAAGGAGGCTTAGCCTCTCTTGCTTTGGTGAAAATTCCTCTTATTCTCGAATCTAGTTTTTGTATCTAAAGCGACCCTTTCAAATTTCAGATTTCAAGGCCCTACTTTGGCCTCATTTGTAGTAATAACTCACCAAGAAAAATTATATTATCGAAGGTTTTCATTGTAAATATTTTCTTTAATCTTGGAGGAGTTTCTCAAGGGCTCCTACCTCTTGTAAATTAATTAATAAAATTTCTGATTTTTAGGGAGTGTGGGTTCTACCCATTGGCATCCTTATCTCTCCACTTTGGGAGAGAACTTGTTGTTGACTTTTTGACTCTAACTTTTCCTTTCACTTACATGCATGCTTTAATTTTTCAATTAACGTAATCATACATCTCATTTTATTTTCCTCAAATGTGCTAAAGTTCACTACAATTTTCTTGCCATTTACATTGATTGTTACAAGTCACAAATTACTTCATAGAAAGTTCATTTTTATGCAAGCATCTATTTAAATTGATACATTTAGCTTGGCTATTGTCTAAAGTTCACTTATGTTTCACTATTGTGCAACATTTTGATATCTTGAGTTTTGATGCATTGTGTATTTAGGCAATTTCACTTTCCAAAGCAACCATTTATTTTATCTCTCAAGTTAAAGTTTCTTTCTTTTGAAATACTATTTTGAGTACAATCTTGAGTTTACATTTTAAAGCATTACAATTTATTTTACATAAGCTCAAAGTTGGTGGATCATTAATTTATCATAAGTCAAAGAAAATAATTTCACTTCACAATTTTACATGTTCTAAAGCCTATGCAATCTTGTGTTTTAAAGCATATTTGATTAAAGAATTTCTATCTCACTTAGAATTTTCAAATTTATTTGCTTACCATAGTAGGCATCCTAACTTAGTTGCATATTTAAAATTAACCTCCAAGTGTAAGCTTGGTTAATAGAAATAATAGGAAAATTGACTTTCTTGGAAAATTCTTCCATTTGATACGAAGTAAGGTAAATGTGTGTGACCCTATAGTTATGAAGGTGGATTTTCCCCTTGTAGGAATAAAGACACACATTGGCTCGTAAGAATCAGAGGACAGGTATCATTAATGACACCATTGTGTCCTCGCCCCCTCTTTCTTATAGTCACCCCAATTTTTACCCTTTGGTAAGATCTCAAGAGGAGGATCTCTCAGATAGATTAGGCATTTTAGATTAAAAATAACCAAGATAATTGCATCCAAATCTAGTGTAGGTTCATTTCAAATTAACACATCTCATGGTTTTACTTGCAATTGGTCATTTTACTTGTTATTGTCGAATTGAATACTTTGTTGTGGCAAGAAGGATCTCAACTATATTTTGTAAGTAGAATACTAATTATTTTTCCTTTTGAAAGATATACGTGTATGTTTTGATTTAGCAAGTGATCATATATCTTGATTTGACTATTTTCTTGTGCTAAAATTCTTTTGTTTCACTTTCGGGATTACTTGTGTTTCCATTTGAATTCATTTCATTTATTTTGAGCAAATATCTTTCATTTTTAGCAATACTTTGAAGGCACTGGTTTTTCATATGTTTATGCTTATCTCATGTGTTGATGGTTGTTAATGGTTATTTCATTTCATATTGCTCATACCATATTTTATTGTAATTTCAAAAAGTAATCCAATTTACTCTAACATTCTCCTAGAAAACCTCACATCTTTTAACTTAGTTTTCCATTTAGGGACCACACCCCCTAGCTAGCCTAAGATATATCTTAAACATAGAGAGTTGGGACTAGGTGACAACCCCTTCTCGTAGTTCCTTGCCACCAACCACACCTTGTGAGGTTAAAGGCGTAGGTGTAAGCGACAGTGTCAACATGGCCAACAAGGAGAGGAGGCCAATATGCATAAATAGAAGTAAGGGCCACCATTTGGGGCCTTTTGAAAATTTGATAACTGCACCACAATTTTATTGTGCTGCTTAGCACAAGGGATTTCTGGGAGGAAATTCCCACTCCTTCAATGAACCATGAGTGTCGCCCTAGAGGATACTTTGGACAAACCTTGGAGCCATTCCAGAGCTAATTGCAGGAGAATTCAACCAATTTTGTGTGTGACTGGGACACAGTGGAGAAAATCACACCACTTGGATGAGACAGTTGTAGTAGGTGTGAGATTATGGGTTTTTTGGGAGTGATTAGTCGTGATTTTCGTTGAATATTTGGGGGTGATTTGTAGGTTAGAACTTGGGAAATCCTTTAAGCTGAGTTTGTGACTTCCTGGGGTTGCGCAGGATCTCACTTGCAGAATTTCACAGAGGTTGAGGGACAGGGAGATTTAGGTAGATAATGGAAAGAGGAGTAAGGGGATTTGGAGTAAGAATTTTGCAGGATAAACTGAGAATATTTGTTCAATTTTGGGGAGCATTCTACAACCATTCTCTGCAGCACATACAAGAGGAGAATTTGGGCCATTCACACCAGTTTGTGGGTTTTCTGGGTTGTTAGGTTGATACCAATTCCTTCCTGGATTTTTTTGAGTTAATTGAAGAGAGGAACCAACTGCAATTTCAGAGATTTTTTAGCACTATTAAGGTCTAAAATTCCATTTCTTTCTAGTATGAGGAGCATAGAATTTATGGGTCAACGCAAAGTTTTGAGTGGAGAACCACCAACACTTGGGCAACAAATTTACAACCTGGGTAGCAAGCCCAAGTTTTGTTCTTTCCAACTTATATGTACTATTATTGGTCCATAAATTAATATAAGTCTCAGAATTTGGTGTAATTTCCTCTTGTGGTTCGATGTCCTATTCATGTGTTAAATTTTAAGTTGTTGTTGTAGTGCATGTTCTATTAATCACTTAATATTTCCAATTAGGAATATTACAATCCACAGAGATAATATTTAAGCCACGAAGACAAGGTTTATTTTCTAAGCCACAATTGATTTAAGGGGGTATGCTCAATTTGGTTTGTTTGTCCAATGAGTGACTTTTTGCTATGTTATCATATCGTGATAGTGTTGATTTTATCTTCTACATAGAATATTTAAATTTTCTTGATAAACATAAGATCATGGTTCTGGTACTTGAAATTTATTGAAGGTTTATTCATACTCAGTAGAAGGGCTGAAATTGCAAGCATATTCACATGAACTGGAGATCTTAAGGGCCCTAGATGCAGAACAAATATGTATTGAAGTAAGTATTACTGATCTGGGAGAAGAGTTTTGAGTTTTCCCTAATTTAGGGAATGGATGCAGTTTAAGGCCTAACAATCTGCATTTGCAATTTTGGTAGCCCTGATATCCAGATACCAATTAGCATCTGCAACCTAGTTTGCTAGTTGGGAACCCATGTTTGTGTCTTGTAGCTTGAAAAAGGAAAAAATAAGGCTTTGGCATATGCAATCACTATGGTTGGATGATGTTCATATTTTAATATTATTTGGAGGATCATTAATTTTGTTTTTCCATTCAAAATATGGAAGAATGTGAAACGAATAGAAGAAATACAAAGAGACAACTTTGGAATATAAAGAGATTACATTAGAATACAAACATGTAGTTGGTTATATAAAAATAAATATGGGGGATGCAGAGCAGTAAGTCGATTGAAGTATTGTAAGACATAATTTGACATTTTTACCAAGCAAAAGAGAGAAAGAGAAAGAGGAAGAAGAGAAAAATTAAGATAGAGGAGAAAAGACAGAGTATAGAATAGAGACAAAGAGATAGATGTATTCATTATTAAAGAGTAGGTAATCCAACATATTAAAACTTTCATGCATCGAGGAATTGGTGTCTCCTTTCATGTAATAGCCTGAAAAAGAATAGGTAGGAGCCTACAAAAATCAATGCATGAAATGGTAGTGGGTGCTTCCAGCAAGTTATGGCTTGAAAAAATAAAATAGAGGTTGAACCCTCCTATAGGTGGGTCCTTACAAAAGATAATGTAAAAAGGAGTGGGTGCTTGCATTTACATCACAACAACAAAATGCATGGTTTTTCCCTTTACAAGTTTCCACTTATATCTGGTGTCTACATGTGTTGCTCTTATGTGATTTTTCTTATGTTGTGGTTTAATGTTGTTTATATTATATTTGTTATTCCTATGATGTATTTTTGTTTATCTACTAGTTCAGATAACTATTGAAAAGAAAAGTAAAAATTGACAATTGATGACCATGAATGCACTATACTGATTCACCCCCCTTTCAATACGGTTAAGTTTCCAAAAATTGGTATAAGAGCCCGGTTTTTTTAGGTGAAACGTAAAAATTTGAACATAGACCTGGTTGAATTATGGATCATCAAAGCATGTGTGTGCTCAATGCCACAAAATTTCAGGAATGGATAGAGAAGCTAAAATATGAATTCATTGCTCATGGATTTGAAGTCTGGAAGGTAGCGACTAATGTTATGGTGAATATTCCCCTTCAAAATGTTAGTTTTTGGTTGGGATAGCAACATATAAGTGTTCTATTCTCGATGGTGTCTAATAAGAAAAATAACATGAGATCTCCAAAACCCAAAAAACATTTCACGGGAAATGCCTTAAAAGACCTCAATTAGATGAATTGATCGATAATTAAATCTTTCCTAAGTCTAACTTAGGAAAAGTGGTTAATTAACTCAAATTAATTGAGGGAGGTCGATTTTTCTCTAGAGACTTCTGGAAAGGTTAATTGACAGAGTCAAGATGATATTGTTCATCTGTTGATATGTGATCATGGTCGTTGGTTTCTCAAAAAAGGATTATAAGAGCAGGTTGAAGGGTTTGGAGAAGCAACATTGAGAGACAATTTCTTCACAAAGTAGTTCGAATACCCAGTTGCAGGTATTCAGCAACAGTTGAAGCCAGGGAGAGAGTCAATAGCGAGGTTTCAACAAAAAGAATTTATGGAGAAATTCTCAGGAGGTTTTCCAGTGATCCAGAGTTAGGACAAGAGGTTGATTTTTCTAACAGAGGAGGTTGATTCACCTAGTGCAAGTAACCAATTTCCCCAGTGTGATTTACAAGGGCAAGATCTCATTTCAAATTGTTGGAACATGTGCTCGAAGGAAGAGAGAATTTCTTCTGGAGGCAGATGAAGGTAGATCGACTTGTAGGGAAGGGTTCCCAGGGCTATGTGAATTTATCAAAGGCCGCAATGCCCATTTCTGGGCATAAGTGCAAGTGTCGGGAAGGAGTGTGAGTAGCCCAGAGAAGGCCAGATTGATTTGCTGGATGGAAAATATTTTTCCCATATATTTTCCAGTGAAATAAATTGCTAGAGATTTTCAATAAAGGAAATAAATTGTAATTATATATTTGTTGAAGATAATAATAAAAAATTTATCTGGTGCATTGGTTTTCCCTTCAGGGTTTTCCCAGGGACAATTGTCCAAAAATAACAGTGTCAAAATTATTGTGTTTGTGCATTATCTTCTCAGCTCCAGTATTTTATTTTCCGCAGTGTTTTAATTTGTGAAGATTGGAATACTGATTTAATAATTATTTGCCTAATTAATAATTTTGAAGACAAATAATCTCCAGTAGATAGAATATTAAATTCTAGTTTATTGAAATCGTGGAAATTTCACACTAAACAAGTTCAACAGTCAGATGCCTAAGCTAGATGTGCAATTTACAAAAAACACCATAATCTCAATCTTGAGATGGTATAAATAGACCTCAAATCTGCAAAGTACATATGGGACAAGCGATAGGTCCTGCATGAAGGAGATACCAATAGCAACAGTGGAAAAAAAAAAGAGAGAAGAAGAAGAAAAAAAAAAGGCTTCTCAAAAATAAATTACTCAGTCGAATGAGATTTATTCTCCTAGTGTGAAAGCAATTGTCTGTCAAAAGGAGGAAATAGTTGAACACCAAGCTAATTTTGACTCAACCTTGGTTGAAATAGAAAGGCTCTTAATGGAAATCAAAGATCAAAAGAAAATTCTTCAAAAATTTGAAGAAAGAGAGTATGATTTTAGAGAGGAAATTATTAATTTGAAAATCCAGTTAGAGGAGGTAAGGAGCATTAAATATGTGATAAGAAGCCAGATAGAAGAAAAGAGAAGATGATGTGAAATTTAGAGGAAGAGGTTGTCTCCATGAGAAATGAGTTATAAAAGAGCATATCTAGCTCAAAGGAAACCATAGGAGATAATAAAGCAACACCAAAAAGGCATGTAGGAGAAGTTAGCGACAACTTGATCATAAATAAAGGCAAGTAGCAAAACCAAAAAAAGGAGAAAGGAAAAGTATTTTCGTCAAGGAGATCCTTTGCTCCTTTATTAGAAGATGTAAAGTTCTTCTCTTTCCATAACCTAGGTATGTTGTAGCTGATTGTAGGAGCAGTAAAATCAAGGTTTATCAACAGAATATACAACAGAAGATGTAGCCAAAAATGAAGACATGTAAAGCAAGCAATTAAAGAATAGCTCCCCTCACAAATATCATCTACTTTCATGTATAACAGTTCTTTTTATGGATACTGGTATTTATGCAATAATTTTGGCCATAATACTGTTGATTGTGTAGGTTTTAACCCTGTACAAAAATTATTTGCAAATGAATTCCTAAAACAAAAAATTGTGTATATTTGTTTTATGTTTTGGCCATAATACTGTTGAATGTGTAGGTTTTAACCCTGTATAAAATTATCTTCAAACTAACTCTTAAAACAGAAAATAAAACAATAGAAAGAGCATAAAACACAAAACAAATATATATAGAGATTTTCCCCTGGATCCCAAAACCGGGACTACCAGCTTGATTTTTCATTATATTCCTTTCAATGTTACAATACATATATATACATGTCAAAGCATACATAAACCCCAATCCATTAACCCTGGATTAAAACATAACTGTAGTTCCCTTGGACAGATCTACAAAATACCATGTGCATAAAACCATCATGCCCAAAACCATAGGCAGGTCCGCCCACCTAATATAGGGTCCAAAATTTTTTTCCCTACAAACCCCCCTGTAACCCCCATGATGCGTCCAACGCAAGCGTAGGGGTGTTTACCTCCACGCTCTTACCCCCTGCTACTCTCCTGAGCTAGTCGTGGAAAGAATATAACACACACCCAACAGATTTCAAACACTATGCAAAAAAGAGTATGAGCGCATTGTATGTAAAGGAAAGATCATATATGGGTAGCAACATGAGAAGACATAGTTTTCTTCCTCCCTTTCTAGGTAAGATAAGATGCTATAAATGTGATAATCTTGACCACGTGGATAAAGATTGCAAGTTGCCCAATTCTTTAAAGAAAACCAAACAAATGGACAAGATCATTCAAAACAAATTAAACAAGAAGGTAGAAGGTGATGCAAAAATTAGAAGGAAACACACCAAAGTTTGGAAAAAAGAATAAAGAGCAACAAGCGACTTCAATGAAAAATTGAGATCAACATGGCCTTAAGGGGAGATGCTCAAGGAAATGAAGGTAGCCATGAGCACAGAAGAACCCACCAGGGTTTATATTAGAGTAGTAGTAATGTAGTGTGAAGCATCTCAAGGGGAGAGTAGAGAATCTAGTGTGGCAGAGATGTGAAATATGCATTGCAAAGTGCAAGGACAATGGAACATTCATTTAATAAATGATTATTGCACAAGTTGTATCTATGATGAGACTCAAGATGAGACAAGCAAATATAACCTTGATGAGGATGTGCCTAAAATGAACTTATTCATGAGACTTATTGCAAGCAGATACGATTTGAAGAAAATTAAATCCTAGTAGGAAAATGTCAGAATAAGGTCATTCAACAAGTAGGACAAGAAACCTTACAGTCAGGGGGAGCCTTGAAGTATGGGCCAATCAAGAAAAGACAAATAGGATTTGGATTAAACATTCTTAAAATAATTGTAACAGACCTTGAGGCAACAAGTGTAGGTGGAAGTACTCCAACACAATTACCAACCAAACGAGAAATTTACCTAGTACCCGTTTTTTTGAGGTAGAAAAAAAAACACCCGATTTTGAAAAGTGGTGATGCACAATCACCCTTTTTTTAAGCATAGTTTTGGAACTTTAAATTTTCTTATGACTTTTTTATTTTTTTTTTATTTTTTTTATGTCTTATTTTCATGTTGAATTTGAAAAGTGGTGATGTAGAACAACCTGTTTTTGTTTTGAGCATATTTTTGGAACTTTAAATTTTCTTTGATTTTTTTTTTTTTAAATGTCATGTTGATTTAGAAAAATGGTGATTTTTTTGGCACTTTAAATTTTATTATTTATCAAGTATGAACATTTGTTTTAAAATGTTAGTAATTTTCACTCTCATTTTGAAAAGTGTTAATGCAACATCAATCCTTTTTGTTTAGAGTGGTCATTTTTATCTTGGTAATAAAACATTAAAAATAAATAAATAAAAAACGTGAAAAAAAATCAAATATAAAAAAATATGAAAAAAACTAATATAAGTATAAAAATAAAACAAAAATAACTTGTAAAAATTAAAAATTTAAACAAAACATAAATAAATAAATAAATAAATAATTCAAAAAAGGAAAAACAAAAAAAAAAGAAAAGAAAAGAAGAAAGAAAAAACTAATAAAAAAACAAATTTTTTAAATAAAATAATTAAAATTAAAAATTAAAATAATCAAAATGCTAAAACAAAAAATAATTAAAATTCGTAAATAAATAAATAAATAAATAAAATAAAAATAAAAATGGAAAACAATCAAAATTTAAATTTAAATTAGAAAAAAAAGAAAAATACATTTCAAAGTAAAAAAACATAATTCATTTTTTTTAATTAAAAAAATTAAAAAATCTCAAAAAAATTAGAAATATTTAAAAAAAAAAACACATTTTTTAAATTAAAATCAAAATATAAATAAAAAAATATTAAATAAAACAAAATAATAAAAATATAAATTAAATTTAAAAATAAATTAAAAAAGAATTATAAAAAAATTAATTAAAATAATTTAATAAAATATTTTTTTAACATTTTTTTAATTTTGTATTATTTTTTTTTTGACAGAAACAGCCTTGTTTGCAACCTGCAGATGACTATAATAATAATTTAATATCCCTTAATTTTGTATTATTATTATTATTATTTAATTTTTTTAATTTTTAATTTATTTATTTTATATTTTTAAATTGTTTTTTGTTTTTGTTTTTTTGTTTTTTTTTTAAATTCTAAAAATGTTTTATTATTATTATTATTATTTAAATTTTTAAATTTAGGAAAAAATTATTTATGTTATTTTTTTTTTTTTAAATTTAAAAATCTAATTTTCATATATTTATATACCTTTTTCTTTTAAATTTAAATTATTATTTAAATTTTCTTTTAATTTTTTTTTTTAAATTTAAATGTGTATTATTTAATTTTTTTTTTTTAAATTTAAATTACCTTTTATTATAATATTTTATCTATTTTTTGTTTTATCATTATTTTTAATTATGTGGTTTTATTATTATTATTATTATTATTTATAACTTTAAAAAAAATATGTTTTTGATTTTTTTGTTTTGGGTTAATTTTTTTCTTTAAATTGCCTTTTTTGAATTTTTCTCTTTTTGTTTTAATTTTGAAATTTTTTGTTTTGTTTTTTTTTTTTTTTAATTTTAATTTTAAATTTTATTTTTACAAGCGATATTTTGTCTTTAATACGTCGCCTAAAAATCATTGGAATTTTATTTTCATAAATGTGATATTTTATCTTTAATGTCATCCTTGCATTTTTAAGGCTTTTCAGAGACACGATAATAGACTATCTTTAATACCATGCCTAGAAATCATTGGAATTTCAAGACTTGATATTTGATCTTTAATGTCATGTTTATCGTTGAAATTTTAAGGTTTTTCAGTGTCATGATATTGTATCTTTAATGTCATTATTAAAAACTGTTGACAATTTACCCTGAAAAGAAAAATATGTTATTCCAACATTAACACTTTTCGTTTTCAAGGTGTTTTTTGCACAAAAAAAATTGATGACGTTATTCCAACATCAACACTTTTCGTTTTCAAACTATTTTTTGCACACAAAAAATTGATGATGTTATTCCACCATCAACACTTTTTGTTTTGAGGGTGTTTTTTTAATCCCTTTTTCAAGAAAAAAATCGATTTTTAGCATAATTTAAAAATTTTGAAATTTGACCCAAAAAAAAAACAATGCATTCTAGACGACACATTTTTTGTTTTTGGGTTGTTTTTTCATGTTTTTTGAGTTTTTTTGGGGTAGAGTTCCATTTTGAGGTAATAGTCCTCGTTTGATTGGTAACTATGTTCTCTTTCATTAAACATAAATTATCTCCAGTAGTGATAACATAGACATAATAATCTTAGAGAGAGTTGAAATTATAAGTAAGACAAAGATAAAATAGAAACAAATGTTTATTATAACATTCTTAAGATCTGGGATTTAGCAACAATGGAAAAATAATAAAAAAAAATGTACAAACATTTATGGGACATAACAATGCAAAGAATTTTATGAAGCAAAGCAACAACATCAACAAACTATAAACAAATATTATAGAAACAAGGATGCATCAATCACATGGTTGATTAAAGATGGTGACAACATGCTATGTTATTCACTATTTTGGCTTAGCACCATAGTTTTCTCTAAAATAGTGCAAAAAAATCCAACTAAAAATAATGACCAAGAAAGATGACAACAAAGATGCAGAGATTAATTTACGTCAAAGAAGTAATAACAACATGAATGTCAAAAGTTGGCCTCTAAGGTTCATATGACTCAGCAAGAACAATCCCACACTGATACTAGTACCATCTTCACGATGCTTGTGACCACTTTAAATTATCATCTTGATGTAGATAATACTGTGCAATATGAGTCTCAGAAATACCCCAGAGACCAAGTTACAATGATTATAAAGCAGGGACTAATGAAGTTGGCCTTGATCCCATTCTTCGAATTTTGCATTTGAAGTAAGACAGACAAATTCCTCAATAGTATTTCCATCTATCACCTCACGAATGATCATTTCCATAAATTTGAGTATAAATATAGTGAGGGATATAAAGAGGAAGTGGGTAGCAACCTTAAAATAAATAAAGGCACTCTTGAAGCTGATAATAAAAGGAGCACAAATAAAAGGAATAGTTAAATTTGTGATAGAAACATAGATGAAAAGATATATTAAGGTTTGATAGTTCCACCAAGGACAAAGCTTATGAAACTGAATTTACAAGATTGTAAGGATCAAACTATTCACTGGACTGAGAGTTGTTTCAAGATGGCACCTTCATAAACAATAATTACACTCGAACTAACACATTTTACATTGTCTTCATCAAGGGTCTTGAAGAGGTATGACAATGAAATGTTTCCCACATTATTGTATATGGATATTTGGGTGTGGACAGTAATCAAATCAATCAACGGTGGAGTGTATGAAACAAAAGACACATCAGATGTTACAACAAACCATTGGACTTAAAAAAAAAATTTGGTACGTTCAATAATAATTTCATACTCGATGAAGAACATTGGGTTGCTTAAATATCTTCTACGAGGGAAGATTTGATACCTCTAGAGGATTTGACAATGGATGGGATACTGATAGTAAGGATGATTTGTGAATTATCCTCAATGATGATTGAGCTATTTAGAGAGAAGAGTATGGGATTTTGAGGAAGAAAGTGAGGATGAATATGGGGATGATTTGGTGAACTCGATGTTGGAATGGTATTTCGTCACGATCAATAGTTTCAAGAAGCGTTTCAGGTCTGGGGGCCACTGATACACATTCTAATCGATATTGTATTGGGAAGAATAATTACATAGCCTGGTCGATACTCTAATCATGTGTGTTTTTATGCAGTCACATGATTGTGTATCGTTAGTGGGATTGTATATTACCCACCGTGGCACTAGCCATAGGAGTGGTTACATAGTCTGGCACCCACCGTGGCACTAGTCATAGGAATGATATTTACTTTGGCAGTGGAAACATTATCACATGAGTACTAGCGAAATTGTGTTAGGAACACATGATACATGAACTGGAGTTACATGAATTGTATGCATTACATGAACTAGCAGAACTATGGCATGAACATTTGTTACAGTGCAATGAATCATAGGAATCAAATTTCAATCATGTGCAATAAATAAACAAATGGTCTGGAATCAGAGGAATCTCAAACCCGAGGACAGATCAAAGTTAGCACTTGCTATCTTAAGCAAGAAAATTGTGAGAAATCCTTTTGGTGAGATGAATTTGGTTGCATGGATGGCATATTCACAGATCCTGTCACATGGTTACAATGATGCTTAAATGTGAGAAATCCATAGAGAAGTGTGTCTTTATGCTCGAACCTGAGCCCCTATTTCAGTGCGTGGAATTGTGAATATTGATTCAATCTAGCCATGCTAGCTAGCGAAAGGTTACATTGGTTCAGATCTCAATGCTTTGGATTTGAGCAACATGTGGTCTAGAATGGGGTAATAAATTTGAGCAATGTGATTCATATGAGATAAAGCGAGTGTCATGAACTGCTAGATCGTTGAGTGGGCCAAAAGTGATAAATTGTATCTTTATCACCAGAACAATGTGTGCACATGTTTGATGGATGGAAAACGTAATGGAAAACGTAGTGAGAATTTGATGCTCTAGCACATAACCTATGTTGTAATTTTGAGTAGACATTTTTTTTTTAACAAAGGATAAAATTAGATTGAGTTCGGAAAAAACCTTGACCATTGTTGAGATGAAGTTGATTTATCTTAAGAGATAAAGAAATAATTTTTTTTGTGTTGCAGGCTAGTTCGTGGAGGTGTTCATGCATTCATCAAAGTTCTACATTGGACTAAGTTATCAGTGTTGAATTGTTTTTATTGTTGTGTGTGTAGTGTGTTAAGTGTGATACACCCCTGTGATTGATGACCAAAGACTGATTGGTATTAGTATCTTGACTGAGCCCATAGAAGTTTGTAATATTGCTAATGATGCATTTCTATTGGATACATTACTAATGAGGTCTATAGACTGATGAAGGGATTATGTTGCGGATATATTGTGTGCTTGTGTAGATGCAGGGTTGATAAATGTATTGAGGTCACACAAGTATGTTTCCATTACATATCCCTCCTTACTTCAGATGTGCTACTAAGTCTATGTTTCCATTACATATTGTGCTAAAGAGATAACATATTAGCAAGTTTTCCAAACTTAGGGAGTGTTACAATCAAGTCTAATATGTATGATTGAGGAATTTAATGTAGTATCCAAAGGCTTCACAACAATAATGAATTATTTGAAGCACTTGGAAAAAATCCAAATGATTCAAGGGTCATGTGAAGCCTTAAGCTTGATAGAGATTCAGAATGATTGCGATCTTATGAATGTCCTCTTAGAGATACTAAATTATCTAGAACATAAATATTTCAGGGAGATAAAATAACAAACTTAGAAGTTGGCCACTTTCCATTGATGTCAAAGGGAGAGTTAAGGAAAAATAAGGAGAAATGATTCTTAGGACAAAAGGGGAGGACCAAATCAGTGTTGCCATCAATGCCAAAGGAGGAGATTGTTGGAAAAGTTTCAATTGATGGAAAAGGTGTTGAAGGATCCTTGTGTCAACCATTGTGTATTATAAAGTAGTTGCTTGTGAGCATCCACTAAGATTGTATTGTGAAGAAGTTGATTGTGAACATCCACAAAGATAAGGTTTAAGGTCTAAGCCACAAATTATTTAAGGGGTTATGCTTAGTTTAGTTTGATTTTCGAATGAGTGACTTTTTGCAATGTTATCCTATAGTGATAGTGTTGATTTTATCTGCTACATAGTATATGTAAATTTTGTTGTTAAACATAAGATCATGGTTCTGGTACTTGACATTTATTGAAGGTTTAAGATTTGAATTCATACTCAACAAAAGGGCTCAAATTACAAGCATATTCACATGAGTTGGAGATCTTAAGGGCTCTAGATGTCGAACAGAGATGGATTGAAGCAAGTATTATTGATGTGAGAGAAGAATTTTGATTTTTCCCTAATTTAGGGAACCAACATAATTTAAGGCCTAACAATTTGCATTTTCATTTTTGGTAGCCAAGATTGCCAGATATCAATTGATGTACGCCACCCAACTTGCTCATTGGAAACACTCATTTGTGTATTGTAGCTTGAAAATGGAAAACTTAAGGCTTTGGATTATGCAAGCGCTACAGTTGGATGATGCTAATATTTTAATATTATTTGGAGGACCATTAATTTTGTTTTGATATTCAAAATTTGGAAAAATGTGAAACGAATAGGTGGAATACAAAGAGATAACTTTGGAATACAAAGAAAACACATTAGAATACAAACAAGAAGCTGTTATATAAAAATGAATTCATGGAATGCAGAGTAGTAAGTTGATTTAAGTATTGTGACTCATTAGACCTGATTCGATATTTTTACTTGGAAAGAGAGAGAAAGACACAGAGGAATAAGAGAAGAAATACGATAGAGGAGAAGAGAAAATAAAGAAGCATAAACTAAGTATAGGACAAAGACAGAGATGGATGTATTCAGAATTAAAGACCAGGTAAGCCAACATATTAAAACTTTCATGTATCAGGGGATTGGTGTCTCCTTTTAGATAGTATCCTAAAAAAGAATAGGTAGGGGCCTACAAAATATGATGTACGAAATAGGAGTGGGTGCTTCCAACAAGTTGTAGCTTGAAAAAGTAGAAGAGGTTGAAGCGTGCTATAGGTGGGTCCCTACAAATGTTAATTTATGTAGCTCAAATATGTGTTCTAGTATTAGATGGTGTCTATGAGGCTAAGGAACATAGTGGTTGATTTTCTCCAATACCCAGAAAACGTTTCGAAGGAAAAGTACCCTAATTAGAATTAATTAGCTAGTTTATTAATTTTCCTAAGTCTAAATTAGGGAAACAGCTTAATTAATTGAGATTAATTAACGTAAACCATCTTTATTTTAGTGAATTCTAGAAAATTCATGTGATGGGGTCAAGATGATATTATCCATCAATTGAGATTAGATCACGGTCGTTGATTCCTCAACAAGAGATTATAAGAGGAAATTGATGGACATTTGGAGAACATATCGAGACATAGATTTGTAGTGATAGAAAGGGTGAAGTGATAGTGTGATGGCACCAAAAAAATGAGATTAGCAGTGATTGGAAACAATATTGTTGGAGGGGATTATTCACAGTGATTTCTAGACTTTGCAGAAGATCAATTTTTTGTAGAGAGGCCAATTTTCCTAGTGATGTGAGTTGCTTTACAGAGATCGAATTGTTGAAGAAAGGAGAAATATTTCCAGAGTGATATATTTACATAGGGGAGTTGGGTTTCCTAGTTGTAGTCAAATTCCAGGGAGGTTGAGTTTATTTTCCCACTAGTGCGAGTTTGCCAGAGAGGGGCCAAGTGCCAGGGCCGCACGTGTGACCGATTCAGGAGCTAGAGGGAGGTTGAATTGGATCAGAGGGACCAAATTTCTTCTAAGGGCCTAAATCGACTTGCAAAATTGGGTGGAATAATTTTTTGGAGCTTTTCTAATTTACAGAAAAAACACTTGTAATTTATCCATCACATATGTTGTTGAAGAACTAATAAAAATACTCATATGTAGAATTGGTTTTCCCCACATTGAGGTTTTTCTAGGGACTATCGTCCAAAAATATTGCTATTAATTATTTGTTTGTGTGCATTAATCTTCTCAATTCCTATGTTTATTTTTTTCCTGTCAAGTTTCAGTGACTTTCTATTCAATATTTGCTGCAAATAATTTGCAAAAGACAACTAATCAAATTGATAGGAGAGTAATAAACAGTAACTGAAACAACTTTAAAAATTTCACAACAAAAGCTTATGTAAAAAGGGAGTGGGCTCTTGCATTTATGTCACAACAAAAAATTTCGTGCTTTTTACCTTTATGGGTTTCCAATTATATTTGGTGTCTACATGTGTTTCTCTTACGTGTTGCTTCTTATGTTGTGGTTTAATGTTGTTTATATGTTATTCATATGATATATTATTGCTTATATACTAGTTCAGATAATTATTGAAAAGAAAAGTAAAAATTGATAATTGATGACCATGAATGCATTATAGTGATTCACCCCCCCTCAGTATAGTCAAGTTTCTAATATTCCTCTTCCAATTATGTTGAAAAGATCTGCCAGTACTGTCTTTCGTACCATGCTTGGCTATACAAACATTGTCGGTGTCACTTATAGCCTCTTCGAGTAGATCCATTGTCCAACAAATCCTCGATGGCCACTGCATCTTGCAACTTATTAATCATGCTAATGCCACAATATTCCCATGACATGATCGTATTCAACCGAAAAATTTGGGTTACCATATGGGCTCCTTTACGACTCTGTTAACTTTGGCTTCCTAATTTCCATAGTCTAGCATGGTTAGATTCTACCAACACCAACCTAGTCATACATTTACACATTTTCCACTTTCTCAAGTTCAATCCTATTACTACTTACTTGTAGCCCAACCCAATCTCTGGACTCCATTGCAACTTCTCTGTTGTTTTCGGCCCAGAATTTCTATTTCCTGTGTCCTATTGCAACTCATCCACATGCGTGCATCTAACTTACAATTTAATTTCCGGTTGATTTCCTTTTCCAATGACTAGAACTCTGCTATGTACTTTGCCCATGCTACTTTTTTACAACTCACTAGCTTGGTATTTGTTTGGCTAAGGGTTTTTTGTTGACCGTACAGTCCCCACATCCTAGCAGTTGTGTTCATCTAGTGGATTCATAGCGTCATAAATCCTTGAACACTATCAGCATGGCCTGACCACTTGCGCACTTGATGTCTAGTGGTTGTAACATTACATATCTTATCATTTGTATTTTTATGGTTCATGGGTGGTGTTACTGATTTTTTAATTAAATTTCTCAATGACAATCAATATTTATTAAGCTAATTTACTATTGATATAAAAAAATTTATGATTTTGATTTATAGTATAATTTTTTGAATGATTCCACACTTAGTGATCATGGTGCCAAACCTTTGGCACCTTTGAGTAAATGGGTGGGAAATTTTATTTTAAAGGGACCACCCCATTCCCTTAGCCTATACACTCTAATTTATTGTAACCCTTGCCTATAATATGAAATATGTGTGGATTAGAAAAGCTGATGTCATATTCCCATGTTTCTCTGTGTTCCAATGGATCCCACATTTGGTGTAACTTAAGACTTTATTTATTGGAAGTTAATTTATTCAAGCCATATTGTTGTTATGAGCCCATATTCTTATTAAATTTAGACATTCATGATGGTGGTAAATGATTCTATGTTACAACTGAAACTTAAAACATTATAACGCTAATCAAAACTTTTGGCTCGTAAAAAAAAAGGATAGAACTCTAGATAAGGAGTGTAGACACTTCACATTGTAATCTTAGATCATTTTGGAACAAGATTGACAATTGTTTTGAAAACATGAAGTCTCAATCATGATTTTTCGACAGAAATATTATTATTTTTAGTCGAAAAATAATAATTGTAAATTCCCATCTAACATGGGCACATAACTTGTGTGACCTAACCCAAGACAGGCCGATAATGGACTTATATCATTTATTTTGTCTTTCAACACTGATGATGAACAAATCATAGTCATTGACATATTATATTGTTAGTTGAAATCATGTGCATGATACCTTTATTTATAATGATGAACCAAGTTCTCAATTCAACATGGGTCCCCTAATCTTAATCCCCGAATTATATAAATATGGCGTATGCAAAGATCAATCGCACAAGGAGATATTTCAACCTGTCTAAAATTCCAAAAAAAATATATATATATATATATATATATATATATATATATATATATATATATATATATATATATATATATATATAATGACCCAAATCATATGGTTATTAATGCAAGAGAATAGTAAATGGTTATAAGAAACAATTAGTAAGGTGTAGGTGTATAAACACATATTATTCACACCCTTTACAACAACCCATTATGATATTTTTATCGGCGTGAGCGGTGTAATTATGAGGAGTATATTCAAAGTATACATAATTAACTAGAAATTATAGTAATAAGTGGATATCTCTGACTATGATCACTAAACTCATAGTATAATACCTACTACGACATCAGATAGAACAACACGACCTACTCATAATGATCTTTATCATATTACGAATAGTAGTTATGTCATCACACATATGTTGCATTCATATGCTCAGTTACACAAATATTTATAAGGATCATAATGACATAGGGGTGCTACAAACCCCACACCCTTAAAGTAACATAAATGGGCTTTACATAAACAACTCTTTTACATCCATTATGTAGTAAAAAAAATGGCCCAGTTCCTTCATCTGATTTATGTGCTCCAAGGTCACTTCATCTGGTCCAAAGTGCTTCCATTGCACCTTGACCTATTCTATCACTTAGTTATGGGGCATGGTTAGCTTTTGGTCTAGGATGCATAACGGTTCGAGTTGGAATTCTCCCTCGGGATCCACTTGTATCACAAACCAATCAATCACATGATTAGAATCATGCACATAGTTTTTCAATAAGGATATTTTGAATACATCATGTGCTTTTAGAGTGGGAGGCATGGCTAGTCTATAAGCCACTAGTCCCACTCACTTCAAAATATGAAAAGTTACATTAGTGCTTGATACAAATTTATGTAGGAATTGAAATAAATACAAATTTAAAAAGAAACATAGAGCTACAACGAAAACTAAACTTCAATTCATTAATAACAATTACTAAAAATTGTTTATAGGTAGAATGAAAATTAACTAGCCCGAGCGATGGTAGCTTATCTATGAGAAGAGATATGATGGCTACATGCCTTTTGAACTATGTTACAATGAGGTTCAGATGCCCTTTTATTATTTAGAAACAATGAAACACCCTAAACATCCAAAAACCTAACCCTAGGAGATGAAGCACCAAAATTTTGTGAGCCCTGTTGGGATTAGTTGGCATGCCAACTTATCAGGGTCGTAATTTGCCCATATGATATCTCTTTGGCGTGCATAATACTTCATTAGAAATATCTATCCAAGAACAATAAATTTTCCCAAACAACCAAATAACCACTGTTTAGGGCCTCAAAATGGCTCCGGAAGTTTAGGATCTTAAAAACTGTCAAAAACAAAAAGTTGTGCTAGAATTAAGGAAACTGAAAGGAAACCGTGTTGGGGTTCCAAATGGAAAAGGTGGGTAGCGATCAATATACACCTGTATCAATCCTCCCCCCTTAGGAAGTAATGGTCCCCATTGTGTTGAGCATCTCCGTGAGATAGGGAAAATTCTGTTGAAATTGGTCTCTAGTGAGCCACTTGCCTTGGTTCAAGGTTTGGTTAGATTTAATAGCCCGATACAGTTGGATCCTCTGTTGGAAAGTGTTCTTGATTTGTGTGTCCATAATTTTATTAGTTGTGGATTATTACATGAATTCTCGGTTGGGCTTTGTTGGTGTTAGTTGTTCGAAAATGTGTGAAGTGTCCAACAATGGTGGAAAGTATGGCTGAAGGCAGCTCACATTGAACACTGGGTGCAGGCCAATGAATGGGGGAATGCTAAGCTCAAAATTGTTGTCTCCCACAAACTTGGTGATGGTGTAAGGCCCATATCAGAGTGGTCGGAGCTTCTGATGGGCTCCAACAAGGCTCTCTTTCTGCAAATGAAACCAAACTTTATCGCCCACCTAAAACTTATGTGGTACCTGATGTTGATCATGTCGTTATTTGTACTTGGCATTGGATTTATACAAGATGTAGTGAACATGTTGGTGGATGTCTTGGATGTGTTCAATAAACCTAGTTTCTTTATCAGCCTAAGATTGTACATGTGTGGATTCTGCATGTGTAGTCACATGAGGCATAGTAACATCAATCACACATAATGGTCAAAATCCTAGACCCACTTGAAAGGGGTTGTATCTTGTTGAGCTATGGAGAGCTTTGTTATATATGTGTTGCACATAGTGAAGGCTTGCATCCCATGTTTGTGGATGCTTGGAGTAGTACATGCGTAATATGTGCATGATCATCCTGTTGACGACCTCTGGATGGCCATCATTCTAGGAATGGAATGCAACCGAATTGGTGAGATTGGTGTCCAATAATGACCAAAGGATCGACCATAAGCTTCTCAGGAACCTGATATATTGATTTTATATAATGGTATGTGGAATCCAAAAATGTACCGGTTGCACACTTTTTTTCAAATTTCCAAGGAAATAGACATGCCGAAAAAAAATTCAAAGGATTGGATGATCAATCAACAATTCATTAAGTCTTTATAAACCCATTCTACAATTTTGTAATGTAAATGATGCTAGTAATACCTTATATGTAAGTAACAACTTAGGTAAGCCTATTATTTTGGCGAAAATTTCATCCTAGGAGGTTTTTCGTTTCACTGAATCATTTGTGTTTCTAAACACGGATGGTCAGAAAAAAATTTCCCTCCATCCTCAGCCCAAAGCTAGGGTGGAATTCTTCGTCGAAATCTTAGGTGAGTCCTAGTATTTTAGTCAATTCTTATGGAAAAGTGATTTGGGAATAATTTAAGCTAGTTGGCTAAATTATTTTATTACAAATCACTTGGTCTACTAGATCATATTGTGTCGCCGAATTGGGTATGTAATTTGAGGGTCTACACCAAAAGGGTGTTCCCTCTTTGAGGGTTGAAAATGTCAAAAGATTATGTAAAAAATATTTTAGTGCATGGTCCTTTATATTTAGACACCATGGATAAAATATTAAATCCCCTCAAGTGTCAATTAATTATTTTTTTTGGCAAAAATTTAATTAATCCTAAGGCAGAAAATTAATTAATTAGAGTCTAAGTTAGATTCTTAGAGAAATTAAATTCTCTATGGTGAAAAATTCGTGGGTAACAAATAAATTAATTTTTGGAGGTCCCCCACTAAGGTAATATTGGAAATTTAATGAAAAATTGGACCCTTGGACCTTGGTGGTTAAGTCAAAGTTAAAATTTTGAGGAAATTAGCTCAAAATAATTATTTTTGAGCTAATAAAAAATGGGTTGAATGAGAAATTCGAAAATTCCTCAAAAATAATTATTTCAATGACAGATATTAAAAGATCATTAAGGATTTATCAACGCTTGAGATTAATTTTATGAGAATCAAGCCAACTAATCGTTATTTTTCCACTTGTAGGGTTTATCTATGAATTAGAGAGTCATTTGTGTCAAAATACATCTGATATTTGGCTAAGAAAATTCTACAAAAATACTGATGTAACGCTACTGTCCAACTGGGATTGTTTTTTGAATCAGAATAAAGACTTTGGGGTGGAGTTCATGGCGTTTATTGTTCACTAATTTGTGGCATGTGATAGGTATAGGCTTTCCTATATTGTGCTTAATTTTTTTCTTTTTTAAGTTTGTTTATTCATTATATGGTGACAAGAATATTCTATCGATATATTTTGGGTCTATCTTAGGTGATTTGATACGACATCTGTCTAACAAGATTTCTTGAGAAAAATATATAGTGTTTTCAAGTTCCCTAGTCCTTGGGTTCCAAGTTCACAAACCATGGTCGTTAGTTGACCTTGTTTGGACTTCTAATATTTTTATGGTT
Source organism: Pinus albicaulis (assembly GCA_034641835.2). Classification (NCBI taxonomy): domain Eukaryota; kingdom Viridiplantae; phylum Streptophyta; class Pinopsida; order Pinales; family Pinaceae; genus Pinus; species Pinus albicaulis. The sequence continues at coordinate 1,324,657,980 of CM076582.1, read as the reverse complement.
TATATAACTGCACTAAGGTTGTAACATTTATTTTCTAGAGTATTATTAACGAATTATTAAATAAAATCCATAAAAAAATATAAATCTCAAAATTCCTTTAAAAAATAATTGTACATTTGTAAATTTTGTGAATAAATTTGTATAATATATTTTGTAAATTATTTTTCTAATTGTATTTTTGGGTGTTTTCATCTCCATTGCAAGAGGAATTCGATTAGAGTTATATCTAGGCCCTTGAAGGTAAGATCTAACCTATAAATTTTTTTTTAGGGCCAACCATTGAATAATTTGAGTGAATTTTAGATCTGAAGCAAATAATTTTGTTTGAAGCAATGATTTCAATATTTAGACCTCCTGGGCTCGTATCTAGCACCTCTAAGGCCATTTTCTACCACATAAGGCCCTGCATCAGCCTCTAAGCCCCCCACATCATCTTTTCTAGCCCTTCTAGGGTTAGTTGTAGCCTTTATGGGCCTCAGCCTTCCCTCTAATGCCCTACATCAAGGGTTTAGGGCCTTTTTAGGCCTAGCTGTAGGCCCGGGAGGCCTAAAACCCCCTCTTTTACCCTAGAAGATTGCCCTAAGGGGATTTCTATGGGAATTTAACCCCTTTTATTACTCTTTCCTCCTCTTCCAGCCTTCGCTCATCCTCTATGGCCCTTTTTTTCCTCTCTTCACCCTTTTCCTAGCCCCAAGCCCCAGCCTCTAGGACGTTAGGCCTCTCCTAGCCCAATGTTAGCCCTCTTGGGTCTAGTGCTAGCCTTTTCTAGCCCTATTTTGGCCTCTATCCACATCTGAAATTTCTGGATTGAATCTTGGTATGTTTTTCCGGAAGTAATTGACCAAAATTTGTGTTTTCAAGTAGCATTTTCATGGGAAAAAATTTGGGCAATTTGGGCAAGTGATCTACAAGGCCTTGGGCCTAGGGTTTTCTCTCTAAAACCTCACTTCGTCTCTGTTTTTCTACAACTATGATAAATTATTCATAGCATTGAATTAAGAGCCCTAAAATCACATCTAAGTGTTCTAAACACCTCAAAAATTTCCTAATAAAATTTTCCTAATTTTTGGGCCACTTGGGCATTGAATATCTAGCTTAGATCTAGTCATTTTATTTCTTAAATATATTTTCATAATCAGTGGATCAGATCTGATATAAATCTGAAAATAACACTCTAAAGGGATTAAAATTGACTGGTGTGGTTTCCAACATACTATCACAACTTATAAGTGTCTTTGGCATCAATTTTTTGGGCATAGATCTCTAATTTCTAGTGACTGATATCTCTGCATAAAAGTGTAATCATATCTGATATTTCCTGAAGATGCATCCCAAGAGGGTTAAGAAATCATAATTTCATATAACTTATTCTAGCACTTAGCAATTATTGGGCACAACTTGGCACACACCCTCACATTGATAGCTCATTGATTTCACTCTTGTTTCTCTATTGTCATAAGTAACTTTATGCCTTCTATAACACCAAATAATTCATTATAAATGATTTTCATTGTTTCATGCTCTAAGTATTTCATTGTGGAGAAGATTTGTTGCTTAAACATTGGAATCTAACGTTTACTTGTATTGTGTTAGCTTTAAGAATTGTTAAAACTTTGCACTAAGGCACTCACACATATAAGCTCTAATTTTATAATCTTGTTGATGATTTAAGTTACTTTGGGAATTTGAAATCTAATTGGCATTGTAGCATTGGCATGAGATTATTGGTAATCATTGGATAATTAATAAGTAGATAAGTTCTACAAGTTCCTTTAATTGTTATCATTGGTTAAAGCATATTGTGAATTGGCATTGGCACTAAGTTAATTGGAACTTTCTTAGCCGTGAGATTGCATATGATTTATTGATAAGTACTCTTTCCATTAAAGATTCATCATAACTTAAAGTACTTAACATTAAGATAATCTCAAACTAATAATTTCACTCATAATCAATCCATAAAGCATTCTAGTCTTAGTTTTCATTAATAAATTACCTCCAAATGTAAGATTGGTTGATAGACTTCCAGGACAACCCTTTCTCATTTATCTTGAGGGATTCATCTCTTTCTAGTGGTTAGAACAGTGACCTTGCAGTCATCAAAGCCACAATCTCTACAGCACCGGAAGCACTAGGTGGTTGGAAAACTGGGGGAGACACTGTGTGGTTGGAACATAGGGGATCATTTTTGTATAGTTGTGGCCATTCAGAGGCCTCGTGGCCACAATAGTTGAGAACAATGGCCAATGATGAAACCGGGGGTTGATTGAGTTAATTTGCAACATGACTGGTGTTTCCCTTCTTGTATTTAATGTTCAAATGGAATTGTTTCAAATATGTCGACCACTTATGATGGAAATCATTCTACGAATTCCCATGTTTCTATATAAATTTTAAACTGAAGAGGTCGGTGATCTGCGTGCATGAAAGTATCCTTCCCCAGAATGTAATGTTTCCATTGTCGGAAAGCCTGGACGATCGAATACATCTCTTTATTGTAGGTGGGGTATTTATGAATTGTATTGGAAAGTGTCTCACTATGATAGGCCACTGGATGCCCTTGGAGGGTAATAACTGCACCAATATCATAATTGAAAGCATCTATCTCAATTTCAAATGGTTTTTATAGGTCTTGCAATGTGAGTACTGGTGAAGAGAAAAGGCGGTGCTTTAGCTCAACAAACACATTTTGTTGGGACTCATACCAGATTTTTTTTTATTTCATTGTGTCCTTGGTAACTTGACTCAAGCCTAAGTGATATGTCAGAATCCCGACATGAACCTCTGATAAAAATTGGCAAGGCTCAAAACGATGTGAAGCTCTATTAGAGTGGTCAAGGCTAGCCAATCACGAATGAATTGGATCTTAGCTATATCCACATGCACACCTTGCTCATCAATGATGTAACCAAGATATTCGACCTGGATCATGCCAAATGTGAATTTCTCCAAGTTGGCACATCATTTGTGTTGTCGCATTGTTTGAAGGACCCGTCCAATGTGTTGAAAGTGTTATTCCTAATTCTTGCTGAAGATGAGTATGTTTTCCAAATATACAACCACGAACGAGTTGGTGAATGGTCACAAGAGGTCATCCATCAGCCTCATAAAAGTTGCAGGGGAATTTTTCGATCTGAAAAACGTGACCAACCACTAAAAAAGGTCCTCCTTGGATTTGAAGGTAGTCTTCCATACATATATGGGTTCTGTTGGAACCTGGTGATAGGTAGACTTAAAATTGAAATTGATGAAGTACTTGGCCCCCTTGAGCTCGTCAAGAAGGCCATCAATATGTGAGATTGGATACATGCTCCTAACAATGATTTTATTGAGTACCCGATAATTAATGCAGTCTCTAGGTCCCATCCTTCTTGTGTACAAGTATAATCGGGCTCCCACAAGGTGAGGAACTTGGTTGGATGTGCCCTTTTTTTATCAACTCTTGGATCTGCTGCTTAGTTTCTTAATTTTCCATAATAGAGTGGCGATATATCAACCCATTGGGTAAAGGTGCTCTAAGACTCAGATTGGTCGAATTCTTGACTTGATAGTGCAAAGATACCCCTATGGCTGAGGAGAAGATGTCCATGTGTTCTTCCACAACCTTATCCATATAATTTTGTTGCGTGGTGGAACCCTTCTCGAGGGGTATGGACGTGGCCAAGGTCTTCCCCTTATTTTTAGAGTGAATAAAAAAGAAAAAAAAATTCTCAGTCCGGGAGATGATCTTACTTCATTTATTAACATAGATCAAACAAATGGTGGTAGGCGAGGCTACCTCCGATATCCTATATCAATTACTGCCAAAAGTAATAATAATAGTGTGAGCCCTCGACTCATACACAACATGTCACTTCCACAAGTATGGTTGACCTAATAACACATCACATAATTCAAGAGGAGCAACATCACAAAATACCTCATTTGTGAAGGGATTGATGTTGTAGGGAAGGCGACACTGTTAGATGATTTGAAGATATCGTCCTTGGTGGAGCCACCCAATGGTGTATGGTTACGGGTGTTGTGAGGTCGGTAGGCCCAACCACATAATGAAATTTGTTGAGATAAGGTTCTTTTGGCCCATCAGCCAAAAGAACCTCATTATGTGGTTAGTCGATAGGCCCAACCACATAATGAACTATGCTGAGATAAGGTTCTTTTGGTTCCATAATGAACTGCAGCGGAGATCCATTTAGCCACATCTATGAGTGCAAGAGACACTCCCCTTCCTCTAGATCTTCAGGATCAATCTTTTGGACCTTGGTGGTGGCAATGGTTGCGTTAGGCTATGCATCAATAATATACTTCCATTTTTCATTCCCCTTATTGGGTTATGAATCAAAGTCGGAACATGCATCTGAATCTGAATCCTTCATCTCGACCACCAATGAATGCTTGGCGTGACACTCATTTGTGTAGTGAGGGGCGCTCTTGTGGAACTCACACCACTAAATTGTGTCCTTCTTTGTCTTTGTGGTGTTGTTCTTTGTTTTCGGCTTAGATGGGTTGTTCTGAGTCACCCCAACTTGGATTTGTCCTTTGTTCTACGATTTAGGGATGTATTTTCCTTGCTTCATATTCAAAGATCCAAAGTCTCACTTCTTTTGTTTAAATTTTTGATCAGTATTGACAACATATCAATATGCGGTGCCAAGTGAGGAGATGTCTAGGAACTCCATCTCTTCCTAGATGTATTTGTGCAGACATCCCTGGTACTTGAGTACCAAATGTCGCTTAGAATCCTTGATACCCAAATTGGTTCAAAAGGTATGAAAAATATTTGTGAACTCCAGCATGTCTTGGTCCCTTCCCTGCCACAGTGTGGTCCATTTTATGTACTTATCTTCATTGATCCTAACAGGTTAATATTGTTCCTTGGAAGCTTCTAGGAAATAATTCCAAGTGGGTGCAACTGAAAATAGTGAGGGCTCTTTCTTGTCCCTCTACTCATAGTAGGTTTCCCACCATTCCTTCATGTGGGGGGGGGGTCTTGAGGAGTGCAAAAGTAATATTTTCCTTATTGGAAAAATTATGGACTGAAAAATGTCCTTCCAGTAGATTTAACCATTTATCTATGACATATGCATCTATTTGGCCTTCAAATATAGGAATTTAAAAGTTAACTTGTACCTTGAAGGGGGTGGTGCTTCTGAGGTGGTTGACGGATGAAGATGCTGTGAAAATTCCAAAAACCAGAATCCTATTGCAACAAATGGAAATTATTCTCCTAATTGTTAATTTTACTTAAAAAATTATTTGTTGTTTTCTACAGAAAAATAAATCACACTGCAATATACACAAATTAAATTGTGGAATAATAAACACTGGAAGAAATTCTAGCACACACACATAAAATGAACACAATTATTTTTGTACACAAGTCCCTAGGAAAACCCAACTTGGGAAAAACAGTGCAGTAGTGAGGGTTTTATTTTATTATGCAGCAATGAAATCTGAGTACATCTATGGATTCCCAATTGGAAATCAAAACAATAAGAAAATATGGGAAAAATACTAAAGTAAAATCACCCTTCTCCCACAAGTAATTTATGGCATGAATTGCCTACCAAAACTCGACCTCTTAGAGCTCTTCATCATCCTCTGTGCTGCTCTCTGTATCTAGCTGGACGACTTGCCTCAGACTGGGCTTTGATGAAGTCGTGCCTTTGGATGCTGAGAAAATTGTCTCTCCAGCCCTCTGGGACTTCCTACTGGCCTCTAGAACTGAGAACAATTTTTCCTTCCTCCAAATCAAATTGCATGACTGAAGCAACTGTGTTTTCCCTCAGCGTTGCCTATTTGGGATAACTCTCCCTCTTGATGCTGCCTCTCTGGATCTGGAAAAAATTTCCTACGGATCACTATCCCTACCCCTTACATTGCTTCGATATAAATGACTCTCTCCAGAAACTGACTGCTGCTACTTTGGAAATCGATCTGTGTATGAAATTGAACTGCTGAAGTGTCTTCTCCATTTCCACATCGACCTCCTATTATAATCCTTTGTTGGAGCACCAATGACCAAGATTAAAGCATAATTGATGGCTAGGATCATATTGGACTCGATCCATGTGATTTTCTTGATCATTGTCGCCTTATCTCAATTAATATTTATTAATTAACCATATTCCCTAACTTTAGACTTAGGAAATATTTAAAAATTGGTTAATAATATAATTGAGACACTTCTATGCAGAATTTTTAGAAACAGTTTATGGGTTTTAGAGATATCATGTATTCTAGCCTCTCCACAAAATTTTGTGGCTAGAACATATTTGATGCTATAAAAACAAACATTCCCTCTTAACGAATAATGTGTTCTAGTGCTGCACCTACTGCCACAACACCCTGTCTTTGTGTCATGTTCTGTCATGATGTTGATGCCTGGCTACTGTTGCCCCCCAACCACTACACAACTATGATATGAACTACATGTGTGTTGCTGCTGAACTATTGCAAACACTATATCTACACTGCAACTCCCTCTCATTTGTTGTTGCTACCATTGCAACATCTGCAACATAAAAACATCCAAAATTGAACCAATTGTGTTCAGTATGATGCATATGTCACATCATTCCTAACTACTAATAGCGTCTGCATTATCCACTAAACACTCTGCACTGATGCTGATTCTACACTGTGCCAGCTACACTGCTACCAACTCTGCACTGCACTCCCCAGTATATAACTGCTACTAGTTTGTGCAATTGCCACTTTAGCATATGATTACACCAACTACCACTGGTCCATCCTGCTACTGAATACTGTGGGCCCACATAGGAAGTTATTGATCCAAGAGATGGACTCCTCAAGGATCCCGCCCATATATAGCGCTCTGGGGCTACAAAACCAAGTCACCCCACCCTCAAGCTTCAAAGGGGAAAGTCTACCGACAGCTTGCGTGTCGCTCGTCGGGGTCCTGCTTTTCCTCTGTGTCCTTCTTCGTGATAGGAAACTGGGTATTTTAGTGGCCTAGCTCACCACACCTGAAGCATTTGACCTTCGATAGGTCCTTCTTCTTCTTCCTCTATTCCCCCTATCCCTAACTGGGACACTTATATGCAAGGGCCACATTCTCCTCCCCCTTCACCTACTTCAATCCACTACTCCTGCCACTGATGGAGTTTTTCAGAAGGGCTCGTCTCATCTCCTATTGCTACAAGTCACCCCAAATCCTATCCCATCTAGGTAGTGTGTCTCTGCCTAATATACTTTGGACGAAGACCTGCCAATCCTCTGAGACGCTATTAAGCGCCAACCACACTAGCTCTGAATCTTGAGGTGTTGCCCCAACAATCGACAATTGATCCTAGACTTCCTGAATCTTGGTGAGGAAGGGGTCTATGCCTTCCCATTTTTGCATCTGGATGCATCTACTCTTCTCCTCGAGGTACATCTTTTGCTGCTCAGAAGTACCCTGATGCAAGGTGGAGAGAGCATCCCACATCTTCTTAGCAGTATCCTTGCTAGCTATATGCGAGACTACATGATATTGGACTCTATCTAAGATCAATCGCTTCGCTCATGTCATATACTTTTTGTGCTCCTTCAACTGATTTGCATCTGTGGGAACCACCACCACATTATCGATATATGCCTTTAGGCAAAATTCATCTAGAAGGAAGGAGATCCTTGTCTTCCAGATGACATACTTGGAAGAACCATCCAACCTGTCCTGATCTCTCAGCCCTGTTGTGGCCATCTATGATAAAATTTAAAAAACTCCCTCTTCCCTTGTGCTTGGGTACTTCTCTTCTACTCGCGCTCCCTTCTGGAATGCATGGCTCTAGTAGCTGCTACTGCCAATCTACAACTTGGAATTCAAACTTTTGAAACTAGAAGTTCCCTGAGAGAATTTTCCCCTCAGTGTCTGCTCTTCTTCCACCCGACGCAAGTTTTGGTCTAGAAAACTACTACAAAACCCTTTGTGTCTAGCTATATATTTTCCCAACGAAAATATTGAGCTACTACCTCTGCCTCTGGAATCACTCGATATGGAAAACTCCAATTTATCTTCCTCTCAGAAAAATTGTTTTTTCCTCAAGCAACTCGACCTCTTGGAAAAGTGATTGCGCTGCCCCTGGAAATTTCGATTTGCTACCCACATTGAATAACAAAATTCCTTCCTTTCACTTATGACCCCTCTGACTGATCAACTGCATTCTGATACCATGTGAAAATTACAAAAACCAGAATCCTATTGCAACAACTAGAAATTATTCTCCTAATTGTTAATTTTATTTAACAAATTATTTGTTGTTTTCTACGACAAATACTGAATAAATCACACTGCAATCTACACAAATAAAATTTTGGAAGAATAAATGCTGGAAGAAATGCTAGCACACACACATAAAATGAACACAATTTTTTTGGAAAAAAGTCCTTAGAAAAACTCAACTTAGGAATTTCGGTGCAGTGGTGAGAGTTTTATTTTATTATGGAACAGTGAAATATGAGTACATCTATGGATGCCCAACTAGAAATCCAAATAACAAGAAAATATGGGAAAATACTGAAGGGAAATTACCCTTCTCCCACAAGAAATTTCTGGCATGGCTTTCCTACCAAAACTCAGCCTCCTGGAGCTATGTGTTAGTCTATGTGCCGCTCTGCATAACTGGCTGGACGGCTTGCCATGAACTAGGCTTTGATGAAGTCGTTCTACCTTTAGATGTTGAGAAAATTATATCTCTGACCCTCTGGGACTTCTTCCCGACCTCTGTAGTTGAGAACAATTTTTCCTTCCTCCAAATCGAACTGCTTGACTGAAGCAACTGTGTTTTCCCTTAGCACTACCTCTCTGGGATAACTCAGCCCTCTTGCCGCTGGCTCTCTAGATCTGGAAAATATTTCCTACAAATCATTTTCCCTTTACCTCACACTGCTTCGATCTCACCAACTCTCTCTCTGAAAATTGACTGTTGCGACTCTGGAAATCGATCTTCCTATGAAATCAAATTGTTGAAGTGTCTTCTCCATTACCACATCTACCTCCTCTTATAATCCTCTGTTGGAGCACCAAGGATCAATATTAAAACATAGTCGATGTCTAGGATCATCTTGGAGTTGATTGGTGTGAGTTTCTAGATAATTCTCGCCCGATATCAATTAATATTGATTAATTAAACATATTCCCTAATTTTAGACTTAGGAAATATTTAAAAATTGGTTAATAATATAATTGAGACACTTCTAGGTGGAATTTCTAGAAATGATTTCTGGGTTTTGGAGAAGTCATGTTTTCTATCATCTCCATAAATTTTTATGGCTAGAACACATCTGATGCTACAAAAACTAACATATGCTTCACCGGTTGATACCTGTCAAAGGATCTAGGAAAATTTATCCATCATCTTGTTCCTTTTTTGCTCGATATCTTCTTCAGATAACATTTTGAAAGGATCTACTGGTCCCTCATATTTATTTTCTTCTACCATGGGAGGTTTTTGGGGTCAGTGAGACTGGTATTGCAAGGGTTCAACCAGCTCAAGTCCTAACTCCTTATACCCTAACCTCATTGGGGACATGCATAGAAAAACAGAGAAAAATCAAACTTCTCTAATACCACTAATCTAGATTTATGCATGAACAAAGTGAAATACGTATTTAAACAAAAACATAGAGCTGCAACAAAATTGAACTTCAATTCATTAGTAACAAATACTGAAAATTGTCTAGATGCAAAATGAAAATAAACTAGCTCAGACGATGGTAGCTTATCTATGAGCAAATATGTGATGGCTACATGCCTTCTAAACTATGTTACAATGAGGCTCAGAGGCCTTTTATTATTGAGAAACAATATAAAACCTTAAATATCCCAAAAATTAACCCTAGGATATGAAGCGCCAAAACTTTGTGAGCCTCGTTTGGATTATTTGGAATGCAAACTTCTCGGGGTTGTAATTCTTCCATATGATCTTCATTTGGTGTGCACAATACATCATTAGAAATATTTATTTGAGGAAAATAAATTTCCCCATCAAGCCTCTGCTCATTAGAGACGATATTTTCATGATTTCTAGGAAAACGATGTCCAAGGCCTCAAAATGGCTTCAGAAATTCAGGACCTAAAAAACTATCAAAAATAGAAAGTTGTGCTAGAATTAAGGAAACTATAAGGAAACAATGTTGGAGGTCCAAGTGGAATAGGTAGGTGGCCACCAATATCCACCTAGATCAATGCCAACTTAGCATAAGATCCCACTTTCATTGATATCCTCCTTGGTCTAATGCAAAGATACACATGATATCCCACTTGAAATTCCTTGTGTTCTTTTTTGATCTGCATAACTCTTATGTCCATCCTCTGCTACCTTCAATTTTATCCTAATACTAATAAATTCATATTCTATCTCCTTTAATGTATGTGGATTGAGGATTACCCTATTTACTAGGTCGTTCCAGCTAATGGGTGTATTTCACTTCCTTCCATACAAGGCCTCAAAAGGGCTTATCTCTAGTGATTCATGTTAGCCATTATAATATTAAAATTAAACTAAGGGAAGATATTCCTCCTACTTATTCAGTCAATGCATCACATACATTCTCAATATGTCTTCCAACACCCTCTTCACTCTCTTGGTTTTCCCATCTATCTAAGGGTGTTATGCTATACTAAATGTTAGCTAAGTCCCAAATACAACTAACAACACTTTCCATAAGTTGAAGGCGAACTTGGAATACTGGTATGAGATTATTTTCCTGGGTATTCCATGAAGTTTGAATATTTATTTCATGAATATTTGCACAATATCAATGGCCTTGTGGGTGGACTTAACATGTATGAAGTGAGCTTCCTTACTGAAATTGTCCACCACCACCATTATGACATCATGTAGTATTCATGTCTTTGGTAATCCTGTGATGAAATCCATGGAACTTTAATTTATCACTTCCACTTTGGGACTAGGATTGGTTGTAATAGTCTAGTCAGATTCCTATTACCCACCATCTATGGGTAGTATGTATAAGAGAAAAAAAATCCTCCTAAATGGTCCTTAGCTGGCAGCCCGCAACCAACAACCCCTTGCACCCACCAGATAACTTGATGTGCCATTATCTCCACCACCTGATCCAACCATGTGGTCCCTCGCCCACTTGTTATGACTATATATTTGAAGGTGGGCCTCCCAACCCCGAAGCTATGGATTTTCATTTGTATAGTTGATTAATTTTCCTTACTTTTCATGGGAACTTTTGGGCATGGATTGGTGGGGGGATTCGGCAAAAAGAGTGGGCTAGGTTTGTACTCTTGTTTCCTCTACCCAATTTCATGGTTAGCCTTGTACCCTAGTAGCGTGAGATATCCTTTACTGGCCATTAGATCTAGGGTTCACACTACATGGGAAATCTCGAATTTTGTTCCATGGTCCCGCTTCTCGACACCATATACATCACTCCCTTCCAATCATTTTAGCTCCATTCATTTATTTTCCCACTTTGGTCCACATGTTTCTAGTGTGTCCACGTACGGTTAGCATACCCCTCCCATTGTCCACACCTAGGGTTGGGCCTAGAATGATTCCCCGAAGGTTGATGCAGCTAAAAATAAAAGAAAAAACATAATTTTTCCACTCAATAGAGAATGTACCACAAAATGTAAAATATGGTCAGGACATACAAATTTAGCACGGGGGAAAATCCAAAATTGAGCTTTACCCCTTATCCATGGCCATCACCCTGGTTCCTATGGGCCCTAGATGAGCCCCCCTCCATCATTAAGGAACCCATGATTGTCCCAACCCCCGGTGGGAAATAAAATGCTCCACCTCAAAAGGGGGTACTTATTTATTAATCTTACACATCATGCTCTCATCCCATGGACCCCCGAGCAGTTATGAAGAAAAATAAATGAAAGGAAAAAGGCATATGAAGAAGGGTGGAAAGACAAATGTTGGGATAACTCACGAACCACAATCTTCTCCCTCCTGTGGCTTGGAGCATTGTCCTGATCCTTAGTATGATCCATCACTATATCATTTGACAACTACCACCATATGTATGTAACATGGACATGTAACCCCCTTTGCAGGTTGAAAACACCTAATAGAGTCCTTGATTAACCCCCTTATTGAGCTTGGAGACACTTGTATATGCCATATCCCACTATGGAAGGGCATGCCACCATGAAAATACCCATTGGTTCCATGACTTGTAAGTTATTTTACTTGATTATTCTGATGATTTTTTGTATCAGAGGGAAAGGGGACGCATTGGATCTTATGAAGGATTGCAGGTGGGTCTCCATTTGGGGCTTGGTTTCCCTATATAGGGTCCTAGCCCTTTAGAGGGCCATATTGGCACTTGTAGGGTGAAGCGTTTAGAGCCATGGGCTTCCACCATAGAAAATATCACTTCATGGATCTCCATCACCACTCATTGATTGCTCATGTTCCACCTTTTGTATGTGGATGATGCACCTATTTCACCATGTCCATCTGGCTCCACACTTTCACCATACACATGGAATATGTTCTAGGGTCCAGATGAGGATGTGTCTCACTGTAGGAGACAAAGGGAGGGCTTATGTCATCATCCTAGCAGATGGTTTACAATAATTTTTTGATCCACTTGGAGACCCATGAGAATGTCTGTGTGCCCCTCACATCCACTTGGGAGCACCACAGAGACTTTCTTGGAAAACAAGGGGCCAACCTCTAGTCCATTATGTTTGGAGTCAATTGTCACATTATGGCACACTTTGGACTTCATTATGCCTCCTCAAAGGCACAACAACTCAATTTATTGATCATTCTGCCCTATTGAGAGGCTTATTATTATGTTATTGAGCTATGTTGGTGGGATTGTCACCAAGGGATGTTATTATTACAAATTATTTTATTATTTGTGGCTTAATTAGGCCATTTAGGCAAATCAAAATTATTAGAGATTGTATAAATAGATGAGAGGTGATTCATTTCTCTCATCATCACTTGGATTTGAGTTTAGTAGCTATGTGGAGAATTTCACATTCCCTTTTGGAGGATGAGTTTGGTTTCATGGATGAATTTTGATGTATGGATTCTATCTTCATCTTGGAGGTTCATTATTAGCATAATTTGATGATTGGATATACTCATTTGTACATGCAAGTTATATTTTTCATTCTTATTCTCATTATTTAGTTTGTCACATGAAATGTTGCTAGGAATTTCACTATATAAGTATGAATTTTACTGTTTTTTGTTCGAAATTGTGGAAATGTTGATCTTTGGTAGAATTAAATCAATGCACGGGCCATGTATGAATGGCTTAATGTTCCTAGAGATTATTTTTTTTGAATACATATTCATAAGTCATAAATTATTTCATATCGAAGTATAAAGACCTTAATTAGCTACTCTTATGCCCTAATGCTATGCGTAAGTTACATGTAGACCTCCTTGATTGGGTAAATCCTTTCCAAATAATAAATTCTCTTTGATTCCATCTCTCCCAAAGGATAAGGCACTAATCCTTCTCCAGAGGCCCTCCAAATTTCAAGAAATTCCAACGATGGGGTCTTGAGATATATCAAGCCCTACCTAAAGGATCATTTATTGACCTAGGTTTCCCTTGGCTAGTGTCCTCATTTGGATCATTGCATTCAATTATCAAAAGAATATTTTAACTTTAATCCTCTTCTCTTCCATTTATTAGGTTAAGCCCCTCCTTGTTGATCAACTCCACATCCTTGACCTAATTCTGGGTCCACTTGGTCCCATGTGGTCCTGCAACCTTATAACTCTAATTCCACAAATATCACATAAAGGCCAATTATCCACAAGGATTTTCAGGTCTAGGAAACCCCTTAATGATATATATTCCCAAACCCTAGTCTCAAAATCCTCATAGCCTTTCCTAGAGAGCCTATCACCTTGTTTTTCAAGCAAGAAAGCCATATTTTTTAGTCTCTCTTATGAATGGGCCTTGGGAATCACATTTCATCATTTCATTGACCTATTCATCCTTGTGATTCCCCATTCTAGGTCTCCTCCCATCAGTGAAAGTCCATAAAGAGTAGGGAGCCTTAGCTGAGGTGACAGTGCGCTATCGCTCCATTGTTTCTCGTTGACTTAGTAGTTGCTCCATAGGATCCCCTCCTAGGACCCCTGCTAGTTTGAGCAGTAACATTTTTGGCATTGTTTCCAAGGACACGATGTGTGTGTCTTGTTTCCCTTACGACATCATTGACATATCATTCTTGGTGACTCCATTGGAGGAAAAAAGCCCTATTTCTTCATTGAACTTCAAAGTTAATGCTTGTGGGGTGAAGAAAGCATCTATCAAGGAATTTTAATCACCTTGGTGACTCCATTTTGGAATTCATGCAAAATCATGAAAATTTTCTGAAGAAAATATCCATGACATTAGCCTCGAACAATTCCAATCCTTGTGGGAAATATTGGATTTGTGGGCTCAGCTTTGTGGTCATATGATAGAGCATGAGAATGAAGACTTCATACTCAATTTCTATAACAAAAGCAGGTTAAACTTAGACAACATAAGGCAAGAGTATGAAAAAATCCCCATATATTATCTTTTCTCTAAGTTTTCCTATTATACTGATGCATTCAATTCCTTGTCTCATAATATTGAATAAAAACACGGCTCATTTCCAAATGAGGATTTGGATGACCAATATGATCAAGAAAGTGAGGATGATAAGAAAATATCAATTATAGAATTGGAGGACAATAGCAATAGGAACATCTCCTCTGAGGATGAAAAAGAGTTTGAACCTGAAAGCCTCTAGACCCCGCAAGAAAGAATGGAAGAATATAGTAGGTCATGCAGGTGGTTAGTAAAGGAACATAATGCTAAGGACATATTCTTCCATCTATACAAGAAAGATGATAAGCTCTATAAAACGAAATGTGAATATAGAGAGAATCCTACTAAAGCCCTCTTCCTGAAAGAATTATACCAATCTCATGTAACAAATACCTTAGCTTTTTATCTCCAAGAGAAGAGGGACGAAGAGAATTATCGCTTTCCTAGTAATGAGGGTGATTTTGAGGAAAATAAGGATAACCAAGTGAGTGAAGAAATTTTGAGAAATCTTGATTTTGGAATGGATATGAATGATGGCCCCACTGAAATCCACAAAGATGAACATGATGATGTAGGGCCTCTCATTCAAGGAAAGACAATAGAGGATATGGATATTATGGATCCCTGTGATATCGACATTTATGAATTCCTCTGTCTAAGCAAGGGAAAATGGGTTTTCAACCATCACTTCGATAATGATCCTATGTATTATACTGACAAGGAATATTAGGTTGAAGCTGATTCTCCTTTTCTCTAGGGAATTACTCATAAAAATACATATATTCACACCATTGAAGGGGAGGATCCCTATTTTCCCATGCACAAAGGAAGTTTATTGGAAATAGTAAGCCCCATTTATGATATAGATCATGACACTGATAAATGCATTAATTTCCTTTGTCCTCTCCAGGATCCAAATGACTTAGTTGCATTGTGTGTGAGCCCCAATCATGCCATCTCTAATAGTGATCCATTTTCCCCCTTTGGGTATGAGGTTGAGGAAGAGCCATCCGCAAGATGTATTCCTTATCCCCCCTCATGCCCTTGGGATTATGAGCACATCGTCATCACCCCCCTCCAATGTGACCATCAGACTGAGCAAACTGATTCTTGTGCCCCTTCTTTTCCCTAGTCCCCTTTTCACTCCCATCACGACCTTGTGGCATATACTAAGCATAAAATCATGAGCAATGATTCTGATAGGGATTTCTTAAGTTTTATCACTCATTCTTCTATCTTGTGCTTATAACAGAGGCTCTGCACTTTTGATTTTATCTCCTTTCCCTCACGTAGGGTTCCTTCCTATGACACATGGGTATAATATTTTCCCGCTTCCCACCTGCATCATTCCTCACATGATTGTGTCTGCATTGGATTTGTGTAATATCCCTAATTTTCCTAAACCACTTAGGAAATATTACACTTTTTGGCAATTTTGGAATTAGCCACAATTTTGGGTATTTGACTTAGGAGAGGGAAAAAATATAATTCTTGGTAGGTTGTGGGGGCCACACGCCAAAGGAATACTCACTCTCTTAGGCAAATTCACTTGTGGAGAGAGAAGGAAGGAGAAGGAAGGAGTACTAGTGGAGAATGGGACCATGAGGGAAGGAAGAGGGAAACAAGCATAAATAGAAGAGGATAGACCATCCTTTGGGAGATTTTATCAATCTAAAAATTATACTATTCTTTTCTTGAGTTGTTGTTCAACACACGAGGTTTTCGAGAGGAAATCTCAACTCCTTCTTTGGTGGACTCTGAGTGCCACCCTACGGGAGCCATAGCTACACTTGTGAGTTGATCTGAGAGAATTCTACAGGTGATATCAAACTGTTCTTGGGAATTTTGGATGTAGAAGGGAAATATGCACTCCTTGGGAGAGGAAGATACAAACTGTGTTGGAACCAGGTTCTTAGGAACACATTGCTTTGGTATTTTCCAACCATATTGTGGGAGTTTGGTGGGCTGAATTAGTGGCAAATCCTCAAGCCAAAATTCTTCCTCCAATGCACACGCAGGGGGAGTCTCATTGGGTCTATGCAGTTCCTTAGGGGAATGACTTAGTTGTGGGAGGATTGTCTAGGGGTTTGGAGCTGAGATTTTACAAGAGGCATAGGGGGAATTTTGGGGAACATTTCTCAACAATTGGGGGCTCATTTGTAGTATATTTCCAGGTGGTACAAATTTTCTCGCATGTGGAAGGGCTCACTCTAATTGGGCGGAAACTTTGAAGGTTGTAAATATTCCCAACCCTTTCTGGGTTTTTTTGGGTGTTTTGAGGAGAGGCCAATATAATTTTGTCTGAATTTTTAGAGCACTCTAGAGGGGAAAAACATCAGTCCCTTTCTAGCCAACAACGAAAAAATTCTAGGGCCAACACAAAAGAAGAAGGAAAAGTACTTGCTAGCATTTGGGCATCATATTTTCTCACCTGGGACTTGTCTAGCTTGCTTTTGCAAGCCCGAGTGCATCTAATCCATGCTTATATTGTACTCATTGATTTATGATAACATGGCTCAGCTTAACGCAGTTTTCAAGAATTTCTGGGTGTCTAATCGCATTTGTAAAATTGTGTGTTACATGTGATTCTTTTGTTAATTATCACTGTTAATTTCCTCTTAGGAATATTACTATGGTATTTAGTAGAGAGTCCATACAGGCTGTAAATTCTTTGATAATGAATGGAATAACCTGTTGATGGGGTTAAAAATCTCATCAACGTGTTATTCCATTCATTATCAAAACATATTACTATGGTGTCAAAGCCATAATCTTGGCTGAGCCTGTGGGAAACCATTCATCCTATGACAAGAATAGAAAAAAGAAAAGAAAAAAATCATGGGATCCAAAGAAAGATTAAAATAAAAAAACATGGAATTAACCCTAAATGAGGTGATTATGATGCAACAAATGATGATTGATGTGGGGGAGCATCTGATTCACACCACAATTGGGAATCATTACAATTATCATTTATACAACAAATCGAATATGCCCAAAATTATGGATAATGCATCAATATGGAAAGGCCTGATTGCAACTAATGTGGACTTATTGGTACCAAATTGGATGGCATACCAATAATTGGGGCATGGAATTCATGCGTCCCTCTATTTTTTTTGGTTTTGTGAACTAAGAGACATGCACAAATCAATGGGAATTCAGTGGAATTGTGCAGGGATGACGAGGAGGATTAAGGCAGAGGATGAAAGAGTACTTGAAGGAGACATGGTTGGCAAGGAGACAATTGAGCATACACTTGTTGATGAGATGTCATCCTTTGTTGAGGTATCCATTGATGAGGTATCTCGGGTGGTGAACGAGTTCTCAGGTGATAGCGACACACCACAGGTTGATGAGGTGTTGTGAGACATATCCACCATTGATGAGGATCCAATAGGTACATAGGCATCTAGATCCATGATAGGGTTCCCAGATGAAAGTCACCTACAACTAACTAGTGAGCATGTCTTTCATGTTGGGTTGTTTATGGAGGAGCAGTTGAGGCTCATGTTGAGTCATTGATTGAGGAAGACGTGCAACCATATTTTGGGCTAGACATTGATGGGGGGTAGCATAGAGACCACATGTTGGGATTTCAGTAGAGTTCACTCCAAAGGTACACTAAGGATATCTATAGCATTATTATCCCACCCTTATGCATTGGATTGAGGGAGGAAAATCTATCTAAACATACCTGAGGGGATGGAAGTGATGGCAGGACTAAGTGACATGAGCTGAGTATGACAACACATCAACTTTGAGGGCTTGTTCCTTCCACAGGGGATTGTACATTTGATCCCTCCTTTACGATTGGATGACGAGAGGTATTGAGTGGGTACCTGATGGAGCAGGCTAGGTGGTTGGATACATCCATGGCCACATTTCAGCGAAGACCATGGATTACCAGAGGGACTCAAGGGCCAGACTGTTTTTGAGATCTAGAGGGGATTTCCCATCACATCATATAGCAGGTAGGTGATGGTAGTAGTTGTGTGATGGATCCGACATTTGGGCGCATAAACATTTTCAGATCTCAATCAGAGCCCTGGATAATACTAGTGATAGGATGGTTTGACAAGGGAGCAGATAGATTTCATGATTTTTCTTTGCATATTGACTATGTGTGGAGTCATAGGGTGAGTAGCTTACTCTGGCAGGAGATAGTAGGAGGAGATGGCATCGAAAGGCCACTAGACGAGGCATTACATGGAGATGATGCCCTCTCATTGGTATATTCGAGACCAAATATATTAAGGATAGGCACAATAATCTTATTCTCATTTGTGTGCAAGGATTCAGGTCGCTCAGGTATTTCAGGGAAGATGGGGAGATGTAGCCCACATCATGGAGGGTTTACTAGCATAGTGGTGGATACTTGACAACAACAAATTTGAATCCGGGCCCCCCAAGGAGAGCTAGCCTTATGTTAACTCTGCCAACATTTGCATAAGTGCAATTTCTGTTTAATACAAGAAGTCCCCTTCTTTTCCTTTTCAATTTTATTTATCAATTTCATAGAAATTGACAAATAAATAAGTTAGCCCAACTTTGATTATAACCCCCCCCACCCCCCCCCCCCCCACACACACACATATATATATATTTTCATTTGTGTTCTTTAATCCCGCGCGCATAAATCATATACAATGCATATGGTTTAAGTTATAAGGTGGGCCCTTTTGTTATAACAAAACCCGCTCTTTAAATAAAGTGTGAACTATAATAGTTCCAAAGCTCAACCCTTTTTAAACCCACGCACCAAGGTTTAACATAATAAATGGACTCAATTATACTCCCGACCCATTCAACATTATAACCAAGGTTTAACACTTCTGGGCTTATATTAATAACCTGACCTTACTATCAATGAAATGCTAACAACATACTTTAGGCCTCGGGCCCACACATACAAACGGCGGATTTCAATAAATCCCATCACCCATACCTTAAGTTCTCTTCCGTGCAGATTTAAGTGCGACTGTAGTTCGATGAACCAGCCTCCAAATCGGATGACGCACAGCTATATCGCGTTCATTCCACCGTCAACAGTTAACACGTGAAAGTCACGCGATGAGGGCGGTATTTCCCCGTTGACGTGGAAACTTTCCACTGGATCACATTGGTTTTAAGTGGTTTCGCTCTAGTCCAAAGGCAACGCGAAATTGGCTGTATTGGTTTCTCAAAATTGCTCGCGGGTTTGAACAGTGCCCGACCAGGGTTACACCAGGGTTAATACCAATATTTGTATTCACTCCGGTTGATTAACCCAGCGTTCGAATCTCGAGACAGTATTCTCAGTTAACAATAAAACAAGACCAATTCTCTTATAAGCGGGTTTTTTCACTACAAACAGAAGTCCACAATTCTACGGGCAACCAACATTACAGGGTACGCTCTTTCAAAGGTTGTTTGAACACAAATCAACGCCAACTACAAGGGCTTAATCCATTCTCTCTCAACCTCTTACAGGGGTTATACAACAGAACACCTCTCGGTAATTCAAGGGGAATCAAGGCTCAACATAGACAGAGGTTTGCGGAGATTTAACACAACAATTTACTTCATTGAATTAAACACATAGCTGGAGGTTCAAACACCTCAGAATTACACAATTGCACACCAAGACAGTTATACACACTATCCCACGTTGATTATCAACAAAAATCGAAATTTATTCAAACAAAGAGCAAATGCTTAACACACACAATATTTACTGTGGAAATCCCCCCTTTCAAAGTACCCAGAGGTTACATTTTATACATTATTAGATATCTCTTTGGTTCCTCTATGAGGACCATTTCTAGTCTAACCAAAAGGCCTAATTACATTTATTCGAATAACTGAAACATGATAGGTGGACTAAACCTAAAACTATTCGACTTCTACTGACTCTAACTGTTCTAAAAGCAACAGACAGCTAAGGTATTGACACCTTGTTGTTACAATTCAGAATGGTTTCGACCCTCCTAGCCACAACATGTGGACAATCTTCCTACATTGCTGGCTAGTGCCTAATGCCCCTGCATCAGACTCCTGAGGGCAATTTTCTTCATGGAATTTTGTCCATGAGCTCTTCCACTGATCTGCCTATCTTCTGCCACATCATATCTGTCATCCAAGTGGCATCTTCCTCTGGATGGTCCTTCCACTTGATTAAGTACTGAAAGTACTCTTGTCCTCTGGTCTTCCTGAACACTCTTTTGTCCAATATCTTCTCTGGTTGCAATGGTTCTGCTGGAGGTAGCTGATTTTCCCATTAAATATGTTCCTTGTCTGCTGGTCCTTCTTCTGCACCATCATCTTCATACTTGTACAAATCTGCAACATTAAAAATGGGAGATATTCCAACATCAGGAGGAAATTCAATCTCATAAGCATTAGTAGAAAAAATTCTAAGTATCTTGCATGGCCCAATATTTTTAAACTTCAGTTTGTTATACTGCTTCTTTGGGAATCTCTTCTTTCTCAAGTGTGCCAAAACCAAATCTCCAACTTCAAGATGGAATTCTCTTCTGCTCAAGTCTGCCCTGCCTTTGTATTTGATGCTGCTACCTTGTAGCTGTTGTTTCACTTTTTCATGTATGGCTTGGATCTCTGAAGCGAATTCCTCACCATCAGCACTCCTCAGCTCTGCCTTTCCCAAATTTCTTAACTATGATATTCCTCTGGGGTGCATTCCATAAACAATATGGAAAGGGCTCTGTCCTGTGCTTCTGTTTGGTGAATCATTATATGCATATTCTGCCTGAGGAAAAATATGATCCCACTGCTTGGGATGTTCTCCTGCAAGACTTCTCAATAGATTTCCCAGACTTCTATTTGCTACCTTAGTTTGTCCATCAGTCTGAGGATGATAAGCTGAGCTGAAACTCAGTTTGGTACCAAGTTTCTTCCACAGTGTCCTCCAAAAATGGCCCACAAATCTAGTGTCTCTATCTGAAACAATACTCTTGGGTAACCCATGCAATCTTACAAATTCTTTGAAAAACAAGTTAGCAACATGGGTGGCATCACTAGTTTTATAACATGGAATAAAATGTGCCATTTTGGAAAATCTGTCCACTACAAAAAAGACTGCATCATTCCCTCTCCGAGTCTTGGGAAATCCTATTACAAAACCCATGCTCACCATGTCCCAAGGCCTATCTAGAATAGGCAAGGGAGTGTACAATCCTGCATTCTGGCTCCTTCCTTTGGCATATTGAAAGATTTTGCAATTCTTCACAAACTTGTCCATTTCTGTTCTCATCTTGGGCCAATAATAGAAGTGACTCAGCTGCTCATAAGTTTTATCAGTACCAAAGTGTCCAGCAAGTCCACCACTATGCTTCTCCTTGATCAAATTCTCCCTCATGGAACATTTTGGTACACACAATTGGTTTCTTCTGAATAATAAGTCCTCTTGCAAGAAATAATCCAGCCACTGGCTTCTATCTGTTAGAATAGGGTTACAACATGCTTCAAATTCTTCCCTAAAATCTGAATCTGTTTTAGATAGTTCTTTGAGAAAATAAAATCCTACAACTTCAAAATTGGTTTCTTGAATAAGCATGTGCCTCCTACTCAAAGCATCAGCTACTTTATTTGCTTGGCCACTTATATGCTTCAAAAAAAAATTAAAGCTTTGGAGATACTCAACCCACTTGGCATACTTATGATTTAACTTTGGCTGCTGTACAATGTACTACAAGGCATGATTATTAGAGTATAATACAAATTCCTTAGACATTAAATAATGCCTTCATTTTTTCAATGCCTGAACAATTACATAGAATTCATTCTCATAAGAGGAATACTTCCTTCTGGTGTCATTCAGCTTCTCATTGAAGTAAGCTACAGGCCTATCATCCTGACTCAACACAGCTCCAATGGCTTCTCCACTGGCATCACACTTCACTTGAAATGGTTTAGTAAAATCAGGCAGAATTAAAACAGGCTTTTCAGTTATCTTTTACTTCAAAAGCTTAAAATTTCTTTCTACTTCAGCAGTCCACTTAAATGGCTATTTGTTATTCTTTATTGTCTCAATGATGGGTGCATTAATCTTACTGAATTTTCTTATAAATTTTCTGTAAAAGCTGGCAAGTCCATGGAAACTTCTTACCTCAAAAACATTTCTGGGTGAAGGCCACTCCACAATTGCCTTAACCTTTTCTGGGTCCATCTTCAATCCTTCTGTAGAAACAAAAAAACCCAAATACACCAACTCCTCCTTCATGAATGAGCATTTCTTTAAGTTTATCAGCAGTTTCTCTTGGTGTAGCTTCTTCAAGACATAATTAAGATGCCTTAAATGATCTTCTTTTGTTTTGCTGAAAACTAATATATCATCCAGATACACTATAACAAATTTACCAATAAATTCTTTCAACACTTCATTCATAAGCCTCATAAAAGTGATGGGTGCATTTGACAACCCAAAAGGCATTACCATCCATTCATACAATCCTTCATTTTTTTTAAAGGCAGTCTTCCACTCATCACCCTCCTTTATTCTATTTTGATGATATCCACTTTTTAAATCTAACTTTGAAAAATATTTGGCACCACTCAATATGTCCATTAAATCCTCAACTCTAGGGAAAGGGAATCTATACCTGATTGTTATCTTATTGATTTCTCTATAATCAGTACACATTCTCTAGCCTCCATCTTTCTTTGGGCTCAATACTGCTGGTACTGCACATGAGCTCAAACTTTCTCTGATCAACCCCTTGTCCACTAATTCCTGTACTTGCTTCCTGATTTCCTCATTCTCTGTGGGAGTCATTCTGTAGGCTGCCTTATTTGGCAGATTTGAACCTGGGATAAAATCTATCTGATGGCTGATCTTTCTCACAGGTGGCAGCTCATCAGGTAAATCATCCACAACAATGTCACAATAACTATCTAACATCTCTTGGATTTCTATTGGCAAATCATAAATCTTTGTAGAAGTAAGAACTACCTTAGGTTTTCAAACTAAAGCAAAACTTACCTCTTCTTATTCAATCTATTGTAGATACTCCTTCCCACTTAGCAACAAGGTCTTTGGATCATCCACTCTGCTTGATGGTTCTCCATCCTCCATGGGTATCAATGTGTGATGTACCCCATCTTTGAAGAACTTGTAAGTGTTCTTCTTGCCATCATGCACTGCTACTTTGTCATACTGCCAAGGTCTACCCAGTAGTATGTGACACACATCCATGGACATCACATCACATAGGACTTTGTCTTTGTAGTTTCCCATTTGCAACTCTATCTCACACTGTTCCTTTACAATCAGTTGGTGCCCTTTATGCAGCCAGGACACCTTGTAGGGATTTGGATGCTCCCTTGTCTTCAGCTTCAACTTCTCTATCACCTCAGTGGAAACCAGATTATCTGTGCTGCCACTATCAAAAACTAGCTGGCATCATTTCCCTTGGACTTTGCATATGCTTCTAAACAAAGTCTTCCTTTGTGCAGGCTCAGTGACCTCTTTGGCTTGTTTCAAGAGGACCTTATTAACCACCAAGGATTCTCCCCTCTGGAAAAATTGCCTCTTCAATTGCTACCTCTTCTCCAGCCTGGGCAACAATAGCATTTCTTGGACTAGCACCCATATTCTCTAGGCACTCATAGTGCTTGTGTCCCACTTGATGACATCTATAGCATCTCAATTCTATACCTCTACCTTTGCCTCCTCTTCCTCTATTGGAACCCCTTTTGCCTCTTGCATCACCCTCTGTAGATGCATTCTGAGGTGAGCTACTGTTAGCTCCATCTCTAGGTGTAGTAGACTTTCCTCTACCACCCTGACTTCCCTTTCCTCGGAAAGTACCTCTCCCTTTGGCAGACTGATTTCTCAGGGGTTTCTCCTCTACTTTCAAGGCCATCTGATAGGCCTCTTCAACTGTCTTAGGAGACATAAGACCAATCTCATCTTGGATCTCCAGCTTGAGACCATTCACATATTTGGCAATCTTCTCTAGTGTGTCTTGAAATTTCCCATCTCTTATACTTACTCTATAAAATTCTTCTGTGTATTCCTTTACTGTCAGCAACCTCTGTCTCAGGTTTTTCATTTGTCTAAACAATGTCAGCTGATAATCGCTAGGCAAGAATTTACCTTTTAGTTTAGCCATCATTCTGGTCCAGCTTTTGATAGGCTTTTTACCAGCTTTCCTTCTTTCTGCTTGCACTCCATCCCACCAAAGTGCAGCATGTCCTTTCAACTTTGTTACTGCAAACTTGAATTTCTTATCTTCACTCATTTTTTCATAGTCAAAGCACTTGTTCATTTCATTAATCCAGTCCACCAGCTCTTCTGGATTCAATCCTCTGGAAAAACTTGACACTTCAAGTTTGGGCTTGACTGCAGACCCCAGAATAGTTCTGAGGAGCCTCATCTCAGGAGGAATCTCAGCATTTTCTCCAGCTTCTTCTATTTCAGGTTCATTGATGTCTTCAGGATCTCTGGGCTGTCCTAACTCCATGGCATCCAATCTGGCTTGGACCCTCTGTAAGGTCTCCAACACTTCTGCATTGGCAACATGTTTGCCTCTCCTTCTACCAACACCTCTAACAACTCGGATAGCCATGTTAATTCTTTGTAAAACAACTCAAAAATAGCTCTGATGCCACAGTTGACAACAACAAATTTGAATTCAGACCCCCCAAGGAGAGCTGGCCTTATGTTAACTCTGCCAAAATTTGCATAAGTGCAATTTCTGTTTAATATAAGAAGTCCCCTTCTTTTCCTTTTCAAATTTATTTATCAATTTCATAGAAATTGAAAAATAAATACGTTAGCCCAACTTTGATTATAACCCCACCCCACACACACACACACACACACACATATATATATATTGTCATTTGTGTTCTTTAATCCTGCGTGCATAAATCATATACAATGCATATGGTTTAAGTTATAAGGTGGGCCCTTTTATTATAACAAAACCCTCTCTTTAAATAAAGTGTGAACTATAATAGTTCCAAAGCTCAACCCTTTTTAAACCCATGCACCAAGGTTTAACATAATAAATGGACTCAATTATACTCCCAACCCATTCAACATTATAACCAAGGTTTAACACTTCTGGACTTATATTAATAACCCGACCTTACTATCAATGAAATGCTAACAACATACTTTAGGCCCCGGGCCCACACATACAAACGGCAGATTTCAATAAATCCCATCACCCATACCTTAAGTTATCTTCCGTGCAGCTTTAAGTGCGATTGTCATTCGATGAACCAACCTCCAGATCGAACGATGCACAGCTATATCGCGTTCATTCCACCGTCGACAGTTAACACGTGAAAGTCACGCGATGAGGGCGATATTGCCCCGTTGACGTGGCAACTTTCCACTGGATCGCATTGGTTTTAAGTGGTTTCGCTCCAGTCCAAAGGCAGTGCGAAATTGGCTGTATTGGTTTCTCAAAACTGCTCGCAGGTTTGAACAGTGCCCGACCAGGGTTACACTAGGGTTAATACCAATCTTTGTATTCGCTCTGGTTGATTAACTCGACATTCGAATCTCGGGACAGTATTCTCAGTTAACAATAAAACAAGACCAATTCTCTTATAAGCGGGTTTTTTTCACTACAAACATAAGTCCACAGTTCTACGGGCAACCAACATTACAGGGTACACTCTTTCAAAGGTTGTTTGAACACAAATCAATGCCGACTACAAGGGCTTAATCCATTCGCTCTCGACCTCTTACAGGGGTTATACAATAGAACACCTCTCGGTAATTCAAGGGGAATCAAGGCTCAACATAGACAGAGGTTTGCAGAGATTTAACACAGAAATTTACTTCATCAAATTAAACACAGAGCTAGAGGTTCAAACACCTCGGAATTAAGCAATTACACACCAAGACAGTTATGCACACTATCCCACGCTGATGATCAACAAATATCTAAATTTATTCAAACAGAGAGTAAATTCTTAACACACAATCTTTACTGTGGAAATCCCCCCTTTCAGAGTACCCGGAGGTTACATTTTATACATTATTAGATGTCTCTTCGATTCCTCTCCGAGGACCGTTTCTAGTCTAACCAAAAGGCCTAATTACATTTATTCGAATAACTGAAACATGACAGGTGGAATAAACCTAAAAATATTCAACTTCTACTGACTCTAACTATTCTAAAAGCAACAGACAGCTAAGGTATTGACACCTTGCTGTTACAATTCGGAATGGTTTCGACCCTCCTAGCCACAACATGTGGACAATCTTCCTACATTGCTGGCTAGTGCCTAATGCCCTGCATCAATACTTTGGCACATGTAGGATACTGTATGTTACAGGGTGGTATGACAGTGAGAAGTGGTACACAGGATTGCAAAAAATTATCTTGTAGGGTCCACTGTTATGTAGAGGGATGAAAACTAATGCCTACAAACCTAATTTTAGGCCATAACATCCAGTGGTGTGCAGGGCTATGCAACGAGGAGCAGTGGCCTATAGAGGAGCATGGAGATGCATGGTGGTGTGTCATAGCATGTAATTTTACAATATCTAGTAGGAGTAGCTCACATTGCGTTGAGTCGAGGAGTGTCAAGTATGGTGACACAGGCAGGACACAATGTGATACCGGATGGGACAACAGTAGCAGGTGGTATCCAATGCTATACATGGGTAGGCTGCGATGTACAATGGCATGTTGAGGAGTACAAATATTCTCAGTGGTATGCAAGGGCGTATGGTGTTGCGCAATGGGGTCTTGTAGTGTTTCCTCCAGGGAGACTCATGGACAAAGACACTGAGCATAACTTTGGGTATAGTTCACCCAAGATCGATGGGGACATAGATAAGTGATACTTGATGGTATCTATGGGGACTCACATGCATGACCCTCTTCTACATCACTTACGGACACCATCAATTTGGATTTTATCATTTAACACTTTGGGCATGAGCAGTAGGGAAGAGAGAGCTCACCCGAGGTATTTGGATGACATGTAGCACACTAGGGGAGAGTCTTCTCAGCGTTGGAATTGGGTTGGTGCGCGAGTTTAAATCCACAGGTTGGGGGATGAGGTGACCATTTGCGGGGGTGGCATATCATTCATCACTAAGCCTATGCCTATGGAGTTGGTCACGAGGGAGATATATGTCACTCTTTCCACAGGGCATGCCAAGACCATGCATGAGCAGAGGATATTGTGTATGGCTGAGGAAATTTTCTAGTATGTGTCCAGGCTCCAGATATTTTATTGGCACATTATCGAGAGGTTGGGTGGCAGACCCAAGGGTGATGGTTTCCAGGAGCAGGAGGGATACACATACACTGACTCAATTGTGAGTATTATATACCCATCTATTGGTTGCATTCAGGGGGGTATCTATTTGGCACATGTGGCTTCCAACGGTCACCAGTACTACACACTAGCAGGCATAAGACAATTTATCGTGCAAAATATTAGTTCAGGATACATGGAGCCTATATATTTATTGCATGCAGGGACTAGAGATGAGGCACAGATGGATTCCAGTAGTTGTCAGAGCTATGTCGCAGTAGGTCCAATTATGCGATGTAGGGATTTAGTTGGTTGATAGATCACTTTTTCTCGTGATGAGCGGAGTCATGGAAGAGAGTGATCTAGTTCACTCTTGTGTTGGCACATGGAGATTTGTAGAGGCCTTCATCATATAGTGAGGATATATTTCTCTGTTGTTGCACATGTTCAAAGTTAGATTTGGATGGGTAGGCTTTGGCGTCATGGATATGTCTTGGCAGGATGTATCTCACCTCTATCATTATTTCACCATCAGGTTCCAGGAGAGGAGGATACAATGTACTCACGATGGGAAATCTATTAGATCCAGAGTGGCACAACGACAACATGGTGGCACCCTTCTGAGGCTAGCATGGGACCCAAGCATCACAATACTTGAAAAATCAACGACCTTTAGGGATGAACTAGCTACTACGGGGGGAGATCATTCATATTCACCATTGGGATTTATTGATTCATTGATGGCGTGGGGGACTTCATCAACATGGCATATTGGTAACTAGCAGGATGATATCGGGGGAAGTTCATGCGGGACATACTACATCCCCACAAGGATTGGGTTGTATATAAAATATTAAAAGTGAGTTGTATGTAAGATTAATTTAGCCTTATGTAAAGCATAAAGTGCATGGTATGTTTGCAATGGTTGATAACATAGTTTTGGGTAAGTAGTAAAGGTTAAATTGGAGTTGAGATGCTTGAAATTTTATTTAACAACTCCAATTGCACTCAAAGTTGGGTTAATTTTCAAGTTCAATTTGATTGAATTGAGGAGATCCATATTTTGGATGTAACTGATAAGGAGTTTCACAATAATTGTATAAAAACTAAAAAATAATTTATTTTATGTAATGAGAAGTGGGAAATTAATTTCACCTCTTTCTTAGTTAAGAAAATTTATACAACCCCATCATATTGGATTTAACATTATGCAATATTAACATTATGGGTTAGACAAAGCGTTTATATATACATGTATATGCCCCATTATTGGTTGGAAAAAATAATAATTATTAAATGGTGACATGGTTGTATGAAACATAAGGCTTTTAGTTCATGTTCCTTGCTTTCATTTGTAAAGGAATTGAAATGTGCACCAATTATAGGTGAGAATAATATGTAAAAAGAGAATATATTGTGACATAGTGATATATATAAGATACTAAAGTGTTTAGTAGTATTTCATGTTTTTAAATTAAAGTTTATTATATTAATTTTAATTAAAGATATATTTTAGTTATTTTTAAATTTGTTTGACATTGGTGAAATTTTAATTTTTCATTATTTGCATTTAGTTTTTAACATATATAAATAGATTTAATTTATTGAAAAGTTTAGATATTTATGAGTCAAAGTTATTACACTAACATATATTCATTATAAACTTAACATGTTTTCATTATGGTATTGTGTATGAGGTTATCATTTTTAGTTATTAGGAATTATTTTATGAATTATATTTAGAGAATAATGAATGATTACGAAATTATAATTGAATGATTATTTTATAATTTTCTTCCTATGCAATTTTTTTAATGTTTATTGAGTGTCTTATGATATGGTCACAATGTGTTATTTTGTGTAAGTGTGAATTTTATATGCTATGTTGTATTGGATAAATGTAACATTTAAAGTAAGTTGGAATTCAAACTTGGCTCTGATACCATATGTAACAACTCCAAAATTAAAATATACAAATAATTAATTAATTTAGGAACTCTTAGAGGGTTTGGCTCTAATAAAAACTTGTCTTCCTTCCTCAAAGCTTCTATCAATTCTCTTTGCATTTTCATAACTTAGCTAAAGTAGATACTTTTATGGAGCATCTAGATCATGTCTTATTGTTCAAATTTTATTGATACATCAAAATTGTATACTAAATCGTTGAGTATAATGTTGGGATGAGGTTTCACGATATGATGGTAGGAGGATAATGATGCACATGTGGTTTTTATAGTTGTTACGATAATGAAGTTGTATGACTATAATGAAGATGATATGCATAGGGATTATGATGTTATGTTGAGGTATATTGACATGTGGTTCATTTATTATGTGATGATATGTCTTTGATGTTGAATGTTGATGTTATAACTTAGGAGGATATTATGACGTGAAGCATGTGATAATTTTATGTTGATTTATGACATGCACAATTTTGTGATAACAATGATGTTATGTTCTCAAGATGACATGCAAGACTTGACATGTGGATTATTTTCTATTATACTATGATGTTATAGATAATGCATCAGATGTATGTTGAGATGTGGTAATTGACAGGAACTTCATAAATGGGTCGAGAGGTATAGCTTATTTGATGATCTCGTGGGAGCTCATACCTTCAAAGGAGAATATGCAACACCATATGAGTTGGGGACAAACTCAATAAACACTACATATGCCATTGTTTCCTTTGTCTTGTGTAGCTCTTGTTGGATAGCTCTTGAGGGGCTATGAGACCATCTTGAAGAGGCCAAGTGTCTGATATTTGATTGGGATGCCGAAGTCTGGTGGGGGTGTAAGGAATTTGATTCATGAGGTTGTGCATGTTAGTGAGTGCGGAGGGAGTGGGCTAACCTTGCGATATGCTCGAAGTTATTGAGTATTGGGACCAGATGCATGTCTTGGGGAAGATTAGGTCTAATCCTTGGTGCGAGTGATGGGGCTAGCCATAGGTTATGGCATGGAGTGATAAGGCCTATGCCTAGTTCCAAAAGTTGGGAAAAATGACAGAGATTCCTTGAGATTTCCTAGTTGTTGTGGAAATGTTTGATGTCTGCTGGTTACACTAGTTCAACAAAAGGTGTAGGGAAAACGTGAAGTAATAAATAACTAAATAAAATAAAATGTTAAATGATTAAACTTGACTTCAGGATGGAGTTCCTTAAATAGGGGGAGGGAGTATGTAATGCCCCTAATAATAATAAAAATAAATAAAATAATATAATATTAAAATATAAGTAAATAAATAGTAAACAATAAAGAAAAGATAATAATAGTAAATAAAGAATAAATAATGAAGAAAATATAATAATAGTTAATAAATAGTAAACAATAAAGAGAAGATAATAATAATAAATACTAAATAATAAAGAAAAAATAATAATATTAAATAAATAATAGATAATGAAGAGAATATAATAATAATAAATAAATTAAAAAAATAATAATACTAAATTGGAGTTCTAAATAAATATATATAAAATTAAACTATAAAAATAGTAAGAATAAGTAAAGTTAACAAAATTTACAATGCGCTGCTGCTGCTGAGCCTGTGACCCCATGCGTGCCTGGTGCTAGGGCTACCGATTGCTGTCATGGAGGTTCTAGGCTCACCCTAGGCTCCTCCTCCTCCTTCTCCTCCTTCGTTCGCTGAGGAAGCCTTCGAATCGCTGCTGGCTTCACTACCGAAAAAGAAGAAAATAAAAGCCGCCAATTTCGTGAAGACGCTGGATGACATTCCAGAAATCTCCCTTCCCCCTAAGGGTCTGATCCTGGTTGCCTTGTCTCTGGCGGATCACACCCTTGTGGGTCAGTTTATTAGCCTTTGGCCCTCTCCAAAAACAATGGAGACCTAGGTTGTCAAAAACTGAACGCCATTGATCAAGAATAGTGTAACCTCGTATTTCTTGGGGAGAGGCTACTTTCTGTTTGAATTCATCTCAAAAGAGGATACAGATCTAATCTTTCGGAATGGCCCCTACTTCATGGGACATCAGGGTCTGTATCTCAATAAGTGGACGCCAAATTTTGACCCGGAAGTGGATGTTCTGATAGTCGTTCCTGTGTGGGTTAGGTTTTCGAACCTCCTAGTGCATTGCTGGAATTGGGATTCTCAAAAGCACATAGGAAATGCTCTGAGAAAATTTATTGACCAGGCAAAAAACAAGGACCAATATGACTATGCCCGAATCTGCGTCGAGGTCGACTTAGAGGTGGGACTACTGGAGGCAATAAAAATAAATGTCAGTAGTTGGTCTCATATACAAAAGCTATATTATGAGCAGCTTCCTTTCAAGTGTCGAAAATTCCACGAATACGGTCATTTTGCTAGGGGTTGCCTGAGCAATGGAGAGGTGGAGAAAGGAAAAGAGGAGGGTTGGAATCAGGTTAAGCGGTCAAAGACCACCCATAAAACCCCAAAACCTTCTAGGGTTCCAAATGGTAAAGGCCCTCAGCCGGCTCCTGTTCAGCAAAACCCTCCCCCGAAGGGTCAAGAAAACAATTTTGGGCCCTTAAGCTCAGCTTTAGTGGAAGTCCAGGAGGTTAAAATTCAAAAGAAAGTGACCCCAGATAAAGGGACACATTCAGGCTCGAGGCAAGGAGAAAGCACCTCTGAAAGACCTAAGGAAAAGCATGCAGAAGCTAAAGAGGAAGAACAAGATTAAGAGGAATCAGAGGAGGAAGGAGAAATAGGGGAATCACAAATTTTGGCTAGGAGATCGAAAAGAGGTCAAATGCCTTCCCGGGAAAATATAGAACAAGAAACCTATAAAGACAAGCTCCAGGGCAGTCAACCAACCCTTGAGAAACTATTGGAAAGAACTCTGAAGATGATAAGAAACTAGACATAGGGCTCCAAGGGAGCTCATCACACCCAAAAAAGTAAGTGATGAAGGTTGTCTCCTAGAATTCCAGAGGTATGGGGAGCAAAGTGAAAGAAGAAGCCATAAGAAGCCTGCTAAGGATATAAGCCCCAGATATTCTTCTAATCTAGGAGACAAAAATGGAGGACAAAGACTTCCTATAAATAAGTAAAAAAATTTGGAATAAAGGTGGAGGACAGGCCGTCTCAGCTCGAGGAGCTTTGGGCAGGTTGGGCACTCTTTGGAATATTAGCAAGTACACGATGGTCACTGAGATCCTAAATACCCACTGGTTGTTATTGAAACTTCAACATCTTGATACTAAGGAGGTATTTAGATTCTTCAATGTGTATGTCCCAGTAAACGTAGGGGGGAAGAAGGCCTGATGGGACTCCCTCAGAAATCTGGCAGATATAGAGAATTTGGAAAATACCATCATTGCTGGCGATCTCAACCTCACCTTGCTTTTGTCTAAGAAGCGAGGAGGCAACATCATTAGGGATATGGAAAGGGAATGGGTGGAGGACCTCATGCAAGATTGGGACTTGCTCGACATCAAGCCCTCTAACGGTAAGTACACTTGGTCAAATAAAAGAGTCAGTCCTGGGCATATTGCTGCAAGACTAGATAGATTTATTGTTCAAAGTTCTTTTCTCCTTTTAGGATTAGAGGCTAGAATTCATATTCTTCCTTGCAGCACCTTAGATCATAAACCAATCAAGCTTGAAATGTTGGCCCAAAATGATCTTGGCCCTATTCCATTCAAATTTATTCCTTTATGGGTCAAGGATCCAGACTTCATGGATAAGGTTAAGGAAAGTTGGAGGATGCCTGTCAAGGGTTCTCCTTTCTTCGTTTGGGAAGAAAAGCTCATAAGAGTGAATTTTTTTTTGAAATTTGGGCCAAAATCCTCCCTAACCCAGCGGCAGAAAGAAAGCATGTCCAAGTTAGTCTTGAGCTCCATCACTTGCAAATGGAAGATGCATACATTACAAAAGAAGTTCTAGACAGGGAGGCAGATTTACAACAGAATTTTCATAAGGCATGCCTGTCGGAGGAATAATTTTTCAAACAAAAGTCTCACAGCCTTTGGCTCAAAGTGGGAGACAAAAACACTTCCTTCTTCCACAAACAAGCCCAAGTGAGAAGAAGCTTCAACTCCATCTCAAAAATCAAGGAAGATTCCATAACTCACAATGACTTCATGAGCATTAAAAGGGCAGCTTTATCTCACTTTAAAAATCTATACAGTGAAGAAGGTGTGATGGATTAGAATTCTAAGTTCCTAGATGTGGTTCCTTCAAAGATAACCTCCAGGATGAATCAACACCTGGAAGAAAAGGTTACTAGAAAGGAAATAAAGGCTGCTCTCTTTGCTATGGAGCCTGAAAAAACCCCCGGACCGGATGGTTTCAAAGCTATATTTATTCAAACTTGTTGGCAGATAGTGGAAAAGGATTTGCGCAAAATGGTCTTGAAGTCCCAAGCCTGTAAGAAAATTGGGGGCAACACGAACTCTGCCTTTCTTGCCCTCATCCCGAAGGAAAAGGGAGCCAATGCTTTCAATAGATTTCGACCTATTTCTCTATGCAACATAGGCTACAAGCTGATAACCAATGTGATAGCCAAAAAATTGAAAGGTATCCTTCCTAATATTATCCAGGAGAATCAAGGTGGATTTGTTCATGGGAGGTAGATTGTGGATAATTTTATCTTAGTGCAAGAGGCGATTCACTCAAGCCTGCATCGAAAAGAAAAGGGTATGGTTTTCAAACTAGATCTAGCTAATGCTTTTGATCGTGTTAGACACAAATTTCTCTTGGATTTTTTGCACAAGTTTGGGTTTGGGCATGATTTTATCAATTGCATTCGTGCTTGTATCTCCGAGCCTTGGATCGCCCCTCTGGTGAATGGGTGAGCAACAGATTCCTTCAAAGCTACAATAGGGCTTTGGCAGGGGTGTCCTCTTTCTCCCCTCCTATTTTTTCTTCAAGCCTCTGTTCTAAGTTACTATTTGGACAAGAAGCAACTTGATCAAGAGATCATGGGCCTTAACATTGCAAGAGGAGTTAAAAATATAAATCATGCTTTGTTTGCCGACGATTCTCTGTTGTTGGGTGCAACCTCTGTGATTTTGGCTACAAGGTTCAAAGAAGTGTTGGATGATTACTGTGATTCTACGGGCATCAAACTAAATAAGGGGAAATGTCATATTTATAGTTGGAACATTTCTAACAACGCTCTCAGTGCTATTTCCATATGTATGGGCTTTTTTGCCTCTTCAAATTGGAATTTGTTCAAGTATGTGGGCCTCCTAATCTTCCAAAAAAATGCCTTCAACAGAGACTGTCTCCCTTTGTTAGACAAGTTTAAGCTCAAGATCCATGCCTGGGGTTTCTCATGGCTCAACCTTGCTGGTAATTCAATGCTGATCAAGGTTGTCCTCAACAGTATTCCAATATTTCAATTTTCTATTTTGTTGGCTCCTATCTGCATCCTCAGGAAGATGGAGGATCTCATTCGAAGGTTCTTTTGTAAGGGTGGCAAACAAAATGAAAAGAAAATCCCACTTGTTAGTTAGGACAAAGTCACCAAGCCTCTGATGGAAGGAGGATTGAACTTCAAAGATCTCCGCACTCAAAACGTAGCTATGGGGGAAAAAATCATTTGGAGGCTCATTGCTTCTAAGCATGGTTGGGCTCAAAAATATTTGTGGAGGAAATACCTCAGTGGGCAAAGGAAACGGTGTATTGATAGTCCCCTCTCAAAAACCAGTTCGCATATGCTCAAACTCTGCGCTTAGGCCATTCTGTTGATCCATAAACACACTTACTGGATCTCGGGCAATGGAAAACAGATCAGTATATGGGATGAGAACATTATGAATAATCCTCCTCTTGCCGAAAATCATTCTCTACATGCGTTGCGAGCCTGGATGTCCAGCGTCGGCTTCAATACTCTGTGGGACATCTCGTGTTGGGATGGTCGTAATTGGATTTGTTTGAAGCAGATCCAAGTGCTTTTGGAGCTGAAGCTGGACTGTGATGCTTTGTTTTCTCACCTGAAGGGCATGGCCCTGATCCATGCTAGGAGGCAGGACAAACGTGGATGGGGCTCTCAATCTGGCTGCTATACAGTGGCGCTGGGATACGCAAAATTGTTGGAACAGCGTCATGTCCCACCTAATCCCGTGACTTGGAAGGGGCTATGGCGCAACAAGACCATTCCAAAAATTGACTTCTTCTGCTGGCCCATGTGCCACAAAAGAATTTTGACTGAGGACAGATTGAAGAAAAGAGGCTTCTATGGGTTGTCTAGATGTTTAATGTGCTGCGAAAATGAAGAGAGTGTCTGTCACCTAATGATGGAATGAAAATTCGCTGCAGAGGTCTGGCATGAGGTTATGGGCCCTTGGGGAAACGATTTCTCAATCCCCTCTTCCATCACTGAATTGTTTGCTAATTGGCTATACAACTATCCAGGTGTACTCCTAAATAATAACAGTTTTAAGGTCGTCTGGCTTTCTTTGCCAAATATTATTTGTTGGAAAATCTGGCTTGAAAGGAATAAGAGATTTTTTAGAGGTAAAGCACAGGATGCGAAGATAATCATGGTCAAGATCAAAAGCCAGCTGAAAGAAAGCTTGGGCGATCAGCTTGAGGGAACAAATTTAAGCCAGCAGGATTTGGAATGGGGCGACATGTTGGGCCTTCAATTTTTTGTAGCAATAAGGCAAAGCAAGACAAGTAAAGAATGGAAAATCAGACTCAACGAGAAATACTTCTCAGCTTGGATCATTAAGCAGTCCAAACATACTTTATTCTTCGACGGGGCTGCCAAAGGCAATCCCAGGAAAGTAGGTGCAAGAGGTGTCATTAAGAATCTAGAGGGCAGAATCGAGCATAGTTTTGTCTCGGGATTGGGTCATAACACTAGCACTCAAGCAGAAGCGCTGGCTCTACTCCAAGGCCTCAAGAAACTCAAGGAAGTCGACATCAAAGAGGAAAATGTAATTGGCGATTCTCAATCCATTATAAAAGCTATCATGGAAAACTCTGTTCCTAAACATCTCAGGTTTGCAAGATTGGTGACAAGAATCAAAACACTGGTAAAATTTTTTCAAAGTGTGAACTTCTTCCATGTATTGCGGGAGAATAATAAGGATGCAGATTTGGAAGCCAACAAAGTTGTTCTTCTTTCTGCTGACACTCTTTTAAGAGACAGAGACGAAGAATGGGATCCCATCCCTTAAAACCTAGCTTATATGTTTTATTGCATTTTACTGAAAGAGTTCGTTTGTATTCATAAGTTAGAGAAAATTACGGAGATTAATTCGATTGCTATATGTGAGAAGCACCGGCATATAAGTATCCGGGTCATTGAATTCCTGATCGGTGAGGAAAATTGGGCTTTGCTCCCATATTTTGTAATCTGATTTGAGGCATTCATGCCAAGGCTTTAATATAAAACAATATTCATTCCTGTGAAAAAAAAAGTAAAGTTAACAAAATTTAGTAAAAATGAATAAAATAATAAAAACTTAAATTAAGAGAAATATTAAATTCAGTAAAACTTAAAATGAAGAAATAAAAGGTGGCATGTTCACACATGGTGTGCATGTAGATCATTTTCCATTTTTTGGTATATTTAATGGACTATGAGGAGGATGAGATTCTTTCATTCACTCATCTATTCTTTTATCTATTCTTTTGGGAGAAAAGTGTTGAGAGACAAAGGATTCCTTGGAATTAGTATGTTGACTGCGGGCTCGGAGGTGACTAGTTGTAGAAAGATTATGTGCAGTTGAGCTAAAGATTGGGTGTAGATCCATCCCCAAAAACCTTGTTGCGGTTAGCAAGATTCAAATAACATTCAACTTTGGAGTCACAAGTAAGGAATATCATCATTACAGGTAAGTTATCTCTACTAGTGTTTTTCGATAAATTCTATGTTAATTAGTTGAATAGTTGTGTGTTCATTATTAACCACATGATTGATACAATTAGTTATATGTTTTAATTTTGGGGATTTTACATTTTTTATGATGATAATAATGTGTATCATGCATTAAAATAACTATGGTTTATTATATTTTGAGAAGGTAAGAGATTAATCTAAAAAAAATAACATTTTATTTGTATGCTTGAAAAGTAGTACAAGAAGCAATTAAAAGTCACCATAGTTTTGTTGACTTAAAAGTTCAAGGTATAACAAATATTTTGCAAAATAAATGGAATTCGAGTATAAGATGGACAATATAAGAGAGTTTATTTCATCTTCCAACCTCTTAGTATTCCAAAAATGAGAGACTCTTTTCATCCCATAATTTTTTGGGAATTGACCAACCCTAGTTTCACTAAAAAATGAAAAGAAAAGAAACATTAAAAACAATTTATGAACTGAAGCTGAAAGTTTTAGCTCGATTAAAAACAATTTTATGAAACCTTTGACCAAAATATATTATATAAGTTCTTATATTATTTTTAATAAAAAAATATTTGTTTAAATAAAAAAATTAAAAACATTTTCTTTAATTTAAAAAATATACATTAATATAATTATAACAAAGTTATAAAAAAATAATACATAAAAGTAAATTAAATAATAATAAAAAATTACTTCCTAATAAACCTAATTTTAAACTAATAAAAATTATGTGTAAAGTATTATAAGATAATGTAAATACTGTACCAAAGAGCCATGTCATGGTTCTCGTTATGATTCGAGAATCCCTTCATTAATTTCTACCCATTGAAAAATAATATGATGTATTATAATTTCTATTACATTTTTAATTTAAAGATTCAACATTTCACAATCATTCTAATTCAATTGAATGTAATATATTGTTACTAATCTTCATTAGAAAATTAAAACTAGTTTTAAAAAAGCAATCTTAAATACTCTTGGCTAGAGAGATAGAATTTCTTAGAGGAATAGAATCAAGCTAGTATTCATAACAAGGAATTAGATAAAAGATAAAATAATAGAATTTCATGATTTTAAAGTAGATTTTGTGAATATTTTAGAATTTTAACATTTTAATATTATTGTGTATAACTTGAATGTAATAGATTGTTTACCATTTTTATTAGGAAAAATAATTATGGTGTAAAAATTGAATGTAATATATTGTTTATAATTTTTATTAGAAATTTAAAAGTAGTTCATTTTTTTTTTTTTTTTTATAAATATTTTTGGGTAGAAATAAAAGGGGTAGAATTTCTTAAAGTTAGTATTCATAACAAGTAATATTTAGATATTTTAGATAAGGGATAAAAATATAGAATTTTATGGTTTTAAAGTATATTATGTGAATATTTTTGAAATATTTTAAGAAAAAAATAGGTTGATTTAACTATTATTCGAAATATTGGAAAAAATATTTGAGATAAAAACCATTATTTATCTTAACTAATTATAAATTATCCATTATATTATTATCAAAACTAGGTAAGATCACTAATCAAATTTGTTATCTTTATAGTATGTAAAGTGTTCTAGCATAAATGAACCAAATTAAAAGTCTTACAAAATTAGTAATATCCACATATGTCAAAATTGTTACTTTGTAGTATATAAAGCATTGCATAAATTAAGGAACCAAATTAAAAGTCTTACAAAATTAGTAATATCCACCTATATGTAAGATGAAAGAGGCTTAAAGCGAATCAAATTAAAAGTATTGCAAAATTAGTAATATCCACCTAGATGTAAGATGAAAAAGGCTTAAAGCTAAAAAGGCTTGCATTACCACGTAAAACATATTTATTTCTAAAGTATGAGCTTAATTGAAAAAAAAAGTTTGCGTTACCACATAAAACATCTTTATTCCTAAAGTTTGAGAATTAAAAGTCTTACAAAATTAGTAATATCCACCTAGATATCAGATGAGAAAGGATTAAAGCTAAAAAGGCTTGCATTACCAGGTAAAACATCCTTATTCCCAAAGTATGAGCTTAAAAGCAAAAAAATCTTGCAACATCTTTATTCCTAAAGTATGAACTAAAGCAGAAAGGCTTGCAACATCTTTATTCCTAAAGTATGAACTAAAGCGAAAAGGCTTGCATTAACTTGTAAAACATCTTGATTCCTTGATCCAGGAGGATCCTCAAAATTCTCCAAGTTCAGAGGCCTCAGATGCTCCTGGAAATAACACCAAGCTGAAGAGCTCGTCGCACGGAATCTGGAAATATCTTTGGTTTCACAATTGGCCTCTGGATGAAGGAGAAACTGCCTGTTGAATTTTATCGCGAACAGTTGCAAAAGAGGCCTTGCTAGCCAAGTGGCATTAATATAACTTGACACATGGTAGCTGGTCAAGTCAACTTAGTAAAAAAGGTTAAACAATTTTGGGTTTGAAGGTGCATATACATCTATTACAGGTACATGATGGTATGGTTTTTCTATGGTTGACAAACCATATATTAAATCATCTATTAAACTATGGTGCAATTCTATAAACTATATTAAAACCTTAATACTAAGCTGGGCACATTTTTAAATGTCACGAAACTATGGTGCAATACAGGGAAAATTTTAAAGA
The DNA here is from genome assembly GCA_034641835.2 of Pinus albicaulis. NCBI lineage: Eukaryota > Viridiplantae > Streptophyta > Pinopsida > Pinales > Pinaceae > Pinus > Pinus albicaulis. Next base: position 1,324,617,795 of record CM076582.1, on the reverse strand, counting down.
TAGAGATTTATTTTAAAGTTTAGAAACCTTGGAAAATCTCACTAGTACATAATATGCCATTTGTTAAATGTTTGGCAATGTTTTTGTAAAAGTATTCAAATTTCTAATAATATTATATACTCGCTATATAAAATTTTGGCAATTTACAAGGTAAAAGAATTTATTAAAACTATTTTCCATAGTGCCATGTGTTAAAACTATGGTGCAAATGTTGGAGTGGAGATCTATGGTTTAAAAACTAGGCAAATCAACATCACATAATTCGTCAACCATTGGATATACACAGTTCACATGGCACGGATCACGTCACCGTCGAAGTTGGTGAATGGGTCTGGCATGGCACAGAGTCAACAACGACATCGCAATCCAGCAGATGTGGTGGTTATGTGGCAAGGAGTTCACATGGAGCAGTTTGAGACCGCCGGGGTTAGATGCCATGGGTCGGAGTTCTTGTTGACCATCGAGTTCACTCTATCTGCCCAAAAAAATTCATTAATATTATATGACATGTTGTCCATTACCATTACGCCAATGTTTGGCATTAAAAACTTAGGTTTAATATTTTTATATGGTATGCATCAAGTTTTGTACCATGTTTTAAATGTAATATATCGAAGCCTTATTATAGCTACCTTTGTGCTAGGTGTGGGACTTATATTGCACTATGTAAATGTCAATACACCTAACCAAAACTACATGCCATGTATAAATCAGTAGGTTTGACCCTGGAACTTTCCTGAGGCATTATAACATTTTTTCCATTACACCAGAGCAGGAGGAGTTATATAGTGAGCTTCATAACAAAGTTTTTTTTACGTTTGCAAATGCTCTTTTGAGCATAACTTGGCCATCCTTGGGCCTTTTTTAGAACAGAGATAGGTGTTGGAAAGCAAGGACTGAGGCATTATTTTTTATAGTAACCAGCAATGCCTGCATGCACAATTTAGTAGGTGAAATTTTGTGTAAAGAGACTCTTTGTAGAATTCCTAATATAATGAACGCCCACTTTTAATCAGGCACAAAGATGTAGTCCAGGAGGGATGAACTCTGTCATCAATTTTCTACCTTTGCTTATCTTCTATCTATTTTTTTATGCTTATTTTTTGTTCTCAAGTTTATGTTTAAGTTATATTGACATCTCAATTTCCTTCATTCATTCACATAAATACAACCTTAGTTACTGTGCAAATAATCAATCTTGTCAATTTCAGATCATATTTTGGTATCAAAGCAGGTTAATCATGTATAAGCACGATATTTTCCAATGAATGTTGACTAGATCGAGGTCACAATGTGGAGAATGGAAACTTGAGGAGACAAATCCAAAGATTGGAAAGAGGAAAGTCACTCACAATATGGCAGGGTCAAATGAAGGAGAAGCTCTTGAGATCAAGAGTGAGGATAAAATTCAACAAATGTTCCTTAATATGCAACGAATGATTACATATCTTTATGAATACAAGAAGACTAGAGATGCAGATTCATCTTCTAAAGCCTCGAAAGAGAAAAAGGACAAGGAAAAATTTGATGGTAATGGATCTCCTTCTTCTCTATCTTCATCATCCTCTTCCAAGTCTAGTTCAGATTCAGATTCCGAATAAAAAAATAAACATAAGAAAACTCCTTTTCTGAACCTTGATGTTAAGTTTGAACTGCCCATATACGATGGTGAGAAGAATCTTGGAAAGTTGTGTAACTGGATTAAACAACTTGAAGTATATTGTAGAATTTACAATATTGTTGATGACTTTGCGAGAATTTAGTTAGCTACACTTAGAATGGGGGGACCAAATTTGATTTAGTGGGAAAATAAAACTCAAATAGATTTGAAGTGTAAAGGAAAAATTATCACCTCATGGTCTAAGTTTATTAAATCTCTTGGAAATCAATTCTATCCTTTAGGATATACACAACAGGTTGTAATGGATTGTCAGCTTTTAAGGAAAGGTAAAGGACAGAGTGTGCAAGATTTTACACAAGAATTCAGAAAGAAGGTATTAACACGTGATATTCCATTAAACACACAGGAAACTTTGTTAAAGTATATTGGAAGCTTGCAATCTTATTTGCAACATATATTGCTTATGTTTAATCCAAGTGACTTTGATGAAGTGTGTGTACAAGCCATTCATATTGAAGCAGGGGGCAGACCGTTTCAGTAAAACTTTTCAAATAAACCATTCAAGCATTCAGAGAACAAGGATTCCAAAAAAGACAAGAGAAATAAATCAACAACAGCTAAGAATGAAGGAGAAAGGCCTACGTGTACTCATTGTCAGAGGGTTGGACATGATGAATCCAAGTGTTGGAAGCTTCATTCGGAACTCAAGCTAAATAATTTCCTTAAGAAAAAGGGTGAAATGAAAGTTAATGTTGTAGTCCAACAAGATTTGGGATCTGACTCCGGTGACGAAAAGAAGATAACCACTATGGGTTTGACAGGTAAGCCTTTTGAAGCTAGTTCTAGTTCTACTTGTTCTGCATCTTCTTCAAAATCTAATGAAGTGATTGAAGATAAGGAGATGATTGAGTTGTTTCACATAAGGATAATATCCAAGCACACTAAAATTGACACATTATTTGACAATGTATCACAAGAAAACTTGATATATGAGTAATTAGTAAGGAAATTTGGATTGGAAACTAAAGATCATCCAAAACCTTACCCTTTAGGATGGTTAAAGGAAAAAACTCAGATGCATGTTACAAAAAAATGTTTATTAAGGTTTGAAATCACAATTAATTTTGTTGATGAAGTCAATTTAGATGTGATTCCTTTGGACATATGTGGAGTTATGTTGGGTAGTCATTATCTTTATGATTGAGATGCCATATTTTATCAAAAGGAACATAAGTATCATCTATTTATAGATGGAATTGAATACATTGTTAGGGCACACATGCTTAAGACAAACTTGGATTTAATCAATGTTAGTCAAATGAAAAGACTCATAAGTTCAAGTAAAAGTATTTTTTCATGTTTGTTAAGAAATGACCTAACGATAAGTATGATACTTTTCAAGGATGTGATTATTAGTTTAAGGTTAAATTGGTTGAAATAGTAGATTATTATACATAATTGTTTAAAGAACTAAAAATTTTACCTCCAAAATGAGAAATACAACATGAGATTCAATTACAATGTGATGCCCTTCTTCTGAATATTGGCATGCATCGTATATCAGTCATTAAACTGGTTTTAAGAAATGATTATCATCATATTCGTATTGTAGAGAATGATATTCTTATTTTCAGTTCAAGTTGGGAAGTTAGAAGTTTTGTGGGTGAAGTTTAGTATTGGAGGAATTTTGTCTTTCATTTCTATTTTATTGCATCCCCACTTCATGCTTTAACAAGTTTTAAAGCCTCCTTTTAGTGGAGAAAAAAACAAAAAAAAACATTTGATACTTTAAAGCAGAAAATTTTTTCAACTCCAATTTTAGCTTTGTTAGGCCTTCAACATCCATTTGAAATAGAAATTGATTCTAGTGGTTATGCAATGGGTGTTGTGTTATTGTAGAAAGGAAAGCCTATTTGTTTTCATTCAGAAAATTTTTCTAAAGTAGTTGCAACTTATTCAACTTATGATAAATAATTATATGCATCAGTAGAAAATGTTAAGAAATGGAAACATTATTTTATGTGCAAAGAAATAATGATCCATACAGACGATCAACCACTTCAATACCTTCAATCTCAAATTAAGTTGCGGCAGTCTCGACATTATATATGGATGGGTTTTTTGCAGCTGTTCCACTTAGTAATCAAATATAATAAAGGTATCTCAAACAAAGTAGTTGATATGTTATCAAGACCTTCTTTGAATGCTTCAGTTATTCTGCAAAATAGTTCTTTAGCACATGAAATTTACATTGAAAAATATGTTGAAGATTTTGATTTAAAATATGTTTATGAATCACTAACTCATATTGCTCAGGTGGAACAAGTCAATTATCATGTTTATGATAGGCTATTGTACCATAATAGCCTATGAACATAAATGCAACATTTTTTAATTGCGCAAATAATCAATCTTGTCAATTTCAGATCATCCTACTTAAAAAAAAAAAAAACAACTTGCATTTGCATTACCATGTAGAACATATTTATTCCTAAATTTAGTTTATAAATTTTGATTTAAAAAGGTCTTTTCTTCCCTGGCTTGAATTATTTAAGGTCTAAAGAGAATATCAATAGCTATTCCTTTTCAGTCTTGTTGCACAAAGATATCTCAAGAGACCAATAACAATGAATTTTACAATATCTTGGTCGTGATTATGTTTCTCTGTTGGCCACAATGTCTTTGGTTTACTAATGTGTTGGGTTTCAAGCGCAGGGAGATTATGATGTGAAGCGTGTGGTAATTTTATGTAGATTTATGACATGTAAATTTTTGTGATAACAATGATGTTATGTTCTCATGATGACATGAAAGACTTGGCATATGGATTATTTTCTATGATACTATGATGTTATAGCTAATGCATTGGATGCATGTTGAGACGTGGTAATTGACAAGAAATCCACAAATGGACTAAGAGGTATGGAATATGTAACACCATATGGGTTGGGGAAAAACTAAATCAACACTACATATGCCATTGGTTCCTTTGTATTGTGTAGCTCTTGAGGGGCTATGAGACCATCTTGAAGAGGCCAAGTGCCTAATATTGGATTGGGATGTCGAAGTATGATGGGGGTGTAAGGACTTCATTGACTGTAGTTTTTCACATTAGTGAGTGTGGAGGGAGTGGGTTAGCCTTGCGAGATGCCTGGAGTCATTGAGTACTTAGACTGGATGCTTTCCTTGGGGAAGATTAGGTCTAAGCCTTGGCATGAGCCTTGGGGCCAGCCATAAGCTATGGTATGGACCAATGAGGCTTATGCCTAGTTTCGAAAGTTGGGAAAAAGGACATAGATTCCTTGGGATTTCTTGGGTGTTGTGCAAACTTTTGATGTCTGCTGGTTACACTAACTCAGCAGAGGGTGTAGGGAAAACGTGAAGTAATAAATAACTAAATAAAATAAACAGTTAAATGATTCAACTTAACTTTGGTATGAAGTTCCTTAAATAGAGGGTGTATGTGATGCCCTTAACAATAATAAAAATAGATAAAATAATATAATATTAAAATATAAGTAAATAAATAGTAAACAATAAAGAGAATATAATAATATTAAATACTAAATAATAAATAAAAAAATAATAATAGATAATAAATAATAGATAATGAAGAGAATATAATATTAATAAATTAATTAAAAAACAATAATAGAGTTCTAAATAAATATATATAAGTAAACTATAAAAATAGTAAGAATAAGTAAAATTAACAAAATTTAGTAAAAATGAATAAAATAAGAAAAACTTAAATTAAGAGAAATAAGAAATTAGTAAAACTTAAAATAAAGAAATAAAAGTTGGCATGTTGACACATGGTGTGCATGTAGATCATTTTTTCATTTTTTTGTATATTTAATGGACTATGAGGAGGATGAGATTCATTCATTCATCCATCTACTCTTTTATCCATTCTCTTTGGAGAAAAGTGTTGTGAGACATAGGATTCTTTGGCATTAATATGTTGAATGAGGGCTCAGAGGTGACCAATTATAGAAAGATTATGTGCAGTTGAGCCTACGGTTGGGTGGAGAGTTGTCCCCAAAAACCTTGTTGCGGTTAGCGGGATTCAAATAGCGTTCAACTTTAGAGTCACAAGTAAGTAATATCGTCATTACATGTAGGTCATCTTTACTCGTGTTTTTTGAGAAATTATATGTTAATTAGTTGAATATTTATGTGTTGATTATTAACTACGTGATTGATATAATTAGTTATATGTTTTAATTTTGGGGTTTTTACATTTTTTATGATGATAATAATGTGTATCATGCATTAAAATATCTATGGTTTATTATATTTTGAGAAGGCAAGAGATTAATTTAAAAAAATTAACATTTTGTTCGTATGCTTGAAAATTAGTCCAAGAAGCAATTGAAGATCATCCCTTAAAATTTCAAGATATAACAAATATTTTGCAAAATAAATTGAATGCGAGTATAAGATGGGCTATTTCATCTTCCAACCTCTTAGTATCCCAAAAGTGTGAGATTCTTTTCATCCCATAGTATTTTAGAAATTGACCAACTCTTAATTTCACTATAAAAATTGTTTGAACCGAAACTAAAAGTTTTAATTAAACTCAAAAACAATTTTATGAAACCTAAATCATGTACTTCAAATAAAAAAATAAAATTAAAAACATTTTCTTTAATCTTAAAATTATACATTAATATAAATTATAACGAAGTTATAAAAATATTAATACATAAAATTAAATTAAATAATAAAACCTAATTTTAAATTAACAAAAAATATACATCAATTATTATAATATAATTTAAATAAAATACCAAAAGGCCATGTCACGGTTCTCGTTAGGATTGGAGAATCCCTTTACAACATTCCACAATTATTCTACATAAATAAATTGAACGTAAAGTTAAAAAAAACAACTTTAAAGAAGGATAGAATTTATTAGAGGAATATAATAGAATTTATTAGAGGAATAGAATTTATTGTATATAATTTCAATGTAATATATTGTTTATAGTTTTTATTAGAAAATTAATTGTTGTATATAAATTGAATGTAATATATTGTTTATAATTTTTATTAGAATTTTAAAATTAGTTTAAATTTTTTTTTTTTAAATATTTTTGTAGAAATAAAAGGATAGAATTTTTCAGAATTAGTATTCATAACCAGCACTATTTAGATATTCTAGATAAGAGATAAAAATATAGAATTTTATGGTTTTAAAATAGATTTTGTGAATATTTTAGGAACATTTTAAGAAAAAAATAAAATTGATTTAATTATTATTCTAAATATTGGAAAAATATTTGAGGTAAAAATCATTATTTATCTTAATTAATTACAAATTATCCATTATATTATTATCAAAACTAAATTAGGCAAGATTATTGTAAAACCTATTAGCTTTATAGTATGTAAAGGAACCAAATTAAAAGTCTTACAAAATTAGTAATATCTACCTATGTTAAAACAAGAAAAAGAAAAGCTTGCATTACAAGGTAAAACATCGTTATTCCTAAAATATGAGAATTAAAAGTCTTATAAAATTAGTAATATCTGCCTAGATATATGATAAAAAAAAACTTACATTACATCTTTATTCCTAAATTATGATCTTAAAAACGAAAAACTAGCATTAAAATTAAAAGTCTTGCAAAGTCTAAATATAAGATAAATGAAAAGCTTACATTACATCTTTATTACTAAATTATGATCTTAAAAACAAAAAAGCTATTATCAGATAAAACATCTTTATTCCTAAATTATAACCTTGTAAAAAAAAAACTTGCACTTGCATAACCATGTAGAACATCTTTATTCCTAAATTTAGTTTAGCAATTTTGATTTAATGCAGCCTTTTCTTTCCCGGCTTGAATTATTTAAGGCCGAAGGAGAATATCAATAGCTATTCCTTTTCAGTCCTGTTGCACGAAGATATCTTACCGAGACCAATAACAATGGCTTTTTACAGTATCTTGTTCGTGATTATGTTTCTCTGCTGGCCACAGCGTTTTTGGTTTACCAGTGTGTTGGGTTTCAAGGGCAACATTAATCAGACTCAAACTAATTCGACTGGCCAATACTTTCAGGAAAGGAATGAATCAACCTTAACTCCTAAGTACGGTATAGATACAGGTAAGTGTTATATTAATTTATATTAAATTGTCTGTGATTTTAGATTTGTATCATTTATTTTTAAATAAATTAGTGTAGATGAATGTTTTTAGGATTAATCACATCATTATGAATTGGTTTATGTTTGGATGTGGTTCATTTTCAGTATAAGGTGAGAAGGTCGTGGTTCTTTTTCAGTATAAGGTGATTATTTTCAGTACAAAGTGAGAAGGCCAATCGATCTTCACTAATAAATAGCAGGGATGCATCATTGCTCAGGGGTGGTGAAAACTAGCCATTAAAAATAAAGCTAGTTTTTAACAGCTAGTTTTCATCAGCTTTTTCTGGGCAATAATGCATCTCTAATATTTATCCTTGAAGATGGATTGGTCTTCTCACATTATCATGAGGATGAACCACATTAGAATTGATCTTCTCACATTGTTTTGAAGATAAACCACATTAGTTAATTTTAAAAGTAAACCAAATCTCAATATAATCATAAGAATTTTAAATTTAACATAAATTAGTATACTTAAATAATTTATGTACTTAAATAGTTCTGGAATACTGTAACGTTGTTGTGTGAATGCGATGGCAAAATAGATCAGTGCTCAAGCAGTCAGATTCAAATCGTTTCATTACCCGTTTCAAACGACCCCAACAACCCTGCCAACGATTTCTCGCAGGCAGAAGTGTCCAACAACTGCATGTATTGCTCGGCTTGTAACATAGAAATCGATTGCTCGCACGTCCAAGCTCCGTCATTTGGGGCTGTATGTGCACCGCATACCTGCCTTAGTTACAGAGACAAATGGTATTTTGGTTACAAGGGACCGCCAACATCTTTCAATGTCATATCTGTGAATTTCACATATTGTACATAATGCGAAGTTGGTCGGATCTTAATTATATTATCTGGTAGTACCCATAGGGTAAAAGTCAAATATGAGGGATGTGTGATTCTCTTGGTGTTCAAGAGTCGGTACCAATTCCTTTTTAAATAAAATAAAATATATTTTATATAAAAATATTGATTTTTAATTTTGTGTTGAGAAGTAAATTAACATATTTGGTTAATTTTAATTAAAAACATTACGAAACTTGATTTCATTTTAACTTTTGGATTTATACATGAAAATATTTTTATGTTAAATAATGTAATTTTAGATCAATTTTATATACTTTATATGAATTTTATGTCATGTATAAAAACATTACAAAACATAATTAAATTTTAACTTTTAGATTTATACATAAAAATGTTTATACATAAAAATATTTTTATGTTAAATAATGTAGTTTTAGATCAATTTTATTTACTTTATATGAATTTTATGTCATGTAATGTATATGTTATTTAATTTTAATTAAAAATATTACAAAACATCAATAATTGATTTCACTTTAATTTTTGGAATCATACATAAAATATTTTTATGTTAAATAAAGTAATTTTAGATCAATTTTATTTTATGTAATGTATATGTATTTGTTATTAATATGTGGTAAAAATAGTTGACTTTCATTCTTGGAGCCACAAATAAAATATTTCAATGTTTATGTTAAATAATATAATTTTATGTCAATTTTATATTATTATTGTGTTGAAATAGTAAAATAATAATTTAAATTAACAAATTAAAATAGAGTGTTGTAAGAGTGTCTCATCACCATTTAATCATTTACTTAATATGGAGATCCTAATTAAAGAAAAATTAGGAAGAAAAGTGATTTCTCTACTAGATATTAGATTATGTGTAATTCGATATGGAGATGAGCTAAAAAAAAATAGGAAGAAAAGTAATTAGTCTACTACTTGATATTAGATTATGTGTAATTCATGGTAAGTTTAGTTTATAGGTGGTATTTAAACATAAATAAATTAATGACAAATAATTTTAGTAAAATATTTCAATGTCCAGTAACATAATTTATATCTACTTTATATATACAAAAAATAGTTATTTAAATTAAATATTTAGCAAATATGTAATTTATTTTGTTTCTAATATGGAGTTGATATATAAGATTTACAAAATATTAATAACAAAAGAAAGTTTAAGTTATGTTATAAATAACATATTGTAATATGCAAGTTGAGTAAAAGATTTTAACATGAAAAATTATATAGAGAGATTTGAGAGAATTTGTATTCAATTAATAGTTTCTTTCTAATTTAGTGTATGAGAGATATTTGTAATTCTAAATACTTAATATGGATTTGAAATTATTAATAATAAAAGAATTGAAATGAGAGAATTGAATTGAATGCATTTATACTCGAAAAAAAATATGAGGAGTATGTTTTAACATCTCAATGTGGAGAATGTGAATTATAAATAAAATATTTTAATTTCAACTACATTTGTATTATAGGCTACATTTTAAATCTTAAATCTAGATCTACTAAGGGTTGAGATGGTTTATATCTCTTTTCCCTCTAAAAACGGGTTTGCATTTGACGAAATTTGGGAGTTAAGATGGATCTAGGTTGGTGTAATGTATATTTAGATTAACATGCCAATAAACTATTTAAATAACCATGTAATTAATATATTTGAATAATAACTTGAAAACACAAAAAAAATACACTTCCTAATATCTAATTCATTTAATTTTTAATATAAAATTGATATATATGTTATTCAAAAAAATATTAATAACAATAAAAAATAAAAATATAAAAAATTTGAGTGGAAGATTAAGTTTTTAAAATATAATTAAAATACATTAATAACATTGATATGGTTCATAAATAAAATAAATTGTTTGAATGGAAAATTAGCTCATTAAAATATATTAATAACATCAAATCATTTTGATATGGATAATGTCATTAAAAAGTTATTATGGTTAAAATATCAAGACATTTCAAGGAGTCTCACTATTTTATATTTTGGTTAGGTATATTTTTCAATCAATTTTGTTTAAAATTTAGCAAATATTTGTTTCAATTACAAATTTAAATTGAGTAATCTACAAGACCAAAATGACCAAGCAAATTTTGAAGGTATTCTATATATTTACACATTTAAAAATGAAATTTAAATAATGAAAAGTTATAATTATAATGAAAGAGAGTATAAATGTGTTTTCAATACCAACCGCTCCAAGAAAGCGTTGAAGCGATAGCAGAGGTTTCAGTAGGGTTTTGACAGAAGGTGTCTTGGCGGCCTGGTCTTCGCCATGGCAGCATCCTCGGGAGGAGGGGCGCCACCATCTTACCGTAACATAACGACTGGGGATCAGGTGCCGCGGTTAAACCAACATGCATCTGCACAGCAAAGAACAGGCCCAGTTTTGGGCGTTGAATGGCAGGCTAAAATGAAGAGCCAATGCCTGCCACGAGCAGTCAAGAAACCCAGGTTTGTCATTCCTACGTCGAAGTTAGATGAATATAGAAGTTACATGAAGAATCATGCTCTGATTTGTAAGTTTATTGGCATTTGGCCCTCTGAAAAGGATTTGTTAAAATAGTTTCAAATAAAATGGTAGCCCAAGGGTCACATTGATCTGAAATTAGGGGCGAACGAATTTTTTACAGTGATTTTTTCAAATTTGCTTGATAAAGAACGCATCTTTGAGGGAGGTCCATATTTTTACAGCAATGCAGGCCTCTTTCTCAGACAATGGGAGGAATGCTACAATCCTGAACAAGAACAATTTTTAGCAGCCCCTGTTTGGGTCAGACTATTTGGGCTACCCATAGATTTCTGGGACCCTGAAATTTTGGAAGGTATAGGGAATTCCTTAGGTTGTTTTGTCAAAATAGAAGAATCCACAGCTCGTGGACGATATACATCTTTTGCTCGAATCTATATCTATATGAACATATCTGAACCCTTACCAGAGATGATAGAACTAGAATATGAAGGCAAAGTATGGCTTCAGCTCCTTGATTACGAGCACATACCTTTTCACTGTAGACGATGCCATGAATATGGCCATCTGTATAAATCCTGCCCCTTAAACGGAGCTGAGCAACACCCTCAACCAGCGCCTGGAACAGAAGAACCATATCGACAAAAAGAGGATGTTTTTGTGCCTGTCAGTTCACGTAGACGCAGCCCCCGCTCAAGGAATAATGAACCAGGTAAAATGACAAAGCCAAATCCCCATAGCTCTACCACAATTGTAAATAGATATGAGGTATTACAGGAGGTAGAAGACTCACAGGTACTGGAAATTGATGATGAAGGAAAAGCAGAAGGCTCTGGAGTGGCGACCCAGAAACTACAATCGGCAAAACGGAAAGCAGGACAAGAGATGGAAACACCAGAAGAAATTTATACATAAAAATAGTTTCTTTCTAATTTAGTGTATGAGAGATATTTGTAATTCTCAATACTTAATATGGATTTGAAAATATTAATAATAAAAGAATTGAAATGAGAGAATTGAATTGAATTGAATTGAATTATGTATCTATATGAACATCTCTGAACCCTTACCAGAGATGATAGAACTAGAATATGAAGGCAAAGTATGGCTTCAGCTCCTTGATTACGAGCACATACCTTTTCGCTGTAGACGATGCCATGAATATGGCCATCTATATAAATCCTGCCCTTTAAACGGAGCTGAGGAACACCCTCAACCAGCGCCTAGAATAGAAGAGCCATATCGACAAAAAGAGGATGGTTTTGTGCCTGTCAGTTCACGTAGACGCAGCCCCCGCTCAGGGAATAATGAACCAGGTAAAACGACAAAGCCAAATCCCCATAGCTCTACCACAACTGCAAATAGATATGAGGTATTACAGGAGGTAGAAGACTCACAGGTTCTGGAAATTGATGACGAATGAAAAGCAGAAGGCTCTGGAGTGGCGACCCAGAAACTACAATCGGCAAAACGGAAAGCAGGACAAGAGATGGAAACACCAGAAGAAATTTATACATAAAAATAGTTTCTTTCTAATTTAGTGTATGAGAGATATTTGTAATTCTCAATACTTAATATGGATTTGAAAATATTAATAATAAAAGAATTTAAATGAGAGAATTTGTATTCAATTAATAGTTTCTTTCTAATTTAGTGTATGAGAGATATTTGTAATTCTCAATACTTAATATGGATTTGAAAATATTAATAATAAAAGAATTGAAATGAGAGAATTGAATTGAATGCATTTATACTCGAAAAAAAAATATGAGGAGTATGTTTTAACATCTCAATGTGGAGAATGTGAATTATAAATAAAATATTTTAATTTCAACTACGTTTGTATTATAGGCTACATTTTAAATCTTAAATCTAGATCTACTAAGGGTTGAGATGGTTTATATCTCTTTTCCCTCTAAAAACGTGTTTGCATTTGACGAAATTTGGGAGTTAAGATGGATCTAGGTTGGTGTAATGTATATTTCGATTAGCATGCCAATAAACTATTTAAATAACCATGTAATTAATATATTTGAATAATAACTTGAAAACACAAAAAAAAATACACTTCCTAATATCTAATTCATTTAATTTTTAATATAAAATTGATATATATGTTATTCAAAAAAATATTAATAACAATAAAAAATAAAAATATTTGGTATGGTTCATAAATAAAATAAAAAATTCCAGTGGAAGATTAAGTTTTTAAAATATATTTAAAAATATATTAATAACATTGATATGGTTCATAAATAAAATAAATTATTTGAATGGAAAATTAGATCATTAAAATATATTAATAACATCAAATCATTTTGATATGGATAATGTCATTAAAAAGTTATTATGGTTAAAATATCAAGACATTTCAAGGAGTCTCACTATTTTATATTTTGGTTAGGTATATTTTTCAATCAATTTTGTTTAAAATTTAGCAAATATTTGTTTCAATTACAAATTTAAATTGAGTAATCTACAAGACCAAAATGACCAAGAAAATTTTGAAGGTATTCTATATATTTACACATTTAAAAATGAAATTTAAATAATGAAAAGTTATAATTATAATGAAAGAGAGTATAAATGGAAACATTTTGAACTCTTTAATGTTTTCATATCAAGAAATTTGATTCATTTCCACTTAGTAAATCCATGGTTCAAATGGATCTATACATGTTTTCATATCAAAAAATTTAATTTATTTCCACTTTGTAAATCCATGGTTCAAATGGATCTATACTATTTTATAAAACATGGAGAATTTCATTTGATATCAGATCATATTTCAATAATTCTCACTTTTTTTGTTTTTCAAATCTCACAGTTTAATGTTTTAATTTTTGTTATTGAAATTAAATAATATAATTTTATTAATATAGCTCGGATTTAAAAGTTAGTGGAACAATTAAATTACACATTATATAGCTCAAATTTATTCATAATTCGAGCAATTTTTTTCCTAAATTTTAAACGGAACAAAACTATGTTTTTTTTAAAAAGTATTTTAATGGTTTTGACTATTTTAATGTGGTTGTGTCTTCTCATCTATAAGTCCATTTATTATGTTGATAAGCATTATATGATGAGATTCTTAATGGTGATACTTTGAGATTCCTTGTCTTCAAATGTTGTCCTGAATCTCAACAGTGTCACCCCATTAGACTCTCAAACTAAGAATTCCAATAAGATTGGATCACACTTTTCGTTCTCCAATAATAAAAAAAGAAGTGAAATGCTTCAGACTCAAGCCTTTGTTACAATGTTTTCACGATGACATAATTGTGAGTACTCGCTCTGCATGCCTAATAAGAGGGTTCTTTTATCCTCCTATATTCTACAGAATTCACTAGGTGATTGTGGCTATTCTACAATCAGCTAAAGATAGCACTCATTTCCTATCAGCTATCTTTAGAAATCTCACTGCCTTCATTATCCTAAAAAAACCTTTTTCACTATTTTTCATCTCTGCCTTCTCAAAAACACCTTCCTGCTCCTAAAAATTCATATTTGGGCTTAAATTCTCTTATTTTCATCATCTTCCCTATCCAAAGGCCTCATTTCATCTTTCTCTCCACTTTCCTTTCCAAAAACCCCCCATAAAACCCCATCTCCTCATTCTCCCTTACTCAAGACTCACTTTCACCCTAAAAGGTCCCATTAACCCCCTCACTTCATCAAATTTCAATTGTTTCATTAAAACAATGTGAAAATTCCTTTTTACATTGTTTTTAAACCTAAGTTTAAACCTGTTGGGACCCTTTTTATTTATATTAAACTCTATTTAAATATATTAAAACCTGAATCTTTTGTTTATTTGACCCGACCCTATATAAGCATTTAAGCCCTATTCTTAAATGTTTTGACCCCGCTCTTTATTAAAAACACCATGTCACCCTTCCCTTTTCCTTTAAAAAGCGCTTCCGCTTATGTTGTTGCCCCAGGCTCCTTTTTAAGCCCTCACGCCCATATAACCTCACCCTGCCCAAAAGATAAGCGCATCCGCCTATTATAATAGCTCGAGTCCCACCTTTTACCTATCCGCTCCTTTGCAGAACCTAACCACTGTTGATCTCCATCCCTGAGATCTAACGGCCAGCAGCCCTTGTCGCAAATTTAATTGCGCCGGAGATGGCACTTTCAAAACGCGTGAAATGGTTGGTTTTTCTTTGCCATGCTTCATTTGTTGTATGGAACCGAAACCATTACCACCCCTCCATCTGTGTGAAAACTGCCTTCCCGCTCCCGAAACCATTACCACCCCTTCATCTGTGTGAAAACTGCCTTCTCGCTCCCGAAAACTGCTTTTCTCCTCCTGCCAAATTCTGATACCGCCTCCCTCGTTCAAACTTCCCGAAGGTTTCAGCCTATGGAACCAAGCCCTGATCTACAATTCACCTCTTCTGCAATGCTCCGATGCTCTAAAAACCCCCAATAAATGCAGAAAAATCCCTTCACGTAGGTTTTTGAGCTCAGTTTATTTTTGTGCAGGTTTAATGGTAAGAACGCAGAAAATGCATTCCAGAGGTCCAAAAACGCTTAAATAAATGTCTGGATGACAATCTAGAGGTTTATTTTATTTTTAAGAGGCCAGAGACGAAAGATCAAGCTTAACCATCAATGAATCATGATCCTTGATGGTTATTTAAACCCTCTCGCAGCAGAAGAATGTCCCCTGCACAGAAAACGCAGACAGAGACGTAGCAAAGAAGAAAAGACAGTCAAAAGAATGTGACAAGCAATGAAGTTTAAAGGGCTAATCACAAATTAAAAAGATAAATCAAAAGATTAGCCATAAAGCAGAGGTTAAAGATGATGAAGACAGAGGAAAAGATTAAAGGATTAAAGGTTAAAACAGAGGTTGAAAAGGTTGATCAAAAGGATTAATAAATAATCAGAGATAAAAGCATAATCAAAGAAAAAGATAGTGAAACGGAAATTTAAAGGCAAATCTAGAGTTTAAAGGCCTAAATAGAGTTTAAACGATAAACAGAGACAAATCTACCCAGAAACAAATTCGAATGACTCAACCGAAGGCATTTACTCTTTCAGAAATACACTTTTCCACCTACAACATGTTTTCTTTCAATAAAATATCGAACAATTATTACACAGTCAGAGATATTTTTTGTCTACCCAGCTCAGTTATTGTAAAAGTTATCGAAAAGCCTTAAAGTCAAATATTTCCCAAAATTTAGCCCATAAGTTAAGTTAGGAGTTATTTTTACAGTGAATCACTCTTAGATATTTTTCCTTGGGCCTTGCATGGTCTCAAAGGTAAAAAACTCATTAATCTATAATAAATGACATCTGGAACCCTAACTTAAGATCACCTCCTCATTTCTGCAGTTAAATACTGCATGCTTATTCATTTTTAGTGTTGGTTGGTTGGTGGTTTGCTGATTACTGTTGCTAATCTAGTTAAGGATTGCTAGGGTGGATTTGAGAAAGCTCTGAGATGCAGAGAGCTATTGTACATGGAGTAATGTAACTGTTTTGAACATCATTAATACAAGCACGTTCACAGGATTCTGGAGCTATGTTAATGGTGAATTTTTCCTTCTTTGTCAATGTTTTCCTTCTATTTTCCATTCTGTCCACTATTTCTCTGATAAAAGAACATAAATTTTAGAGCAGGATATGATGTCTTAGCACCCTATTTCTGTCTGCGTTCTTTATCTTAATGTTTTCCTCTGTAAGGTTTGATTGGAGAATTCTTAATTTCTCTCTAGTTCCACCTAGCTTGTTGTCTTTTAAATGATTTAATAGAGTCAAAAGCCAAAGAAGTATATGGTATGCCCTGTCCTTTGGTATAGCTTGAAACATTGTTTTTAGGACCTTTCTTTGAAGTATACTTAGTAGAGTCTAAACCAAGGAAGTTTATGGTATGCCCTATCCTCTGGTCTGCCTCAAAATGTTGATTTGAAGGTCTTAGAGTGTTTATTTAAAGAAGATAGGTTTAGCTTGCTCTTTAGCTGCTCTCAATGTTATCTTAAATGTTTTCTTTGTCTGAAAGTAATTCTAGGATTGCTGGATTGTTGTCTTGAAGGTTTTCTTATTAAAGTCTAGCCAAAGAAGTCTATGGTATGCCCTGTCCTTTGGTTTGCCTCAAACAGTTACTTAAAAGGATTTTCTTGTTCAAGTAGAGCTAGAATATTCTTAACTGGCTATAGTTCTGCTGCCTTCACAACTTATTTTTATTTCATATCACATCTAATCTAAGAGATCCACTTGATATAGTTAGCTTGCCCTATGAAAAGACTTTCAGATTTGATGAACAATTAAATCCTTTTATGACTTCATATCCCAATGGGTTGATGTTTTCTCATGGTCTATCTATTCAGCTAAAACACTCCTTCAATTAATCACACCACTGATCTATCAACCTATCAATTAATCAGCCAAAATAAACAAAGTCCTTAGAACTTCATAGCTAGCCTAATATCATAAAAAAAAGCATAAAGCAATATCATCTGTAACCACATACATAGAGAGATCCCTCTCTGAGTCCAGGAAGGCTAGGTCCTTGGACTCCAAAGTGGTTCTGATGTGACCCCTTCAGTGTTTGTTCTTGCCAGTCTTACAAATCACAGGGAGCCAACAGGTTCAAAGCCATTTCGCTTAGGGTTTTTGAAGGACAACACTAACTTAAGAGGGTTCAAAGCCACTTTGTTTATAGTTTTTGAAGGATGGCGCTGAACTGAACTGAATTACAGTCGTAAGTTCAATTCCCGAACGTGGAGATTTTGGTTAAAAAGTAAAGCGGGTTTATCTTTATGTTCTCCTATAGGAAGAAAGATTCATGCATCCAAATTTTCATTATATATTTGAGATGTTGCTATGACCTGAAATGTACAACAAAAGAATTGTGACTATTTGGAAAGCCTAGTAGGTTGTATATTGTTTTGGTCGCGAGTGAGTCTTCCTCTGTTTTTTGCAATCATCGAAGAAGACAGAGTGAAAATCACTTTTGGCCATTCGCAGGCGATCGTCGTAGGGGAAGTGATGACCAATTCCCATGAGATGCATGTTTTAGTCGTGTTGATAGAATGGTCATTGAAAGAATGTTGCGGTTGGATTATGTAGAAGTCACTTCCATGGGCAGTGTCGCCAAGGCACTTAAACTCCTTGGAGTAAATAAAGAGCATGAGATAACCTCTGTCTGTAGTAATCCATTGAAGTTCAGTTTTATTATCACACATTATTGCATGCCAAAGCTAACAGGTTACGATCTCCTCAAGAGACTAAAGGAAATCAAGGGCTTGAAGGAGAAACCTGTAATTATAATGTCATCAGAGAATGTGCCCCAACGAATTCAAAGGTGTTTAAATGAAGGATTTGAAGACTTCATCAGAAAACTTGTGCAAAGGGATGACATCAAGAAGATAATGGGGCATATCAAGGTATCGAAACCTGTAGCCACCACGCCTATATGCAGAAATTTAAAAGTTCCATTCATTGTGTTAGCGGGAGAAAACACAAAGCCACGACCTTGAATCAATGGCGTTATAGTTGCTTGAATATGAGTGGGTTACTCGCTTTTTAAAAACAGGGCATCTAACCATGTAAAGTGTTGTTCGAGGTGTTGCAATATTTTCTTTGAATTTCATGAAATTTATAAGCAGAGTGATTCTCTGAGAGGGTTTCCAACAGCTTTACTAAATGTCGTTTTCTTGTAATAATAATGGTGACCATTTCTATTTTATTTTTTGAATTTTGATGGATGTTTTTTCATTGTAAATGAACTCTATATGTGGAGGTCTTTGACATCAATATTTGATATAAACACGGAAAAAATCATTTCAACAGGAAATTCGTCAATTATTATGATCTACTCCAAGCATATATGTTGTACGGGAGAAAACAGATAGGGTGTTCGAGCCTCCCCAAATTGTACCAAGGTCACAAGAACACCACCTCCCAACAAACTACTCTGACCGAGCAAGAGGTGGGGTTGGATATAGAAATTGTCGAGGATCTAAAGCGCAAGAGGTGGCCTTGAATACGAACACCGTCGGGGATCAGACACTCGAGCAGACAACCAGTACGCTTGATTTGAATCTCAAATTGTATGCCAAGCTTTGATTCAAGGTGGGCAACTGGAAATCTAAGTGTTGCATCGTGAAAATTTGTTGAATGCATTTCAAGATCTGTATGAATGCAAGTGCCTTCAAGCCTATGCAATGTGGCATCCACATGTAGTCCGACAACTGCAAGTATTTAGTATTATGTTTTCTTTTGTTGCGTGTTTCCCTAAAATTTCCTTTGTGAAATTTTTGTTTGTTCTATTTTCTAGGGGAGAGGATTTTATTGTTGTACAAGGACCAATAGTAGTTATAGTATTATTCCCACACATCCTTCAAAAAAACATCATAAAATCACTAAAATATGCACATAAATACTTTATATTAAGTTATATAAGTTATATAAATATGTCCAAAATGGGCCCAAATTGTGATTGGACCAACAATTGTCAAACACTGAGCCTTAACATCACAAGTTGACATGACCTATTGTCTCAAGTAACTCTAGTTATGAATTACCAACTAAGTCAAAATTCACTACAAAACATTACATCTGTTGTACCTTAAGAGACAATCCCTTAGCTGTGATAAGGAATCAGTGCTTAAGACATTTATATGATTATGTCACGAAAATATCTGTCTTTGTTTTAATCACATTCAAGTATTTACAATTAAACCTTTAGATATCAAACACAATGAATGTCTCACAATGCTATTATTTGTTGATGTTGAATGAAATGACCAGAAGAAAATGAAAGAAGAAATTCCAAACTGATATGTTACAAAGAATATATCATCTCAAACTTCTAAGGAATTTATGAAAGAAGTAGTTAAAACAAAGGAGCACCAGTTAAGGATTTTAACTCTTGATTACATAGGTAAAAAGAGACATGCTACTCATTACTTTGTCTTATTCAAAGAAAGAAAACACAGAATGTGAACTAAGATACATACCAACATAAACATATGCCATAAACTTGCTTACTCATTCATCAATCATTGAAATCTCTGAATACAAAATAGTAATCCGAAGATCCAAAACTCGAAACCATTCTTCCTCTTGAAAATTACATTAAATACAGTAAAAAAATAGTTTGGAACTACTGTAACCAATTCTAACTACCAAAAATACTTAGAACTTCGGAGGCTATCTATTACATGCCTTGAAATTTTTTTATTACAATTACATTGTCTTTGAAAAAGTAAAATATTAAAAATATACATCCTAATCTATAGGAATTTTTGATGATGCTGCTGCAATTGCTTGGTCAACTGATTTTTCTTTCTTTGATGCCGAAAACCCTTTTGGCAAGTCTATTTTCCAAGCTCTGCACTTTTTCCATATCTCTATATTAGTCCTAGGTGAATGTGTTAGATTGTGATACTCCAATCTGAATGCAGTAATTCGATTATAAGATGGTCCTTCTGTGAAAATAGTTTTTACCAACCACAGTAGCTGGAAATGTCTCTACAGAAAGTTGACCATTGTTTCCCCTTTAAGCACCTGAGTTTTTTCATGCCTGTTATCAACTTTACTTTTGGCCATAACTAGAAAATTCTCATAAGAATCCCATGGAAAAATATTTCCTTCATCTCCCCAACATGATGTCAGACCTATTCTTGTTAATTTGTCAAATAACTTATCAAATTGACTTACTGCTTCTTTAATTTCCATCAGTTTCTTTTCAGTAGCTTTTCTATGATCATTTCTAACAATCATCTTATTGATCTCCACTACATATAAGGTCATGTCTTTAATGTAATTCTCATCTAATTCCTGATCTATTTTAGAATTAATAAAATTAATGAACCTTCTAGCCCAGATAGCTCGGTTAATTTCCCTCTGTTTATCTTTCATGATTGGTTCTTCACATTCCCTGATAAGACTTTTTTTCCTCTGCAACTATCTTCAAACAACTCCAAATTGATTTCATTTCTGAAATGATATCATTCCAAATGATATCTTTGGCTTGTATTAGTGAAATGTTTCCTTTCAATATTTCTTTGAGTTTTTTAATCTCAGCATTAGCATTCTGAATATCTGTTTTATACTTGTCAGCTTCATTCTCTATGATATGAATAAGCTTTGTTGCAGTCTCTAGATCTACTTGAGCCTTTTTCTGATCTATTTCAGCCATCTGCAACTCAGTATGCAATTGAATAATCTGTTCTTGTGGATCTTCATTACCTGTAGGAAAAACAAAAGTACAACTATGGTTATCAATATTATTTTGCAGTGATATTGCAGTTTGCTTTATTTTGGCAATTTCTTCATATTTTTGCATTAGTTGCTGTAAAAGCTTTTCCTTTTCATTCTCCACCTCTGCAACTTCTGCAGCCATAGAATTTTCTCCTATAGGAAATTTTAGCTTCTTCCTTAATGTGGATATTTCTACTTCAGCACTCTGCATAAATTTTTGTACATTAGTCTTGTCACTAGGGTCCACTCCAATCTTTACAATGATTTTCTTTAACTCATCATTATGAACTGTTAAAGCTCTTGCATTAGCTTTCTCTAACTTCAATTGCTTAAGTACCTTTCCCAACATATTTTCTACCTTCATTTCCATTGCATTGGTCTTGGTCAAGTCATTCACAATTAACTGACTAGTTTTCATATGAAAATTCATCTTATCCATTAGGGGAATCTTCTTCACATCTACAGTCACATTTACAGTATTGAAATTATTAGAAGAACCTATGACATGTTTTTGGGATGAGACAGGGAAATTATGAATTGATCTTTTTCAAGATCCAGGACAGTCAAAAGTCTTGTTTGATCCAGAGCAACCTGATACTCAGCTTGGGCTTCCATGCTGGCCTTCATCTTTTGATTCCTTTCTTCAATCTATGTAAACATCTGTTTGATCAGAGGTACTTGTTCATGAGAGATTTCATGACTCCTAGGTGAGGCAGGAACATTTTTTTCTTCTCCTAGATGTAAAGAAAAACCAGGTGGGTTAAATGTAAATTCTTCAATAAACTTTGTCCTCTTTTCAGCTCCCTGCTCCTCATCATCTAAGTCAATCACTATTTCTTTGCTTCTTTTGTTTGATTTTTCTGATATGACAGGGGTCTGAATGTTTGAACCTGCTAAACTTATCACACCTCTACTTGCTATCTTCTCTAAATCTGGCCTGCTTTCATGAATGAAAGTTGAATACCCATTCTCAATTCTTCTATTTGAAATTACAATGTGGGGGTCATAAGCCCAGCTTTCCCCTAACAACATATGCATCTCGTCTAACATTTTAGTAACCTCCTCAAATGCCTGTCTCATATTGACTATGAAAGGGCCTACAGTCATGGGTAATTTGTACATTTGCTCCTTTTTCATGGGTACAAAGTGAACCTGATCAAAATTTAGGCTCTGTCGAATAAATTCCAAGGAAAATAGCCTCATAGGTACAAATGTTGGAAGTCTGTAAGGCTCAACACTTGCTCCGTATAGCCTAATTTTAGAGTAATCCTCAAAAACAAACCAATCTCCAAATTTTCAAGTTACTCATAGATGTAAATATTCTTGAGCTTTAGGTAAAAAGCAAGGAGGAGAAACTCCATTCAAGACTTTATATACAACTGCCAAAAATAACTGGCGAAATCAAACAATCCAGCTTCATTTTTCTCTCCTCTTACTACATCTGTCCAGAACACTACTGATTGCATTTTCTTGTTTACATCCATAATATTCAGACCTAAATGCATGAAACCTTCCACATTTTGATATAAGAATAAGTAGACAATCAATGAAGGAAATTTAAAAGAACCTGTTAATGAAAGGCTCATTAGCTGTGAATTAACTGCTTCCTACCAATATGATGGAATATCCAGCACTGTTCCCAAATTCATCATCATGGAAAACATCCCCAAGGCTGATTTATCCACTGTACTGTCATTATATTTGCCTAGAATTTTCACAATGCTGCTTAATACTGGTCGAATTTTTGCATCACAAATTTCCATAGCAAATTCTTTGCTGTCCGGTTGAAATTGCTTCATGTTTGGCTTCAAAATGTATATGAACTGATTAAACTCTTCACCTACAAGATTATCATAATAGGTGATCAGAGAATCGTATGAGAACTGAACTGATGATTCTGACTCAGGATAACAAAGGGCTTGATGGATTAACTGGGTAGACACTTGCAAAAAATTCTCTCCCTGTCAATTCATAACAAAACATTTCCCAGGGTACATGACTGACACCAACCAATATATAAATTTAGGAAATAGGTGGGTTTTTGGGATACATGCAAAAATTACTCCAGACTTGACCATGCCAGTAAAAACAAGGGAGTTTTTGTCATTTAGAATGACTTGCTGATGATGAATTATAGGACAAAGAGTATCTTGAATATCCCCCTCGGTGTCCATGAGAGGGATATGACTAGTCGAACCCGACAAAGATGAACGCTTAGCCATAACTGAAAATTAACGTAAAGAACAACTCACAGGGTGGTCAATTCTACTAGGTTGACAGGAAACTGAAACAGGACACAGTGCAAACTAATCAGAAAATATTTGAAAAAACAATGCTAATTTTGTTTAAATGGATGGCGTGGATTCAAAATTTAATGCTGACATGACACACTAGCAAGCCATTGATCCGACGTGGAAGAGAGTTGTGAACAACTCAGTGCCCTACGTCACTACAAGGGCTCTCAAGGTACAGGGGAAAAATTTGGCTGGTGCTCCCGCAATGAATCTCCACCGTTCATCTCTGTTTCCCTCGCATTAAACTGAGTCAACTGTGGAGGCACTCATTTAATTATCTTGTGCACTGCTTGCGCCCGCGAGTTGGGCCTTTTGTTGAAAATTCAAACCATCAACGCTTTTCGCCCAACAAAATGATCGATGTTTAAACATAAATGTGGAACCCACTTTCATATAGTTTAAAAGTATTTAAAATTTTAACTTTAATACATCAACATAAATGTTTTTTATGCTAAAGTATAAGAATTTTAATACTTTAACATTTTTTCAACATTTTTTTTTTTATAAATATTTTCACGAATTGAAAATAAAAAGGATATGCGAATGATCCACAACATCTGGCTCTACCTGGGGATAGTGTTTTTCCCACGAAACACTAAGAACCTGCAGATCAGTGCCTTCACCTCGGGCATGGAGTCAAAAATTGCTTGATGAGAAATATACAACGAGGGAAAATCGAATATATACAATGATGAACTAGCTTCTTCAGTGTTGGAAATAGTGTTTCAAATACTGTCCATTCACAGGCAGCTCTACTGCTTCTCCATCAAGATTTTCCAACATAAAAGTGTTATTTGATCTAGCTTCAGTGATTTTGTAAGGTCCATACCATAAAGGATCAAACTTGCCATGTTTCCCTTTCTCTTCTCTTCTGGTATCCATCTTAATACCAAATCTCCAGTTTGAAACATGATCTCCTTGGCCTTCCTGTCAAAAATAGACTTCATTTTTTCCTGATATGTGACCAAATTGTCTCTGACTTTATTTCTACTTTCACTCAATTCTATTACCTTATGCAATCTTCTTATCAATGCATTAGGCTCCTCTTGAGCTTCTTGAAGAAAATAAATAACTGGTCTTGCTAGCTGAGTGGGAAACAAAGCTTGAGTGCCATATACTAATTCATATGGTGACTTACCAGTGGATCTTCTAGTAGTCATTCTCACTGCCCAGAGAGCAAAAATCAGTTTTGAGTCCCAATTTTTCTGGTTTTCATTGATTGTTTTCTTCAAGATCTTCACCAATGTCTTGTTAGATGATTTTGCTAATCCATTTCCTTGTGGGTGATATGTTGTGGAATGAGACAATATCACATTATAAGTTTGACAAAAATTTATGAATCTAACTAAGTTGAATACCTAAGCATTGTCTGTTACAATCTTCAATGGACATCCAAACTTGCTGAAAATATTCTCTTCTAAAAAATTCATTACTACCAAATCATTTGCCTTTCTGGTAGGAATTGTCTCTATCCATTTTGTAAAATAATCCATGGCGGTTAGAATCCACTTAAACTGCCCACTTGATGGTGAATTAATTTCCCCAATGAAATCCAATCCCCATTGTCTGAATGGTTCTTCAATGAAAATAGGAAGAAGAGGTAAAGGAGCTAACCTTTTCTTTTCTGCAAACAATTGGCATTTTTGACAACCTCTAACAACTCTGTATACATCAACAAATAAAGAAGGCCAATAGAAACCTGATTTAAGAATCTTATGAGCAGTTACTTTCCAGCTATAATGACCTCCACACAAGCATTCATGGTATTTTGTGATAACTTCCATTATTTCTTCTTCTGTCAAACATAACAACAAGACACCAGCAGGATCTTTCCAATACATTTTTTCATCAATTATAACATAAGGTTGAGCTTTAAGTTTTAGAGCTCTATGCTTAGCTCTATTGATTGAGGGACGACAAGAAAGGAAACACAAATAGTGGATAATGTCTTTATACCAGTTTGAGCAAAGAAATTTGTATTTGATTGCTGACTTTGACTTAACCTGATCATTTTCCTCAGCTACTTCATCTAGAGGTGCAAGCAAGTTAATTCCCAAAGCTTGGAAATTAGATTATGTCAACAATTTAGCTAGTCCCTGTCCTTTGACTAACTTAGTATGCTTAATGTCCAAATCATATTCTTGGATTTTTGCAATCCATTTGCCTCTTTTTCCCTCCACATCACTCTGTACTAGTACATCTTTGACAGCGGAATTAGGCACATATGCCACTATTTGAGAATGAAGTACATAAGTCCTGAAAGATTTTAATGATTTAACTAAATCATATACCTTCTTTTCCAGAATATTATACTTGAGCTCTGCATCTCTGAGGACTTTACTGAAAAAGGCTACAGGTTTCTCACTTCCTTCTTCATTTTTCTGTAATAACACAATAGCAATAGTAGAGGATGATGCAAATGAGAATATTTGGAAAGGCTTCAAGTAATCTAGACTGATCAAAACTGGAGCTTCTTGGAGAAATTCTTTAATTTTGTCAAAGGATTCTCTCGCATCCTTGTCCCATTTCACTTCAGCATTCTTTTTCAACATATCTACTATTTTCCTGACAATCTCCACATAATTTGTAACAATTCTTCTCAGAAAATTAATTTTCCCTAGAAACCTTTGGATATCCTTTTTAATTCTGGGTAGTGGAATTGTTTGTATAGCTTCAACCCTTGATGGATCATTTTTTACACCTTTATTTGAAACTATATGACCCAAAAACTTTCCTTATTATAGAGAAAACAAGGATTTCTTAGGATTCAATGATAACCCAAATTTTCTGCACTTCAAGAAAGCTTTCTATAGGTGCTCTAAGTGCTCATCATCAGAACCTGAAAAAATAGTAACATCACCAAGATAAATTATTACAAATTTGTCACCCACAAAAGAAATATCCATTGCCCTTTGGAAAGTAGCTCCTGCATTCATGAGGCCGAATGGCATCCTGGCATACATGGAAGTTCCCCAAGGTGTGGTGAAAGCAGTTTTCTTCTGATCTTCCTTCTCCACAGCTACCTGATTATATCCAGAAAAACCATCAACCATGGATAGCCTGTAAGCTCCAATCACTTTCTGCAAAACAAAATGCATCTTCGACGAAGGATAATTATCTTTCAGGGAAGCTTTGTTCAAATTTCTGAAATCCACACATAATCTTATCTCTCCATTTTTCTTCCTTACTGGTACCAGATTGGAAACCCAATCTGGATATCTGAGTGGGACTATGATTTTTGCTTGCAAAAGTTTCTTTACTTATTTTTCAATTGCGGCAAGTAATAGTGGGTTAATTTGTCTAAGATTCCGTCTGTGTGGCTTAACCCCCCCTTTCAGTGGTATTTTGTGTTGAATAATATCTAGATCATAAGTCTTTAAATCTTCATATGACCATGCAAACACATCCATGAATTGTTTGAAAAGGTCTACATACCTTTCTTTATATTCCTTAGGAACTCCTTTAAACAAATTAACTATTTTAGGCTCATGTTGAGTTCCTAAATTACATTCCTTCATTTCTTCATATTGAGATACCTTTTTATGATTCTCTGCCACATCATTAGCATCAAACAATCTCTCAAGAGGCACCAAACCTCTGGGCAAAATATTATCTTTCAATTGAATTATCTTCTGATCGCCGATTGTTTGCTTCAGGTTTCTATACATATCACTTTGATCACTTTCGTCAACTTCTAAACCAATCTGACTATCTTCAAAATTTCCAATCATTGTTAAAAATTGATTAATCTGGTCATCATCCTCAAAAGCCCACCAATGCTTTACATTATCAGGGATTGAAGGCTTGTATCTCAACTCAATTTCATATCTCAACCTTGGATTAGTTGGTGGCTTAAATGTACTAGCTGCAACTGCCAATGAATCTGCCATTCTATTCTCTTCTCTTGGAATAAATTGAAGATTAAAGGCTTCAAAATAATTTTCAACTAGATCCCACACCTCATTTCTATAGGACCTCAATCTGGGATGCTTAGTTTGACACCAATTCTTCTTCTATCCGATTATTAATTCAAAATCACCAAAAACAAAAATAGACTGAATTCTCATTTGTTTGGTTGTTTGCAGGCTTAAAATCAACGCTTCATACTCAGCCACATTATTAGTAGATTCAAATTCCAGTTTAAAGGAAAAAGGTGAAAGGTTACCTTCAGGAGATATAAATATGAATCCAGCTCCAGTGCCCTCTTTAGAAAAGGCACCATCGAACTAACACTTCCAAATTTTATTTGAATGCAGCTCCTTGTGTATATTGGCTGAAGAAAGCTGCTCCTTTGAATCTTCAGCAAATTCTGCCTCTTCATGTAGCATGAAACAAGAAAGACCTTCTTTCTGTTGGCCATAAATGGGGGAATTACCTGCATCTTTCTTGGTTGTAGTTTTCAGAAATCTGGTTTCTCTGTATAAACTCCTTTCCTCCCTATTAAAAATAGGAATGATGGCATATGTAAAATCCAATTTCAAGACACCTCCAAGCTTTGCTCCCCAGGATCTAGAGAACAACATACCAAATCTGGCTGGAATATCTGCTACTGCAACATCCATCATAATACTCTTGGCTAGAATTTGAGCTAAGGAAACAACCATGTATTTGATAAGACCTACAAACTTCACCCTTTTTGAATCAAAGGAATGAAGGTCTCTGTATGGCTTAGTGATTTGTAACTTTAGCTCACTAATCACAGATAGTGACATAAGATTATGTGATGCACCAGAATCTAGCATACAATTATGTAAAATGAAATCATGCAACAAAAATGATATATAAAAAGGTGGAACAGAGGAATCTACCTCTTCAACATGAGGCCCAAAAGTAACCACTGGCTTCTCTTCTTGCAAATTCACAATATCACCCACCTCATCAGATTAAGATAGATTAATAAATTCCGTAATTTATTTCTTATAACTAGGTGTTTTAGCCAACTCAAGAAGAGGTACTTGTATTTTAACTTTTTCTAACTCTTTCAACAAACTGAAATTTTGATTTTGTTTTGTCAAATTTTCAGGTTCTTCTTGATTTTTGTTTAGATTTGCATGTTGCTCAGGAACAGTAACAATCTTCTCCAAAATATTAGAGTCATTATATTTGACTTGGGAAGCCTCAGTTTGTTGCTTCTCCTTTCCATGTACTAAATTCATGGGCTGCTTTCCCTTGTCTGATTGTTTTATTGATTTTTTTCTGTTGTGGAGTCGCCATTGGAGAAGGGACTGACTCTGATTCTGTTTCTTCATCATCCTGAATTCTCAACATCTTTTTAGATCTCAATTCATACTTTTTATGAAATTCAGCTTGCATAAAATCATTAAATTGTTTACAATAGTCATCCATCTCTTCCTGATCAAATGAAATATCACCTTCTTTGCATTCTTCTTCACATTCTTCTTCTGCACTATCTTCCATGTACATAACATAAATTTGCTCTTCATCTCCTTTCTGATCATCATCAGGAGACTAGGAAGGAGCTACTTCTATATATAAGGGTGCTTGAACTTGATCCTGATCTCTTCTTTCCCTCTGCAGAATCTGCAGGGGTTGCTTTCTAAATTTGGGATTAAAAAATCCTCTGTTTTTCTGTGTAGGTTTCTTGTTATCCAATTCCAACTTTACTAATTTTTTTGATAAATTTTTAATGACCTTTGTCATGTCATCAATCCTTTGATTTTGTATTGACTCTTCTTTAGCTTTTCCTTTATCTTGAACTAACTGCTTTCCTTGGGCCTTCCCAGCAGTAGTCATATTTGCTTCAATTTCTAAGGCATCAGTTTGGATTTGTTCAAGAGTAGGGGAACTTCTTTCCCTCAAAGTAAAACTAAAATCTAATACAAATTCCCCAGCAAAAACAACTCTTGCTCCAATAGAAGGAGGTTTCATTTCTGCAGGCAAACTATTGTACAACTTATTGAATCTTTTAATGAAATCACTCATATTTTCATCTGGTTTTTCCTTAATGAAATTAAACTATGTCAAAGAATAAACATGGTCTCTCTTTTCACCCCATATTTGGATGAATTTTATTTCTAACTCATCTCAATCATTAATTGAGCTATTTTTTAATCCTTTGTAATATTCCAAATCTGGAACAACTCATGAATCATGCATGAAAAATGCATTTCCAGCAGCATATGCAATAAAACAGTGAAATGATCACTTGGATCCCATGGATACATCTATTTAGCATCTAAATACAAGATGATATCAGAAATAAATGGAACTAGGTGGGTTAAACAGGCCTCCCACACTAGTGTAGCTGAAAATGACTAAAAACCCCAAATTGCATTTTACCAGAGTTGCTGCATCAATGGACTGCGCAGTATAAAGAGGGTTTTAACATAAAAACATGGGAGAATAATAGAAATACTCATATATTAATGAATAATACAGAAGTACATAGATCTAGTCTCCTCATACAAAATTCAAGAGAACCCGGCAAGGGTTTCTTGTCAAATACTCTGCATACAAATGTGATCTTCAGAAAATTACTAAATAATCACTGCAACACTGAAGCATAAGAGCATAGAAGGCTGAATGATGACTGATCTGATGTATATCCCTCAATGGCTTCCTCCCATGAAAGGATGAACCTTTCAATCACAAGGAAACTCAGCAACGGAGCCACCAAACCATACAATGAACACTGCCTCCTAAATAACACATTCCCTAGCTGGAAAATCACTGGGAATGTCTAGGAAATGTGTGGTCTGATACCACAGATCTGAAATAAGCTCAGGATCTCTTCAAACAGGTCTCTCAAGTGAAGGAAACCTTCCTCCAATGAGAAACTAGCTCAGAAGCCGGGATTCCAATCCCTTCCACTGCTGCACCCAGCAACACTACATAATCTCCGAAAAATTTGTGTTGATGAAGATGGATAAAGCTTGGCCTGAAAAAATGATGTGGAATGATGAATAAAAAATCTCCCAATGAGTCTCCTCAAAGGAAAGAGGTGGGATTCCCGCCCGTGAGCACCCAGTGCTAAACAACACTGCAGCTTTGCTAAGCAGCAAAGCAACAACAATTATTGGCATACAAGAATAATAATCTACAACATGATAGATAATGTTGCCATCCTCTTCCTTATATAAGACATGAGTTTTTTTGCCCTTGGCCCCACTCAATTAGGTTACTTCTAACCCAAGTTACATCTCTCTCCAAAATTGCATTATTCATCCTTGGATTCCTCCTCCACTAGAACTGCGCTGTTGACTTAGTCAAAGCAGCTTGATTTTATCTCTGTTCACACATGGAGGTGTTTTATTAGGCTAGAAAGAATGTCTCATTCACACTTGGAGTGTTTTTATCCTCCTTAGGAGACTT
This sequence comes from Pinus albicaulis, assembly GCA_034641835.2. Lineage (NCBI taxonomy): Eukaryota > Viridiplantae > Streptophyta > Pinopsida > Pinales > Pinaceae > Pinus > Pinus albicaulis. The sequence goes on along the minus strand of CM076582.1, from coordinate 1,324,586,847 downwards.
ATGGGCTTTTCTACCCATTTATTTACTGACTAGAGCTACTGCTAACTCTAATGTTCCATTTAGCTTGGAGGCTAAAATTTTGGAACATTACATCCTTTAAACCATTTTCTTGCCTCTCCATTTAGAGACTACACAAAAATTCTCATTACCACATCAAGGTGTTCTACATTGAAATTTTTGGCAAAGGTGCAAAACAAAGGCAAGTGTTGTTCTGCAGTTATTTCATCTTCACCAGTAAATCTAGGAAGCAACTTAAGATATTATTGAAGCATTGCATTCATTGGTTTAGGAAGATTTAGTGGTGCATATCTGTTCATCAAGAAAGCAGGGGCTGCCATGTTTATGCCCTAATTGACTGCTCCTTGAGTAGTGTTAATCTGTGTACCAGTTGTAGGTGTGGATGAATGGGGTGAAACAACTGATAAAGGAAGGGGTTGATAAACTAAAGCAGAAGAACTGACAACTGTATTAGGTTGAGTTTCTGTAAATGAAAAATATATAGATTCTAAAGATTTCTTTTCTAACCTTGGTTCTTAGAAGTGAATGGATGAAGACAAGAATTATTTTTCCGAGAAAGTGAGTTTCCGGGAAATATCCTTGGATGAAATAGTATGTGCACTGCTGCCAGGTGCAGGCAATGTGGCATCAGGTGTTGAAAGGGTTTTTGGTTTCCGGCTCTTTTTAGAAACCAAATTTTCTGGATTTGAAAGGGTAGGGACCTTCTACTGAGAGGTATCAGACCTCGTATGTGGCTTCTTATAAGCCAGAATTAAAAATAAAACACAGCTCTTAATATTTCCTCCTCTCTGAACAACTAAAGCAAATACAAATAAAACCCAGGGAAAAGACTTTGTTTCTTCGCTCCCCGGCAATGGCGCCAATTAATGTCGTACCTGAAGAGAAAATCCCTTAGCTGTGATAAGGAATCAGTGCTTAAGACATTTATATGATTATGTCACGAAAATATATGTCTATGTTTTAATCACCTTCAAGTATTTACAATTAAACCTTTAGATATCAAACACAATGAATGTATCACAATGCTATTATTTGCTGATGTTGAATGAAATGACCAGGAGAAAATGAAAGAAGAAATTCCAAACTGATATGCTGTCACACAGAACATATCATCTCAAAATTCTCAGGAATTTATGAAAGAAGTAGTTAAAACAAAGGAGCGCCAATTAAGGATTTTAACTCTTGATTACATAGGTAAAAAGAGACTTGCTGCTCATTACTTTGTCTTATTCAAAGAAATAAAACACAGAATGTGAACTAAGACAAATATCAACATAAACATATGCCATAAACTTGCTTACTCATTCATTAATCATTGAAATCTCTAAATACAAAATAGTAATCTGAAGGTCCAAAACTCGGAACCATTCTTCCTCTTGAAAATTACATTAAATACAGTAAAACAATAGTTTGGAACTACTGTAACCAATTCTAACTACCACAACTACTTAATAATTCAGAGGCTGTCTATTACATACCTTGAAAATGTTTTATTAAAATTACATTGTCTTTGAAAAAGTAAAATATTAAAAATATACATCCTAATCTATAGAAATTGTTGATGATGCTGCTGCATTTGCTTGGTTAGTTGATTTGTCTTTCTTTGATGCTGAAAACCCTTTTGGCAAGTCTATTGTCCAAGCTCTGCACTTTTTCCATATCTCTATCTTAGTCTTGGATGAATGTGTTAGATTGTGATACTCCAATCTGAATGCAGTAATTCAATTATAAGATGGTCCTTCTGTGAAAAGATTTTTTACCAACCACAGTAGCTGGAAATGTTTCTGCAGAAAGTTGACCACCATTGTTTCCCCTTTAAGCACCTAATTTTTTTCATGCCTGTTATCAACTTTACTTTTGGCCATAACTAGAAAATTCTCATAAGAATCCCATCGAAAAATGTTTCCTTCATCTCCCCAACATGATGGAAGACCTATTCTTGTTAATTTTTCAAATAACTTATCAAATTGACTTACTGATTCTTTAATTTCCATCAGTTTCTTTTCAATAGCTTTTCTATGATCATTTCTAAAAATCATATTATTGATCTCCACTACATATAAGGTCTTGTCTTTAATGTCATTCTCTTCTAATTCTTGATCTGTTTTAGAATTAATAAAATCAATGAAACTTCTAGCCCAGATAGCTCTGTTAATCGCCCTCTGTTTATCTGTCATGATTGGTTATTCACATTCCCTGATAAGACTTTTTTCCTCTGCAACTATCTTCAAACAGCTCCAAATTGATTTAATTTCTAAAATGATATCATTCCAAATGATATCTTTGGCTTGTATCAGTGAAATGTTTCCTTTCAGTCTTTCTTTGAGATTTTTAATCTCAGCATTAGCATTCCGAATATCCATTTTATACTTGTCAGCTTCATTCTCTATGATATGAATAAGCTTTGTTGCAGTCTCCAGATCTACTTGAGCCTTTTTCCGATCTCTTTCAGCCATTTGCAACTCAGTATTCAATTGAATAACCTATGCTTGTGGATCTTCATTACCTGTAGGAAAAACAAAAGTAAAACTATGGTTATCAATATGATTTTGCAGTGATATTGCAGTTTGCTTTATTTTGGAAATTTCTTCATCTTTTGCATTAGTTGCTGTAAAAGATTTTCCTTTTCATTCTCCACCTTTGCAACTTCTGCAGCCATAGAATTTTCTCTTGTAGGAAATTTTAGCTTCTTCCTCAATGTGGATATTTCTACTTCAGCACTCTGCATAAATTTTTGTACAATAGTCTTGTCACTATGGTCCACTCCAATCTTTACAATGATTTTCTTTAACTCATCATTCTGAACTGTTAAAGCTCTTGGAATTATCTTTCTCTAACTTCAATTGCTTAAGTACCTTTCCCAACATATTTTCTACCTTCATTTCCATTGCATTGGTCTTGGTCAAGTCACTCATAATTAACTGACCAGTTTTCATATGAAAATTCATCTTATCCATTAGGGGAATCTTCTTCACATCTATAGTCACATTTACAGTATTGAAATTCTTAGAAGAACCTATTGACATGTCTGTGGGATGAGACAGGGAAATTATGAATTGATCTTTTTCAAGATCCATGACAGTCAAAAGTCTTGTTTGATCCGGAGCAACTTGATACTCAGCTTGGGCTTCCATGCTAGCCTTCATCTTTTGATTCCTTTCTTCAATCTGTGTAAACATTTGTCTGATTAGAGGTACTTGTTCATGAGAGATTTCATGACTCTTAGGTGAGGAAGGAACATTTTGTTCTTCTCCTAGATGTAAAGAAAAACCAGGTGGGTTAAATGTAAATTATTCAATAAACTTTGTCCTCTTTTCAGCTCCCTGCTCCTCATCATCTAAGTCAATCACTGTTTCTTTGCTTCTTTTGTTTGATTTTTTTGATATGATAGGGGTCTGAATGTTTGAACCTGCTAAACTTATCACACCTCTACTTGCTATCTTCTCTAAATCTGGCATGCTTTCATGAATGAAAGCTTAATACCCATTCTCAATTCTTCTATTTGAAATTACAATGTGGGGGTCATAAGCCCAACTTTCCCCTAACAACATATGCATCTCATCTAACATTTTAGTAACCTCCTCAAATGCCTGTCTCATATTGAATATAAAAGGGCCTACAGTCATGGGTAATTTGTACATATGCCCCTTTTTCATGGGTACAAATTGAACTTGATCAACATTTAGGCTCTGTCGAATAAATTCCAAGGAAAATAGCCTCATAGGTACAAACGTTGGAAGTCTGTAAGGCTCAACACTTGCTCCATATAGCCTAATTTCAGAGTAATCCTAAAAAACAAACCAATCTCCAAATTTGCAAGTTACTCATAGATGTAAATATTCCTGAGCTTTAGGTAAAAAACAAGGAGGAGAAACTCCATTCAAGACTTTGTATGCAACCGCCATGAAATAACTGGCGAAATCAAACAATCTAGATTCATTTTTCTCTCCTCTTACTACATCTGTCCAGAACACTACTAATTGCATTTTCTTGTTTACATCCATAATATTTAGACCTAAATGAATGAACTCTTCCACATTTTGATATAAGAATAAGTAGATAATCAATGAAGGAAATTTATAATAACCTGTTAATGAAAGGCTCATTAGCTGTGAATTAACTGCTTCCTGCCAATATGATGGAATATCCAACACCGTTCCTAGCTTCATCATCATGGAAAACATCCCCAAGGCTTATTTATCCACTGTACTGTCATTATCTTTGCCCAGAATTTTCACAATGCTGCTTAATACTGGTCAAATTTCTGCATCAAAAATTTCCATAGCAAATTCTTTGCTGTCCGGTTGAAATTGCTTCATGTTTGGCTTCAAAATGTATATGAACTGATTAAACTCTTCACCTGCAAGATTATCATAATAGGTTATCAGGGAATCGTCTGAGAACTGAACTGATGATTCTGACTCAGGGTAACAAAGAGCTTGACGGATTAACTAGGTAGACACTTGCAAAAATATCTCTCCTTGTCAATTCATAACAAAACATTTCCCAGGGTACATGACTGACACCAACCAATAGATAAATTCAGGAAATAGGTGGGTTTTTGGTATACATGCAGAAATTGCTCCAGACTTGACCATGACAGTAAAAACAGGGGAGGTTTTGTCATTTAGAATGACTTTCTGATAGAATGGAAGATGAATTACAGAACAAAGAGTATCTTGAATATCCCCCATGGTGTCCATGAGAGGGATATGACTAGTCGAACCCGACAAATATGAATGCTTAGCCATTGTTTCGGGAAATAATTCCCTAGAAGTCGTTGGGTCAGAAACCTCCACAGATCGGGGCATACTATTCAAGAAGGACTCACACAACCAAACTTGTATGCTAAAAACTAGATATTATCATTTGTAGAACTCACCCGTAGATCCTACATTTGATGTAGATCCTGCGAGGTCCAAACCCCCAGCAACTCTTCTTCCTCTTCAACCTGAAAATCAAGAAGAAACGTGCATGGAAATCTAATTGTATAACATATATCTTTCCTGAATGTCAGCATAATCCATGTGAAACATCATATAAACAATGATACATGTTTAATTAACAATCTTTGCACATATATAAGCAGATATTAACACGTGAATTTGGAAACAATATGGTTCTTCTTCATTACGAACAACATGTACAATAATAGAAAGGTGGAGAGATCACCTGAATCCTTCCACGATCTTCGAACAGACCGTCGTTTGGATCCATCCAGCCCTTGCCTCATTAGGATTATTCCAAGACTTGTGCACATGAGATGACATATAAGCTGATGAACATCTCTAGGAAACAAGGGTTTCCTGAAAATGCTTGGGAAGTGCAGGAGGCACGGGAAATCAGACTTGAATTGGGCTCCAACAGAGTATAATGTCTATAATTTTTCTCTCTCTCTTAGGCCATGCATATGAGGGGCTTTTATACTCCCTCAAAGTAGTTTCAATCAGTTGGAAACAGTTGGCCATGGGCTGGGGTGGTTGAATTACGGGAATAACCATCAACCTAGCCTCGAAAATATGGTTTTTTATATATATATTTTAATGATTTTAATGGCATACGCGGAAAAGTATCTCTAGACTCGTGTATACACGCGGAAAATTCTGGGCATATCCGTGTATGGGTTTTGAAACACTTTTTTTTATGAACTTTTATTCAAGTCTGTGGGAAAGGGTTCCCAAGGCCGAAGAGACAATCATGAATCACATGAGGGTGAAAAATGATGCTATAACAGCCATGACTCAAAAGTAACGTAAAGAACAACTCAGAAGGTGGTCAATTCTACTAGGTTGACAGGAAACTTAAACAAGACGCAGTGCAAACTAATCAGAAAAGATTTGAAAAAAAAATGCTAATTTTGTTTAATGCTGACATGATGCGCCAACAAGCCATTGATCTGACATGGAAGACAGATGTGAACAACTCAACGCCCTACATCACTGTGGTGGCTCTTGAGGTACGAGGGAAAAATTTGGTTGGTGCTCCCGCAATGAATCTCCACCATTCATCTCTGTTGTCCTTGCAGTCAACCGAGTCAACTACGGAGGCACTCATTTAATTATCTTGTGCGTTGCTTGTGCCCGCGGGTTGGGCCTTTTGTTGAAAATTCAAACCATCAACGCTTTCCGCCCACAAAACGATCGATGTTTAAACATAAATGCGGAACCCACCTTCATAAAGTTTAAAAGTGTTTAAACTTTTAACTTTAATACATCAACAGAAATGTTTTTTATGCTAAAGTATAAGAATTTTAATACTTTAATATTTTTTCAACAATTTTTTTTATTTTATATTTTCACGAATTGAAAATAAAAAGGATATGTGAATGATCCACAATAGGATCATGTACAAACCAATCCACAACACAGATGTGAATTTCGTAGATGGAAATCCATGCCAATATTCCCTACCAATTAAATTCTAGATCATAAAACTATAAAACATCAACCCTTACTGCTTTTCATTTGAAGCATTCATTCTACTCATCAGCTACTGTAGACATGCAATCAGAGTGTTCACATACAATCAAACTTTTTAGACAGTGTTCCATTCATTTTGCAGACATACAATCGAAGTGTTCAGACAATGTTACAGTCATTATATTCATTAGTTGTTGGAGACATATAGACAGAGTGTGTGCACAATGTTACATTCATTCTCTTCATCGGTTGTTGGAGACATACAGGTTTTTGTTGAATAATGTTATTATATTGAGTACTTCATCATTATTTTAGTTGAGAAATCATGTTAATACTATAATTTATAGATCATATACCTACTAGTATCTGCTTATTGGAGCTTAGTTCAGTAACTTTATGGCTTCTATCCTCACAGCCTAGACAAATCAATCAAGGAAATCCCATAACCATGCAAGAGAAAGCTAGAAACAGTGTAAAAATACGAAGTGATCATAATTCCACATATAGATAGATAGATGGGCACAAAATTATCATAATTCCAAAGATAGATAGATAGATGGACACAGACTGATCATAATTCCATAGATAGATAGATAGATGGACACAGACTGCACTCGTCCAAAAATTAGGAAACTACTCAATTTAAAAAGAAGTTGCTCAATTTAAAAACTTTCTTTATGTAACTGCCTTTATTTCAACTTCTGTTTCTAAGACCTGTATTTGTTTCTAAGTTCTATTCAAGGTCTGAATAGAAGGATCACGAATAAAATAGAGCTCATGCAAATACTGTTAGAATTCCATTTACAACACAATATATGAACTTCTAGTTTCTGTTTTAGAAGAGTAAATCAACGATTCAGCAGAAGAGTAAATCAAGGCTTCAACATAGTTAAACCTACGCTAAGAGGCTGAGATCGTGAAGAGCCTAAGAAGCATTGTTTAGAGTTCCTTAGAAGAATTGTTTAGAAGTTCTTTTAGAGGAACCTAGTTGTGCTAGAGTCTAGTTATCCTCTGCCACCAGTATAAAGGCTTCAATATGAACTTAACCAGAAACTATGAATGTCCTGTCTAGTTAGATTTTCTTGCCAAGTCAATACCTCTACACCAGTACAAAGGCTTCAATATGAACTTAACCATAAACTATGAATGTCCTATCTAGTTAGTTTTTCTTGCCAAGTCAATACCTCTATGGAAGTGACTGTAAAATTAAGGTGACTATAAAATTAAGCCTTAGAGAACTTGTGTGTAAATAGTTGCATAAAAAATTCAACCCTCACCCCCAGTAGATGGAATTTAACAAAGTCACCAAACTTGTCTTAATGAAGCCAAAAAGTATGTGTTCTATTCTGGAGGCCAATTTCATTTCAAATATGATGAACTTTCTTTATAGAAACTCCAAAGCTCATTTACTCTCTGTTGACTGTATCTATGCCAAGTTTTTTTTACTGCAGTTACTATAGCTTTATCTTTCCCCTAAGTCACTGTGTTCAATGAAAAAAATCATTGAATTTCGAAGTAAGGCTCAGAACAGGACTAGTAAGCAGTGCCTTACAATATTCCATTGTTCCCACATCCACACACATGGCTAGAGCCCTCTTTAAAACTCTCTAAAACTACTATGCCAACAAGTATAAAATATGAGTTGAACTACCATGAATAAAATAGAGCTCATGCAAACACCCTTAGAAGTCCATTTACGACACAAGAAGTCAAGTCCTAATTTCTGTTTTAGAAGAGTAACTCCTAATTTATGTTTTAGAATAGTAAATCAAGGCTTCAACATATTTAAATCTCACACTTGTCAAATTCCAATCACAAATCAGATGACGACGTTGCACTTGTCTCTTACACAATTCAAAGTTCAGCTTTCCCACTGAAAATAGAACTAGTTTGTAAGGTTTTGGGGAAATATTTGCCCTATTTTTTTGTTAGTCCAGTAACGGTTTTAAAGACAGTTTATTTATGTTAAAAATACAAAATGCTCAAGTTTCCTACACAAATGCAAGAGTTCAAAACAAACAATAGAAGATGCCATGTTGCTGACAACCATGTTAACTTATAGCCATGTTGCTTACAGCCATGTTAACTTACAACAATGTTAACAATAGAAGATTCCATGTTAACTTACATCCATATTAACTTACAAACGTTTTAACTTAGAAGATGCCATGTTGCTTAAAACCATGTTAACCTCAAAATACAAAATGCACAAGTTTCCTACACAAATGCAAGAGTTCACAACAAACAATAGAAGATGCCATGTTGCTTACAGTCATGTTAACTTACAACCATGTTGCTTACACAAATGTTGCTTACACAAATGTTGCTTACAACCATGTTAACAATAGAAGATGCCATGTTAACTTACAGTCATGTTAACTTACATCCATGTTGCTTACAACCATGTTAGCCTACAACCATGTTAACTTAGAAGATGCCATGTTTCTTACAACAATGTTAACTTCAAAATACAAAATGCACAAGTTGCCTACACAAATGCAAGAGTTCACAACAAACAATAGAAGATTCCATGTTGCTTACATCCATGTTGTTAACAGTCAATAGGTATCACTTATCTTTCTCATGTTGATATTAGAAGTCATACATAGTTGAAATACAATATAGTGAAAATCATTCAATAATTCAAAGTAACAATGTAATCCAAATTCCATTGTTCAGGTAAACCAGGTCTGTTCCACTGCAATGTCAATTAATTCACAAAATTTTTCATTGATATGAATGGATTACTAGGTTTTGTTTTATCATTAAGATAAATCCTTGTTGATAACACAGTATACACTCAGATGCAACCTGAAATATTTTGAGTAAAATACCAAGTTGCCTACACAAACGCAAGAGTTCACAACAAACAACAGAAGATGCCATGTCGTAAACAATCAATAGGTATTACTTATCTTTCTCATGCTAATATTGGAATTCATACATAAATATAGTTTACTCTATACAGTTGTGCTGTAATACTTATCAAATTTCTTACTCATGTTGTACTCAAATACAATTTTAAATTAGAATTTCGTGGTAAATGTGCAGGTTGTTGGAGCCATGCCAAGAGTTTATATTGCAGATAGGATAAGGAACAGGAGGCGAGGGACAAGGGGGGACCGGTTGCAGAGCAGTTCATCAGTTGAGGATGTCAATGCTCACAATGCTCCCAGCAATGTCATTGAAAAGGAATTTGTGGTAGCAGATCATCCCAACCCATCATCAGCCACAGATTCACCTTCAACCATAGTGCAAGGTGCAAGTTCAACAAAGAAAATCAGTGCCATCATAGGCTAGACAAAGCAAGACATGCTTGTTGCAATTGATGACATTGAGTTTAAGGGATATTTAATCCGTGCATCTGCAAAAAAACATGGTATTGTTGCCTCTAACATGTACATTATTGGAAAAATGGGTTGACTAATACAAAGCATAGAGCGCTTGTTACAATTATGACTGAAGAGGAGGAGGATGAGGTGGTTGAGTGGTGTAAGGAGATGGCCCAATTTGGACATGGGTTAGAGCTTATACAACTTAAATTCACTATAGCTCAAATCTGTCAAGGGAGGCCAAAATATTTTAAAGATTGTTTTCTTGGTAAATCATGGTGGAGTGGGTTTAAAAATAGGCATCCAGACCTTTTTTTACGTACAATGGAGGGCCTTAACAGAGAAATGGCTTTAACTCTATGCCCTGCGATTAGTTCCAATTTATATAACATTATTTCTGCTACATATGAGAAACACTCATATACCCCAGACCATATATGGAACTGTGATGAAATAGGCTTACAGGAAGGAAGGAATTGTGGTGTGTGGGTAATTGCCAAGAGAGGGAGTAGAAATGTGCCTAAGATATTTCCTAAGGGTAAGGAGTTGATCACAATTCTTGCATGTGTCAATGAAATTGGTTCATCAATACTAGTATTTTATCTATTTAAAGGTAAAACTAAACTAAAAAATTATATACAGAATTTTGAACTAGGTGCATGCATGGTTGCACATACACATGCATGGATGACAAAGGAACTATTTGTGAATTGGATTTTCCACTTTTTTTCTTCTGTATTGGGTGGTGTCTCGCTTGAAAACAGACACTTACTGATTTTAGATGGCCATGGAAGCCACATGGCTGTGCATACAATCGAGGAGGCCAATAAATTGGGCATTGACCTGTTAACATTGCCGGCTCATACCACTCACAGATTGCAACCCCTTGATGTGAGCATGTTTGGGACTTTCTAGAACTATTTCAGGGTCGAGCGAGTTTCATGGATGGAAAAGAATCCAGGGGTGGAAGTAAAGAGGTTTGAGCTAGCTGAGCTTGCAAGTAAATCATTTAAAATGGCTCTCACACCTTCTAATATCAAGGCTGGATTTAGGAGGACTGGTATATGGCCACTTAATTTTGATGCTCTTATGCATGATACTGGTTGTAGCCAAGCATTTGAAGTGGAAGGTTAAGAAGCAGGGAACTTACAAGACCATGTCGGTGCCAAATAATATGTAGCTGTTGTTGAAGGTATAATGTCCCTTTCTAAAGGGTTGTTCTATTGTGATGATGATGAACATGTCAGTGAGACACAGTTCATTCATGAACCAACTAACAATATTAATGAGGCTGTCACACCTACAGAACCACCTGAGAATTATGCATGTGATATTCCATATGATGCAGTTGATCAAAGGAATGAAAATGCAATAGAATTACACAATTAGAAATTGACCATGCCAACCGAAGTAAGCGCATGATCATGGTTGGTAGAGGTCGTGATAAATACCACTAGAAATAATGTATCTACCACCAATGAGGAAAGAATGGACATGCGTTCACAACCATCAAGGTTGAACACTAAAATTTTCATTATTTTGTGGAAAATGGATCAGTGGAAGAGGAGCCTATTCAGCATGAAGTACTTGAAGAAGACAATAATTGGGGCCAATCAGTTGTCCCAGAGGGTGAAATCCAAGTGTTGGGTTCGGAGGAGCATGGGGAAACAAAAAAGAAGAGATTAATTGTTGCATTCCTAAAGCTACCAATAGAGAGATTTAAGGCCTCATCAAGGAACTCAACATCAGTTTGTCTTCATTTAGGGAGGAGTTCACAATTTCTCACATCTGAAGATTATATGAATTTAATTTTCAAGTCTGAACGTAAAAAGAATGAAATTCAAGAAGCTAAAAAGAGAAAGGAGTTAGCTAATGAAAAGAGAGATGCAAGGATTGCAACAGCAGAAGCTCGAGCAAAGGAAATGTTGGAAAGATAAAAATCAAGGGAAGATAAGGAACATCAAAATCAATTGGAAAGGCAAGAGAGAGAGGTAAGAAAGGTTCAATGAGAGTTGGAAAAAGGAGGGGTGACAAGCAGGGAAGACCATGGTTCAAGCTAGTTTGGGCAAAATAGGTTGATGCCTAACACGCTGGACAATTTTGCAGAGCAAACACCATCATACCAAGACCTTATTAACATCCAAGTCCCCTGCTATCAGATAGGGGTTAGGCCCACCTCTTATACCACTACTAGTGTAGATTTGAATTCTAACTGTTTTTATATGACACCTACAGTTAGTGTTGGGGTTAGTAACACAAGTGGACACTTGGGCTACTCAGTCCCACCATGGCTACAAGGAGCGAATTGGAGTCAATCATATGGAAACATTCAGGCACATCCTAATCATCCAATCTTAGGCAGTCCACCATACTTGGGTCAGGCAGTCAACTCAACATTTTTGGGCAATGCAGGAAATGGAAGACATCAAGAATAGGGGTGGAATGAATTAATTTATATAACTAAAACACACTATGATTTTGGTAAGGATGAAATAGGTTTGCTAAGAATTACATCCATAGATGTTGGGAACAATCCTTTTATGTTGCCTCACGAAATTGGTATGTATCAAATAGTTTCTATTTGCTACAAGTTTGTTAATATGTTGAAGTTATAATTGCTTATTTAAAAGAACACAACACTTGCCATAGCCTATATCAAAATTTTTAATTTTTAATTAGTATGTATCAAAAAATTTCTATTAGCTACAAAAATATATCTTGTATTCCTTGGGAGTTAACAAATTGATAGTGTAACCCATTTCTAACCTGCTCACTTGCAAAGGCATAATCTCAATCATCAATGACACCGTTAAAACAAAATAAGCTTAGATTAGTACTTGCCTTCTCTAATCTAAGACATTGAAATTGTGAAAAAGGTTCCCAATCGACAAATGAACACAAAAACATCTTATTCTATGTACATGCTCCCCATCCCAACAACTTCAAACCCCAAGCTGATATAAGACATTGAAGAAACCAGTTTCACCGCATCTACAAAGCATTATGGAACATTGCACAACTCTAGATAAAAAATTGAGAGAATAAAATAAGCACATATTGTTGGAAAATGAGGATTTAAAGTACTCATATGATAGACTTGGTATGCTCAATGAACATAAAGGTTGCAATGAAACAACAGAAGTATGAGACTGTTGAAAGGTTGCAATGAAACAACAGAAGTATGAGACTGCTGAAGATATTTTTTTAAATTTGTGCACCTTAAATTTTTAAATTTCACAATACTGTTGGTGTCAAAACCATTATATCTATTTTCCTATTGACTTCTAGCAGAAAACTAAATTTCGAATTGTTGAAGCTTTCAGATGTTCAGTCCTCCCTACCTCAAAATTCCACAGCAAAAGACACAACTTACTTCAATCCCCAAGCTGACATAATACATTGAAAAAAACCATTGTTGTCCACCCTTAAAACACTATTGTCAGGATCTGTAAACAACAGGGTAATACCATAAAAACTAAATTTCTACTGCATGACAACATAAAACTAAATTTCGACAAAAATATTTAATGGTGAATTATCAGTAAAATTGTTGATGCATTTGGATGTTCGGTCCTCACCACCTCAAAATTCCACAACAAAAGACACAAATTACTTATCAAATTAATTAACTTCAATCCCCAAGCTGACATAATACATTAAAAAACTAGTGGTATAACATTGAAAAAACTAATGACATAATACATTGAAAAATAGTCAAGGGTTGTATCTAAACAGTCATACAACAGCTCTAGCAAAGATGGAAGCTAATAGTATTTACTATGTACGGAGATAGTACTAATTAACTCTACAACTACTATACAGACTAGAGCTATTACCTAAGGCAGTTCATACAGCTAAAATACTATAGTAGTCATACTTATAAGAAATAAAGCTAATGAAAACTAAGAATTTAACTACAACAATAAAAAATATTCATGATGACTGGATCTGAATCCAGATAAATGAATGAACTAAAACTATCCTATATGTGTATCTGTGTACACCATACACAACAAGCACTCTAAGTTTCAGTACCAATCTTCAACACTAATGAAAATGCAACTTCATTCGATCAGGTCATACCACCCCAGGAACGAGAATGACAGAGATTCTAGCTCTATTTTGAGGCATCTGAGGGTCCATTCAAGCTCAGATGGATCACTAATTTGCTACCTATTATCTCATCCAAGCTCAGCTCAGGTGCACTAATCTGCCAAGCTCTGGTAAGGTTTGACTGTAGGACTTTTTTTCTAAGGGCTAGTTTCAATGGCACTGGGGCTTAAGGAATTCTATCCACATAGGGATGCTAGGTCCAGTAGTCCAAAGAGCGGGAAACATTCCAGAGGGCATGTAACAAAGATACTTACGACTATTACCTAAGGAGTGAGTAAGAGAAAGAAAGAGTGTCCATAATAGGGTAGCAGTCCATAAGGCTAGACGTGATCAGCTAGTACAATTTATCTCACAGTTAATAGGGCTTACTATAGTACAGACTAGTAGGAAGGGTTTAGAGATTAAGGTAAATTAATAAATCATCTCAAGGGTTGAAGGACTACCAGTTGGATAGAAAAGGAAAAATATGATCGAGTCTAATCGAGGCAAATAAAAAATGCCTTATCTCCTATGAAACCATGAAGGATACCGGCCAAGGAGTGAAAAGAACCATTTTTCCATCACAAGGAGTGAAAAGCCATCACAGTTTTTCATCACAAGGAGTGAAAAGAACCGGTCAATTTACACAAAAACCTAAAACCTAAATGTGTTAAAAAACTAATCATGCTTCTATTACTCCCATAGAGGTGGAACTAGCTGATTCCTTTTAATTTACACATAAACCCTACCTTAAACTAGTAAATTTACTAGTCAATTTACACAAAACCAAAGTGTTTAAAAACACAGGAAACAAGCTCAATGGAGAAACATATCCTTCAAGTTAAATGTGTTAACAAACCAGTTAATTTACACAAAACCCAAGTGTTTAAAAACACAGGAAATAAGCTCAATAGAGAAACATATCCTTCAAGTTAATTGTGTTAAAAAACACATGCATATGACTGGTAGGACAAAGTCCTACCTTATGAATCTCCTCAACTTCCTCCTTGCCAACTGCATTGACCTGCAAACAATGCAAACACCCATCATAATACAACTATGCACAGAGGATGCAACACAAACATTAAAAAAAATGAAAACCCACCAAATCCGCCACCGAAAACACAAACATTGACCCGAAAACACAATTTTGAGCACGAAAATAACCATTGTTGTCCACCAAGTCCACCGAGGTATAACCACCACAGGGCCGAACACAGATATAACGACGCAAATCCGAACCCACCATATCTGCCACCGAGCCAAACCCAGGTATAACCATGCAGAGTCAAACCCACCATATCTGCCACCGAGCCGAGGTATAACCACCACATATATGAACACAGACAAATATAAACACCACAGAGCCGAGGTATAACCACCATAGAGCCGAACGCAAACAGATATAACCACCACAGAGTTGAGGTATAACCACCACAGAGCCTATGTATAACCAACAAATTCAAACCCTAAGCTTTAACCAGGACCACAAGCGCTTGAACTAGGACCACAGACGCTCCATAACCCAAGATAAGTGCGTGAAGGGAAAAAATGGATGTGTCGAGCATCAGAGCATCAGAGCGCAACAACTGGTCATGAAAACACACAGTGACTAGGCTCAGAGTGAAAAATGAGGGCTTGTTTGAGAAGGCTTCAATAATGAGCGGGATGCCACCAGTTGCTGCAACCCTAAACCACCAAAATAGGTTACCCCATACGCCAGACACGTGCCTGCATGTGTTGACCACCTGTCGTACAGCCCATGTGGTAGTACAGGTGGCATGACACAACATCTTCGCAGACGTTTCCATCTACTGACGCCTCTCCCCTATATCACATTTATAGGTTTTATTGATTTTTCAACGATATACTCGATATGTATGAGATTCATGGTTAGTATGATGTGGACCAATATATTTTTGAAGTGGATGATGTACTTTTATTTCGTTAATTATCTAGATAGCCTTAGATGCTTGTTGTTCCAGCGTTCGTGCCTCCATTTCTACCCTTGCAAAAAACTAATTCCCAACAGAGCAGTAGCCACTGCAATTGACCACAGAGTATTGGGTTAAAAATATAATTCCCAACGGAGCAGTATCCACCATAATTGACCATGGAGTATTGGGTTGTCCCAATGCAGCAGTATCCACCATAATTGACCATGGAGTATTGGGTTGTCCCAATGCAGCTGTTTGACGCTTCCACCAACCATCGCCCCTAAAACCTTTGTCCCCAAAACTCTCATCCACCCAATCTTCATTCCCGAAACTATCCTGCTTCAATTCACCATTTTCCTCAGCTTTCTGAAACATGATTCCCTTCTCCACTAATGCTTGAATCCCTCAATTAATTGAAATTCCCCAAATATTCCTCTTCTTCCCTTGGGGGTTCAAACTCTAGACCCACCAAGAAAGCCTATTCTTCATTTTCTACATTGTTTTCACTCATATTCTCAGAACTAAAAGGAGATAACCATGTCAAGACGATCCAAAAAAATTAAAATCAGTGACCGTTGTTCAACACAATGACGTGGTTCTTACTATCAAATTTAGATTCAAGATATGCTTGAACTAGATTTCTATATCAATGAATAAATATTTTTGTGTTTCATATATCTGTTGGCTTGCAACCACTATTCTCTTTGCTCTCTGCAGATGGATTTCAACTTATCAAAGATTAATTTCAACTTAGCAATAAAATAATGCGAGAAGGATATTTTGAGATGGATAAAAACAAGCGTTGTCATTTCTCGTGCAATGTGTAAGAACATTTACATTACTCTCATATATGTTTGAAGTTGGAATCCTAGGGTTTTCTTCCTTTTACTGACCATTGTAAGTTTTGGTTAGGCTATTCTCGGGACATTTCCTACTGTTGTGACCAACTTTTTCGCAAATTCCACAACAATTTCATTTATTTCGTTTACTGTAAGTTCTATACTTGATGTTCTCTTTGTTTTTTTGACAAGTTTGATGGTTGTGACTAGTTTTTCCATAGAGCTTGTAGGTATATAAATTCCTTCCAATCACATCCTTCAAAGATGGAAAATAATGTATCAATTGGCCTTCTAATTGCATCATCTTTCATGTCAACAAAAAAATTCAAGATTCTCTTTTCTAATCTCATCCCATTGTTCTTCCATATTTCAGCTATTGGCACAATTGCCTCTATGTCATATTATAGACGTGAAAGCTCCACTTCATCACATTTTCAAGTACCTCTTAACAAGATTCACATAGAATATGTGGGGGTTGCTTTGTATTCGAAATTTGAATCATGTTCTTCTTTTGGTTGTTGTCATTCAAGCTCATCTTCACCATTGCCTCATTGATGTTCTCTATGGCTTGGTTGAACTCATAAATAATTTCACAGGTCCACAACTTCCTCAAGTAAGAAACCACCAAAAATGGACGCAAGTCATGTATTGTAGCTTGCCTCCCATTCATCACTTATGAACTAAAGAAGAAGAGCCAAATTTAAGTAAATAACTTGAACTATGAGTATTTTTTCCAATGCATGAAATATTTTTCAACTCTATAATAATAATAATAAAATATGTGTTTCCACTTCATAAAATACTTGTTGCTACTACAAACTTTGTTTGACGGGTGAAGTAGAAGGTCAAGTGTTTTTGCAGTTATGTCTTTTTATTTTATAAATAAACATTATCTTCATCGAGACATTTTGGTAAACCACTAGCAGCACACAGATCATAATAAAAAAAAAATTCATAATGCTCAACATTGCTAATTTGTGTATCCCTATGTGTTATAGTGGAGCTCATCTCCTCTTCCAAAGGGTTCCAAAGTGAAGAGAACTATGTTCACTGTTGCATTCTTGTACATTATAGTTCCACATACTTCTGAAACAAAAATTGTTGGAAAAGCAGGTATGAAATTCTTGATACATGTAATAGGAAGTACATAATCTACAACTTCATCCTTAAGGAAATATTTATTCCACATGCTCCCAAATTCCAACAGGCATCAAGTTTTTAAAATTTCCATGTTTTCTTTGAAAATAAATTGTTGTACTTTTCAACCTGTCTAGTCCTCCAAGCTTCATTTTTTAAACTTTGAAACAAGAATGGGAGCAGGTAATCCACTCGTTTTCAATCCAAAATCACAACATGATAAAAATACTCAAGGATTCCTTAAATTGGAGTAGATAAGGACACCATTTCAATTCGTTTAGGGTTTTGAACACCCCATGAAATGTGTGTTTCTCAATTGCTTTTTTCTTCTTCCCCATCCAAAGATCTTTTCATCATAATATCCAAAATGTTGTTCAAAGAAGATGGTAGAATATCACATTGATGTCTCCTCCAAGGTTGCTTCTAGTTTAGTTATTAGTTTATTATTGATATTAAAATATAAATTAAATTAATTCATAAATTAATTTAAATATTATTTATTAGATTAAAAAATGAACATAAACAATTAACATAATTAAAATAATAAAATAAAATAAAAAGGTATTTAACATTTAAAAATAAAAATAAAAATTGAAAAATAAAATTGGTAATACTTATTAGTAAGTTATTATTTATAAATTATTGATATTAAAATATAAACTAAATTAATTCATATTATTAAATTATTAAAATATTAAAATTGGTAATAAAAATTATTGGTTTTTGGAATTAAATTAAAAAAAATAAAATTTATAATTAAAATTAAAAATTGAAAAATTAAATATTAATTTCTCTAGTCGGCTCCTGTCATACCCTTCTTCACTATTAATGAATTAAAATCCTTCTTCAAATTCTTCATTCCATTGTCCTGAAGATGGAACATCGACAAATGTTTCTTGATACTGTGGATAATCCGGGAAGCTCTTTAGAAAATGATAACCACATGAACTTAAAAACCGATATAAATTTGATATATTGTAGATTCTATAATGCACGTTTACCCACTTGGAAAGCTCTACTTTACCAATTCTTTAGCCTCCTAATTCCTCATGTCTTTCACGTCCCTACTTTTTGAAGCACTACCTCTTCTTCATTCTACATTCATCTACACTTCTATCGGCATGTCTTTGTACCCTTTTGGTGCAAATGCTAGTATATTTATTCGCAATCATCTACGATTGTTCAAAAGCTATACTACATACGCTTTGTAGTCTAATTTTTTTAAACAAACATTTGGAAATCGATAGCTAGATTTATGCTCTTCCAAATATTTTCAGTTTTTTGCGAAGAAAGGATGGTGAGATTTACCTTGAACACTGAGATTTTGGTAGTTGTTGATTATAATGCTTCTAAAAGGTTAAGTTTTTAAAATTAAAAATATGGTAAAATTAAAAAAAAAAAACTATGGTAATATTTTTTTAATTAAATTTTTTCATATATTTTAAAATTTAAAAATAAATTTTAAAAATAAGATTCAACATTAAAAATAAAGTTTAAATTAAAAAAAAAAACAAAACCTATAATATATATATATGGAAATGATGAAATCAGTTGTAGAATTCCAAGTGTCAGCGAATTACATATTCTAAATAAATAAATATGAGTAAAATTAAGGAGTAACTTTGTTTATAGCCATTTGATTTCTGAAACATTCTAAAATCTACAATTTTAATAATAAGTAAATTATTATATGAATGAAATAATGATATTTTGTCGTCCACGAGACTAAAAATAGTTTATGAGACCACTAGCTTCCTTGTTTTTTGCCTTCTGTAATTCAATCCTTTTATTATTCAAATTGATGATGAGTTGACCCAACATTTTAACAGTTCCTTCACTGAAAAGACAATGCCATGGAATCAATGATAACATATTGCGGTAACTGTCCCTGGTGTCTTTGAAAGCGTCACATTCCAAAATGAAATTTTTTTCTGATTCCACTGCCCCGGAGGTTGAAAATGTACATACCCTTTCCTCCCAAGCTTCTTTAAGTCTCTTCCACCACCCCGTTTCACACCGAAGTTGATGTGAGTTAGTTCTTAATTGATCATTAAGAACCTTTGCTCTCCACGGAATGTTAGCTCCAATATATTCCTTTTTTTGGAGATCACAAGTGGGGTTGAATTCTTGAACATAATACTTCTTCTTTCTACCCAACTCTTTTCCCCATATACCCTTACAGAACTTCTCCAGCATAAAATTCTTTAACTCCTTGCTATTTGTGGGACATGCATTCAGGAAAATATTCCATTTTTGCATCCATTTTTTGTTTTCTCTCATCCATGATTTCTTTCTTTCACTCATACCTTCATTGAAAATAACTTTTGGCCATCTACCTCCTCCCATTTGCTCAATTATTTTTAGATACCTTATAATACGCACCATGGAAATTTATTCGATGGGAGCTGCCCTTATTTTACTCAAAATTATCTCATAGGGAACCGAACTTTTTATTTTGAACTTGCTCATGATCAAGCGTTTTTGAATTT
The DNA here is from genome assembly GCA_034641835.2 of Pinus albicaulis. Classification (NCBI taxonomy): domain Eukaryota; kingdom Viridiplantae; phylum Streptophyta; class Pinopsida; order Pinales; family Pinaceae; genus Pinus; species Pinus albicaulis. The sequence continues at coordinate 1,324,566,584 of CM076582.1, read as the reverse complement.
TTCAGTTTGTTTCCATTTTGAAACAGAGATGCTACTAGCCCACAATTCACACCCATATAATAGCAGTAGACAAACTAGGAGTCCAAAAATTACTTTGATTATGTTCCAATACCATAACTCTGCCTCTTTACATCTATTTTGAAGTGCATATAGTGCTTTCCACCCTCCTAAAATTATTTTCTTTCTGCAATCCTCCCAATCAATCTTATTTTTTAAATCGATCCTGAGGTACTTGTATTCATTTACTTATTCAAGAATGTTGCCTTCAAAGAAGAATGTATGTTGGATTTGCTTCCTTTTATTAGAGAAAATTGTTATTTTGGTTTTACTAGTATTGATTTTCATCCCCATTGCTTTACAAAAATGCTCAAGGGCATATAGGTGCAGCTGAAATCCATGGGCTGATTTAGAAACTAGCACAAGATCATCGGAATATAAAAGAAGCTTTATCACAAACTCCCTCAATCGAACACCCTCCCCACCTTGCAAATTTAGCCACTCTTATAGTTTGTCAGTATATAAACGAAAAAGGGTAGGGGATAAAGGGAAACCTTGCTTGACTCCGATGTCACTTCTAAAACTTCCCGAAATGCCTGTTGAAGTTCTAATTTTGACTTGCACCTCTTAAAAAAGCTTATGGATAGTAGCTTTATATTGCAAAGGAATTTTGAGTTCTTCCATTCTATGCCACAACTTTTCTCTAGGGACCATGTAAAATGCCCTTTTGAAGTCAACAAAACAGCAAAATACTTATTCTTTTCTCCCCCAAACCTTTTCAACAATGTGTCTTAGTGTGATACCATGATCTATTGTACAATGCTTCGGCCTAAAACCTACTTTCCCTTTTGCCCTCTTTTCTTTTACTTTTTCCCACTTACTGATTCTATTTTCTACCATGACACTAAAAATCTTTGCAAACAAATAATTCCATAGTTGGAAGGATTATTAATGTCTACAATTTTAAAAAGGGGAATTGTTAGACTAGTTGTCCAATCCCTTGGGAATCCTTATTAAATAACGTTGTTGAATGTTTCCATGATGTGGGGTGCCAAAATTTTCATTCCCCACTTTAGATATTCTGCTTGAAGTTCAACCAAGTCCTATGCCTTCCCTGTTTTCAACTTTTTAATTCCTGCCTCCACCTCATGTACTGTGAAAATATTTGTAGATGTGTTGATCCTAGGAGGAGGCTCAACCTATAATTATTTTTCATAGATTTTCCTTGCATAGTCAAACCACTGATTGGCTGTAATATTATTTTCAAATTGCTTATTCCTTGGTTGAAGTTCCTGCCAAAAACATTTTGGGTTATTCTTGCCTTGATATATCAACTCTTCCCATCTTGTTTGCATGAACTCATGTTTTTTATTTTTTAAAACCATCTTATATAACTTTACATTCATCTTCCCCTCTCCTTTCTTTTTCAAGGTTCTCCTTTCCATTTTACATTCCTCATCAAACCACACATTCACAGGAAAACAATTTGATTCTGATTTCCTATTTTTTGCTCTATTGCACTTCTCAAGTGCACCCTGGATTATCTCTATTAACTCATGGTTGTTGAGGCTCTAGGGACCAACTTATAGGTTTTCAATTATTGAAACAATTCACATTAATTTAGAGAAACTATCCTTATTATACCTGAGCCTAACGCAACCAACTATAAAAACTCCAAATAAATTAATCAAATTTCAAACTTAAAAAAGCTGCTAATATTTATCAATGAGATATCCACTCTTTAACCACACTTCAACCTATCGTAAGCGAAGTACAACCTCATGTTAGTTCAACAGATCTGATGCAAAAACGATGGCCACGTGAGCGGTGTTCGTGAAAATAGAAACAATGGGATGGCTGTTATTTAAACACGTTTTGGGCCCGAGCTCAGAGCTAAAGGGCTTAGAATGGAGGGACTTACGATTATGTTTTCTGTAATTTGTGGATTAATTCAATAACATTGTTTGGGTTTAAGTAGATTGTAAATTTGTATAGTAACAAAGTTAACTCCATTAAATTAATTATTGGTTTAATGTTTTTTTATATTAAATGAGAACAAAAATAATATTTAGTGAAAAAATGAAAAGACACTAAATCAATGATTGACTTAATGCAAGATACTTAATATTTATCCTGGGTAGTAGTGGATCTTGGATTCTAAGCAGGACACTCAATATTGACCATCAAAAAAGCTTCTTGGATTAGGACACTCAATACTAACCATCAAAAGAGCTTATTAGAAAAGTTCAGTAATAGTCAAAGTAGCACTAGCCATGAGGGTTAAATCAATCCGTTTGCTATCAATAATTTAAGGGATCAATTCTATAAACACTCTCAGGAGAATAATAAATAATATATGTAATTATGATGATTCCTACCACATTAATAGAGTCATACCTCATAAACCCTTAATATACTCTCTGCAAATTACTACACTCTTACATAAATTGAACAATGTGTTATGTGTCACTCCTATAATGTCCCTGGTAATTTTGTAAATATTAAATTACTACAATTTTAAAAAAAAACATCTTGGTAGTTGTGGGTAGAGAAGGCTAAAATATAGATAAAATACATATATGAATATATCTTGGATTTTATTTTCTAATTGATGTTGTCTGGACCATAAAGGAAAACGAGGCTAGAAATAACTCACACCCAAGTGGTTATTCAGTTATTGGGTGAGGTATTTACTTACCTAAACTCCTCAATGGAAATAAAATAATTTCCAAAAAAGGGCCAAAAGGGTATTGAGAACGTGAGGCTTGAGGACAAGAAAAATAAAGAAAGCATAAGAAAGAAACATAACTCTAGAGTTGGTTGGCCAGTGGAGTCTGGTTGGAGCTGGTAAGCTCAGAAAACTCAACAGTGGCTAAGTCTAGTTATGATCAGATATCCTGGATAACCACTTGGTGTGTGAAGCAAGCCCGGGGGGAGGTGCAGTTGTGTGAACTGACCTCAAGGTTGGGTGGAGAATTTTTTTCCAGGTGGTTGTGGTCCACTAGTGCACAAATAGAATTCAAATAAGCATAGTATACCTACTTTAAATTATATTTTATTCTGTCTTTAAATCTATGGAATGGTTGTACAAAAGAAACTAATTTGTGTATCAAGAGTTAATTCTAGTTGTAGTACCAGAAATGAATTTCTCAAAAGAAAAACTAAAAGATAGGAAATTATGTGTCCATGATTATGTCCTGGAAAATAATTCAGAATAGCACCAAGAACTGTAAGAACTATACATGTTGATGAATAGAAGGATTTTCCAAGAGGTAGGGTTAGCCGCCCTGCCAGTTGCTAGAGAGAAAAAGTAGGTAGGTAGTCCCTGACTCTCGAAGGAAACTAACGAAATAATGTCAGTTATGTAAAGAAAGGTCAATTAAAAAGAAATTGGATTTGAAAACAAATTGATAAGCGGACAACAACCTCATGGGAAGAGAGGAAAATCACATGCATTAATTACTATAATTTTAATTTTATTATTATTCTCTTGAAAGAAGAACCATGGCTAGTCTCACCAACATTACAATCATCCTGAATTCATAAAACAATGATGTAAACAGTAATAATTCTGAACTCATAGAACATTGATAAATACTGGGGTGTATGATAAATTGAGATAAAACAAGTAGAAACATATGAGTACACAGAGCAATCAAATATATCATAATAAATTTCGTAAACAATACAAGATCAAATTCATAACACCATTAAACGTAACATGATCCCATTCATGTACAGGCGTGATGCTTAATCTCATAAGAGTAACGAGATAACAAAAAAAAAGTGTTCACAAGGAGAATTGGAATGTATTTAAGTAGTGGAGAAAGGGAAAATTAAAAGAATGCATTATGTTCCAAAGGGTTTGACAAATGTCTGTCAACCCATAAATATATAATACCAAATCTTCACGTGGGAAAATTTTACACTACACATTGACTAAGAGGAGTGAACACGTAACCTCGGAAGGCATATAAAGTGCACAGTGGAAAAATTAGACCAAACCCATAACCCCAAATGGTGTGATATGAATTACACAGTCACAATTATGGATCCGACCCATAAATCTTGAAGATTTTACAATATCTATAATAGGGAATAAGTTCCCTGAACCAAAAAAACAAGGGGTTTTACCCTAACAATATGAAAGTACCGAGAATCAAGAGAGGGTTTGGGCACCTTTTCAAACAAAAGAAACTGATTAAATTTGGCATGGGAAGCCAACCCAGAAATAAAAATGACAAAAATGAATGATTGCCCTGAAGGAAGAAGAGTAACCCAAAACATGTACAATAAAAAACAAGAGAGTATCGTGTATTAGAATGGTGAGAACAAATGAACTAAAACAAAATAAAATAGCTTTCATGTAGTCCTAAATAGAGTTACGACATTAATAAATATACCTGTAGCTGGGAAAACCTCTAGTTGGGTGCAAAATATCAAATAAGATATAAGTTAAACAATGCTCAAACATTTCTATAATGTCAGAAAACTAGTTAACCTCTGCAAGGAAAAACTTTAGAGGATTGTTCACTTGCCTTTTTTTGATAAAATTGTCGTCATTGGCAACTTGTGAAAAACACATATGAGGGAAGAGTTTCTTGACAGCATGCGGAAAGATGAAGCAAAATAGGGTCAATTCTTTGTTGAATAACGAAACCCTAGAGAAAAAGATAGGTATCGTGAGTAAAAATTCCTTGCCTGAGTGAGCCAAGAAGTGTGTTGATCCAAATCCATTGAATGAAGGTGCGTCGGCAGACAAAATCAAACTAAACCCATGATGAAACCCTCTCGGAACAGAAGAGTCGAAACCCTTCACGCATGCAAACGAACGAGACTCGGTGAAGCAACCTGAGGAGGAAATTGTTACCTTTAAAACCCTAGATGAGATATCCACAATTGATTTCATATGGAGCAGGATGAACCGTTGATTAAAACTCAGAATCCCAGGGTAAAAAATCCAAGTGGACAAGCTACTGGACGATTCGAGAAGGTTCTCATTATAGGTGAGAATAATGTATGTTGTTATAATGTTAAAAATTGAAATATCAATCACCACTTAATGGTATCATATATGCAACCCATTTGAACTAATCCACATAGGAGACTCAAAACTTAAAATCCATACACATTATATTAAACCTAGCCTTATGATATATTAAAATTCATATGCGTTTTCAAAACAAACATGTTAAAAGTTTAATCTATTGTTTTAGATTATTTTGGAAAAATATTTATATTTATATGTTTTATGCATTAGTGTAAGTGGGTATATGACAAATGGAATCAGAGCGAACCAAGTCCCACCACTGTGGCCTTCTGGGAAATGAAGATAATATAATTTATTTGTGTAAACAGACACGAGGAAAATACATAATGAGAAGAGTTGAACATAATACACCTATTAATTTTTGAAACTAAGGTCAAATTCCATAGTGGACAACTTAGATGATTAAGATAATAATTTATTTAGATTCTTCTTTTCAAGAGGATCAAAATCAACCTATAGATAGCCGCAATCGGTTAAGAAGAAGTTAATTTATGAATTAATTCAATATTTTATGGGTCAACCTAACCACATGTTGATTCGGTCAAGGCCCCAAGTGGTTACTCACAAAGTTATAAATAGAGCCGACCTCAAGCTAGTTTTTACACTTTCTCAAGCGATCTATGATTTGCATCCATCAGTTTATTTCATCTATTTTTATGTTTTGGCTCGCATAGGTACGTCGGAGGGAGCTCGCCCAGTGGCGTGCAGTGGATAGGGGTCAGAGATTGATGCACATTTCATATCAGAGTCTATTGACGCAGAGCCGCGGGAAGGGCACATTGAGGTAGTGTCTGAGATGAGGCAGAGAGATCGGATGGGCTTTTTGAGGTTGTGGCTCAACTGATAAAGCCGCTGGCAGGATGACTTCACGGCATGGCTAGGGTTCTAAGGTATTCAGACCCTTAGTTGTGGGCATGGAACGTTGAGGTAGTGGCTCAAATTCCTTCATCTGTGGGTTGAGCGAGTTAAGGCCACGGCCAAGAAATTTTTTGGGCAGATCAGATGTGGTTCATCTTTAGTTGACTACGCAGTGCTTCCAGTCATCAGTCAGTCAGTCACAACTACATCAGGGCATCATTGATAGTCTCCTGGATTCAGATCTAGGACTTCAGAGTTGAAATCACTTGGTGATATTTCAAATCCGAGTTTTGATATTATAGATATGTAGATATGGTGATCAGATCTATTTATTTATGTTGTATATGTATATCTAGTCCTCATTCAGTATCAGCAGTGTTCATCAATTTGCTACAGCTAGTGTCAGTGAATTTCAGTTCTCAGATTCAGTTTCCTTCATGCAGAAGTATGGGTATGGTTTTAGTGCTTTCATGTTATTTTTTTCTACAACGTAATGATATGTACTCATGGATCATTGTACTCTTATTGTTGAACCATTCAATGAAGATCTAAGAAGAATAATTTCCAAGGGTTTTCCCTGTAGTGGGTTTTTCCCTGGTCTCAAACCAATCCTGGTGTCTCTATCTATTCATGCTTCTTTTCCTTTGATATTTTATTTTTCCATTGCTTAGATGATTATGATGATGATCATGGTGTTGTTATTTTCGCATAGTTTCATTTTCTGATGGTTAATGATATAGAATTGTACAATGATAAAATTATTTGGAGTGAATTTAAAATGTTGGTGAAGAAATGTAACTATCAAAGTAAAGAACAATGTAGCTTTGTGAAAAATTAACATGGTATCAGAGTTGGTTGAATAAAATCCATGATGATCACCCCAATGAAACACTTCTATGAAAGAAATAAAAGGATGGTATAGACCTAAAATAATTCTAGGGTATGAATAAAACCCTAGGAAGTTAGTGGATAAGGGTTTGAGAGAAACCCTGGTTTATGGTAAAGTCTTGAGATTTGATATATGAAACCCTCACATGGTCTATGAGGAGATTCTCTAGTACTTGGAATCAATTTGACAGCTGACCTGGGTATTGAAGGCAACATTGTTTTATGATCTATGGATGACTCTTGAAGGTTGGTTCAATAAGAAGAGGATCATCTCTCATTGAAGATAAGTACTCCTTGACTTATAACCATTGCTCTTATTTATGCTTATAGATCAGATTTCTATGATTATTGTTTCTAGTCATTACTTGCATGTATATTTTAGTGTTTGGATATATCTAACCTCCACGATGAGATGTGATGAGTGGATCCCTCTTGTGGATCTTTGGAAATGCAGGAAAGATAGCTAGATCAAGAAATGAAGGAAAGTTGGGTAGATTTGGAAATGCAGCTAGATTTGGAAAAGGAAAGATGGCTAGATCTGGAAAAGGTAAAGAGGCACTTGCGCACTACAAGTTGCCTATGTGAAGGTGCACAGGTAATACGGTAAGGCATGCATGGTATATTTTTTTAATGTTACGATTTAGCTACAACATTGGATGGATAGGTAAGCCCTTCGGTATATTGAGAATGTCTACTTCTTGAATGGCTCATGCATGCACATATATGAATGATTGGGATTTATGTTTCCTATGATGAAATGGTACACCTGGTATTAAATGGTTTGATCATGATGATCTTCTTGATTCTGTGAGAGTACTTGATGTGATTTCTGATCATGGATATAATAGCGTAACTTAGTGTGTGGCTAACATCTATTGTTTTTAGATCCTGATTCTGATTTTAGTGGATGGTACTCTTTTTTCTCGATATATATAAGATCTGTTGGATATCTTATAGAAGGTTACCTCATTGATATGGTGTTTATAATGCTTGTGATCAACATGATGAAAGCTCATATAAAAGAGTGATTGCACCTTGTTGGTTTATCTATTAACCTAACTTGATCCTATTGATTATGATATGCATGGTATTGGCAACCGTGATGATAAAGGAATATTTATGAGACTGTTGTTACACATATTTGACTATGTGTGGTTATAGCATCTGGAAAAATTAAATGCTTTAACTTGATCTATTTTTATTGAATCTTAAGGTTGTGTTGTCACTTCAACCTGTCACCCTGATCTTTCTAGTCCAGCCTATGATGAAATATGGATGACATAATATTGATTATCATGATAGATATATGTTTATGATAGATTTGCTATTGCTTAATCCTTGTAAATACAGGTTGATGACATGAATGAAGTAGAGAATCATTTAGAGGGATAGTTTATTCTTACTCGTGATTGCTATTGAAATATGATTTATGAATGTTTGACATTGGTTAATCCACAGTAGAGGGTTGAGCCTCATTTATGCAAAGGAAGGCTCATAGGTGTGACTATGCCTGAGAGAAACTGAATTGAATTTTTGTATAATGAATTTGGTTTATATTCTGAATCCATGGATCTTTGATTTGTATTTTCATTGTAAACTAATTTTTGGAATTGTTGGAATTGAGCATGAAATCATATGGTCACTTGGAAGATGTCAGTTATGCAGATGTACTATAGATGCCAGTAAGATCTGTTAGCTGGGAAAGTTCGTATGTTTGAACCGAACTTGTGTGTGCATGTGACCGAGACATTGTGTTTAAGGATTGTGCATCATGTTTTGGTTGATTGATATTGATAAACTGTGTTTGATACTTTTGACATGATGCTTAATGATTGATACATGTCTTGATTTATAGATCTTACCATGATTGCACATTTTTATTTGACATGATTTGATCTGGTGATGGTTGATTTTCCCATATGACTATGCTATGCAGGCATAATGACCTTCAGTAATGACCTTCAGTGTTGTATGTGAGTATACATGCATATGGTTCTATATTGGCCTCCTTGTTCTTAGAAAAATGGTTATTGTGACGTAGTATTAACATGCATGACTTAATATTGATGTGTATGCACTTACATCTAATGAAAAAAATGGCCTATAATAACATGTTAAATGACAAAATTGAGAGCTTGACATGAAATGAAGTCAAGACTTGATATATGTGTTACCTATCTCTGGTTGAAATAATTGATAACTATGAAATCATTGTCTTTGATAACAATTTTAATTGACTTCTAATGAGCTGATTTTGTTGACTCAACATTGATTTGAGTAAGGTTCAATATGTTGGCATGATAAGGCCTTAGACTCACAGAGATTTTTGCGTGATGCAAACTCCTTGATTCATATTTGTTTATATGTGACTATTATATGGTAAAGTCGAGATAATGAGTTCCAAGGTATGGCCTTGATTTTTTTTATGGCTTTGATTATACATACTGATAGTCTGTGCTTGTCATGTGATGAGCCTCTGAAAATCTAAGTAAGAGGGAGATGACTTTTGAATATCGTAATGATGTATCATGGCATGATAAATTGACTTCTAGAATTTGGGAAAGAAATTCCATATAGCAATATTTTTGAAATGTCTTTGTGTAATGTATATCCTTGGATACTCTAATTTAAATTTCAAATGTTGATTGAACGTGATTTGGAATTTTTTAGATGAAGCATTGATTTTCTGTTTTGAACATTCATCTGTATATGATGTGTATAGAACATGATTGAATTATTGATTGAGTTGTTTCACTCAGAATTTCCACCAAACATCTTTTATTGGTTGAGATATTTCTCCCATGATATGTAGTTGCATGAATGAACTAATGATGTTTTGGTTTAGTATCGATGAGAACATTTGGTTGTTGTCTTAGTATGAGATCTGGCATTATATCTTGGACGAGAGTTCCATAGCACAACCAAGGTCGGGTATAATGCCACTAGCATGGCTAGCTATGAGTGTTGTCAAGATAAATCCCCTCTGCAAATAGAGGTGATATCTCTAGCCCTAGAGTGGGTCTAGCAACACGAGATTCTTTCTAATGAAAAGTTCCCTTAACTAATGTTTACAATGCGATGAGGAAAGAGACATAAATACCTTTTTCCAAACTCTACGCTTGAATCTGTTGATGGTGGCCTCCATTCATGATCCTTGTAGGCCCGCTTCCTACTACTAATGGCGTGCGAATACCTCTGGATGATCAAGAGACAACAAAAAACGTGATACAATACATAATAAATGTAAACAATAGCTATCTAGCAGATCAAGGAGTACCAAAATATTTGCATAAATATGTAGAAAAATATAGAAAGAAAACATCAGATGTTATTATTGATAAATTACAAAAGGAGAGCTTACAACCCACGCCTTGATGTTGGAGGCGTCCTTAAGTGAAAATCATATTCCTTCACCAAAGCTCAAAAATCATTCCTTCTCTTGAGCACTTAGGCTTTATCACGAAGCTAGCATGCAAAGCAATGAGAGTTCAAATGAGTCTGAAAATGATCAACCAAGCTCTAAACTTGGGGGAATGAGGGAGAGGTTGGGAGCCCATGAAAGGAGGAGGAAGGTCCACTTTCTAAGGGATGATCCCTCATGGATGAGATCAAGTCTCTAAAATGAGAGAGCTCAACCTTATCATCACCGTTCAACAACCAACTCACCACCCTTGAGCTTCTAGAGGTCAAAGCTTCTCCTCCATTTGAGGAAGCACTGCCAGAAAGGGGATCAATGTGGTTTTCCAAGAAATTAGGGTGCTGATAGTGCTGGGCCAGAACTATGAAAAGGACATCAGCACGGTCATGGCACCAACAAGAGTGTTGACCCAAGAAACTAGCAAAATGACAAGGTTTCTTCATTAATATTTCAAGGAAGTCTTCTTTAGATCTTCAAGGGGATATGTTAATATATTTCTTGATGGCAGAAACATTGCACAGGATCTGTCACAGGGCATTTCAGGATCAAGGACAGGAAAATGAGCACGGTGACAAATTATTGTGTAACAAATGCCCCCTAAAGCATGAAGGAAGAATAGGGATTGATGGGTGAAATGCTTTATGAACCAAGGTAAAGAACACATAACACCTCCAAAAAACCTGCCAAATAAAAAAATTTACATTATATGAAATCTCTGGTATGAATATGCCTAGGCAAATAATGTTGCACTAGGCATCAAATGACACATGAATCCACGGCATAGTCGCAACCATCCATCTAAAGAGATCATATACATGGATCCTGTTAGCCACCTATAAAATTTGTCATATCAAATGGTGGCTAAATCATGTTTTAAGCCTTCAAGAAACATTTTTATTGCTAAATCATTAGTTCTTGAAGTCTTATGCAATATCTTATCCTCTGATTAATATTCACTGCTATTTCCCTCTTAAACTCTGAAAAATATGTTGTTTTCCTGAAGAAAAAGACTGCTAAAAACCCATTTTTCCCTTTCATTTTACCCCTCTTTTCACTCATTATTAACCTTCATTTTTATCCCCTTTTTCCTCATAAGATTCCTCTATTTTTCCTCATTTCCCTTCTTCGCTTCATAAAAACCCCTTTGATAAGGTTTAAAAACTCCTTTTTTGCCTTATCGGAAGCTTTCAAAATCCTTTGAAATACTTGAAAAATCATTAAAAACAACCCTTTTGTGCTAAGGCCTTAGGCCCTTTTGGCCCCAGCCCCCAGCCCCTTTATTTCCGCATAAAACCGGTGTTAAAAACCAAGAGTTGGGGCCCGATCATGCAATCGCAATCGGGCATTCCATTGTGTTTTGATACCTCTTGCTTTTAAAGTCCTCGATTGCGAGTAAACCTTTTTGTATATAAAAAACCTTCCCCGATACAAACTTTCCTGTGTATTTCGTTAAAAAACCCACTTTCTTATGTTTTTATAAGTCCAGACGGTTCATTGGTTGGGCGAATACCAACCGTTGATCTAAAACCGATCAACGGTCTTCGAGATCTCGCATCGAATTTTTCCATTGGATACGTTTAAATTAGTTTATTGCCCCCTTCCGATTGGTGACCTTGCGATGGTTTCCCAACTATCGATCTGTTTCGCCATACCCAGATCCGACGGCCCACATTGCTCTTTCCCAAAGCCCCTTTTTCCGCCTTTGGCATTTACAAACTAATCTCCACCGTCGATCTGGTCCTGATATCAATGGTCCTTACTTAATCGCATCGTAAAAAAAACCATTGTGCCTTTCCTCTCTCTTCCTCCGATTGAAAACTTGCGATTTAATCTGGACCATCGAATCCACAAGAACTGACGACCCAGATTTAATCGCACTCCACTCGCATCCTCGACCCTGCCCCACCTCTTTTCGCCCATGCATTTCATCGCCATCGCGCTCTCCTCACGACCGTCCAATTTGACGCCCGAGATCTGACAGCTAGCGTGTTGTTTCGCGTAATTTTGAGTCTGATGGTTAATGTTTTAAAATCATGCTACATGGGTGTTTTTAAAAAGCAATGTGTCAATCGCTAACACATATCATGTTCAAAAAGGAAATATCACCTTTCCTCCTTTTCATCACGTGAAACCAGTGGTTTCTTTGGCCGAAACCGCTTTACCCCGTTTTACATTACATCCCCTCGATTTTAATCTCCACCGTTGATATCTTAGATCTAACGGTCCCAGTTTAATCCAACCATTAAACCATCGCCCTCCACCCATCCTCCAAAGGAATTCTTAAAACATTCTCCGCCATTGATCTCTGTGGCTGGTCTCATCCAGCGGCCCAGATTCTTTCTGAAACCCCAAAATTTGTTTAACTGCATTTTCCTTCTGCCTAAGGTTTTTTCCGCCCATTTCCTTGGTTATTTATTCCATTTCATTATAACATAGCCCCTCTACATTATATTTCCCCGATCAATCTCGACCATTGATCTCTACAGATCGACGGCCCTGACTTAATCTCCCCACCGTTTATTCAACTACCTCCCATCTGACCCCAGCAGGCAATCCTCGCCATTGTTTGCTTTCATCCAACGGTTATGATCTAACCCAAACCTCTTAAGCATT